>VZRN01002471.1:1072236-1104114 GCA_013397935.1 Dasyornis broadbenti | reverse complement strand
AAAAAAAAAAAGAAGAAATGGTGAAGTCTTAGTTTTGAACTATTTTTAAAACTACTGATACATAGTGGAGTATATACATACACACACTAGAACCTGCTGCACTATTATTTTCAGGTCTGACATCAAGTCCACAAAAGAATTAAATACTTCCAACTTACATAGAGCAGAACACTAGATTATATGCATTACCTTCAGCTATCCACAGACAAATCAATCGAATTCAGGAATGTTCAATGGTAAACTGAATCAGGAGCATAAAAATAAAAATATATAAAATCTCAATATGCTTCTGTGGCACAGAGCATTCTATCCAGACTCTCAGAGCTGCTGACTGGGCTCCACTTCACTGTAACTGCACCTGTGGCTGTTCCACCTGCACAGGTTCATCCGACATCCAAAGGAAGCCCTGCCAGCGCTCCAAGGTCTGCTGGGGAGCTCTCATGGCGGCAAGACCACTCAGAGAGCTTTGTCCCTGCTGTCTCGGTGGGTCACACCAAGGCAAGGAGCCCTTATCCCTGGGTCAGTGTGTGGGGAGCAGAGCACAGCCTGGCTGCTCACACCTGGTCCATCTGCCCAGCAGCTCCCTTCTGCGCTTGTGCTCCACCTGCTCTCGACATGTTTCACAATCTATTAGCTCTGACTCAGGAAATCCAACCAGGAATTTTCCAGCGTGAAGCTGAGGGTGTGTCCTTAGCGCTTTGGGCACGCAGGAGCAGCGCTGATGTCTTTGAGGGGCTCTGTCTCAGCCCAGCGCACACGGGACAACCACGCTCCCAGCTGGGACCCTGCTGCAGCCCAGTGCCCACAATCCATCTCAGAGACAACAACTTGGGTACCTGGAGAGACAGCCCAAGGACAAAGCCCTGGGGCAAAACAGGGAGCAAAATAAATCCCTACGGTGGACAGACAGAATGCCAGCAGAACACTCCGGTGTCCATTCGATTTTGCAGTCCTAACATGCTCCAATCGCTTTCAGCAAGCGCTCCAACTTTTCTGATTTTCGAAATTAAGTCACTTCAGCTTTACTCCCCAAGTGCATGGAGAAAGAGGGAGGGAAAAAAAGTAATTCCTACTTATAGACTAAGCTTTAGGCAGACAATTGTCAGCTGACAGGAGGTATTTTGCAACCATGTCAAGATGAATAACCAGTACCTGTGATAGACAGATTTAGGGCCGTTGACTCAAGTGAATTAAAGCAGAATTTTTATCCATTTTTCTCACAAGTTTTAATCATACAATGCATTATGTGTGCCTACATTTTTATTATCCAGGATTAAAACATAAATAAGTAAAGAAATAAGAATTTCAGAAAACTAGCATACATATTCAGGCATATGAGTTTTTGTAGAAAAAGTGATTTCCAATTCTGAAACAGGCAAACTTAATCCTCAAATCTGCTAATCCGATCAAAGCATTTATATACTGAGCACTTGCTACTTCAAATATGTCTATTGGGAATGGAGGCAAATTTCTGGTTTTAAAGGCAGCATTTGGTTCAGTTTCAGTAACACACTCAAGTTCATGACTGTACCAGATCCAGGGTGTCATTAGCCACAAACCTCCCTCTGTCCAAGTATTTCCCACTCAGAAGTATTCAGCTCTGTGTTTTTCTTTATAGCTGCTTCCTTCCTTTATTTTTTTTTAAGCAACCTGCTCCAAGTAGGCACTTTCTTATGCAAGAAGGGTGAATTTCCTTTTTTTCTTCTTTCTTCAAATCATCAATATGCTTTGGGCAGTACAGAAACAAAACAACCTCTCAGAGTTTCAGGCTCATGTAACATTTTCATTCTTATAATGTTAAGCAGATAAATACGTAGCCTTCACTATAGAACAGATATGAAAAGTTAGTTAATAAAAATAAGAATCAACGGCAAGTTAAGCTTACAAAATGTTGGGAGATTTATCACATGAAAGTTTGCATAAATATTTTCCTGACAGTAGCTACATTAACACTAGCGACAAATGATAACAATTTTTATATAGCAAACAGCATCATATAAATGGAAGTTTTAATACTTTAATACTTTTTAATAGGTTTTTTGCTTTTAAAAATCAGCATGAAGGTAAGATATTTTCCTGACAAGGCTTAAAAATTAGCAAGTTTTGTATTTTTATCTAAATTTGGGTTGATTTTAATTTTTGAAAAAAGAAATAACCAGTTTTTGTTAAAACTGTGCATACCAATGTTTAGAGTAATACAGTTTTGTGGTGTTAAAAGAATTCTAAAGAAACCCCTACATGCATCAACTGCTCCACGCACACACCAGAACAAAACCTTACACAAAAGAGAAACCTCAAGTAGCAAACTAGCTGTGGAACTCAAGACCCATCAGAAGTGAGCATATCAGAGAATTTCAACAAGGAAACTCATTTCTGCCATTCAGAAACAGAAAGCGTTACTTGTAATTCAAGCAGGTTAATGATATTCTCTGCCCAGAAAATTTTTGGCTCAGGTGAAGCTGTCCAGACTGAAGTGGCTGTTATCCCCAGCTGTGGGGCAACAGCAGTGCACTTCAGGATGCCTGGTCCTACCTACCTGCTCTTTTGCCCTGCAGTACTCCCTCCTTTCATCTCTAAGAGCAATCCATGCACTTTGGTTGTCTTTTTCTTCTTTGTACTGCTGAGATTTCTATCCTACAAGAAACTCAACTTGTAAACATCTATCAAGCAAGCAAGCTTTAGAATTTCTTCTCCCTGCAATTTAATAAAACAAGCTCAAAAATCAATACATGTAGAAACAATCTTAAAACTGTAAGTGACTGAGGGTGTATTATATTTGATACCTTAGATAAAATAAAAGTTGAGTGATCACAGAGCACACACCATAATAACAATAAAGCAGACAGGATTATGGTAATTAAGAAGTAGGCAGATCAATAAAATATCTGTTCTATTTTGGAAAGTCAGCAAGTAGTATCTCTTTCAGTTTCTGACCTAGAGAACTGTCTGATACATTTCTGTTGCTCTGGCATGATCTGTCATCAGCAAAGAGCTTTGTTGCATGTTTAGCCTAAGGATGAATTAAAGATAAATGCTAGATTTCAGTGAGTTCATTGCAAAAAACAATTTCAAGGAACATGTCAAAGCTCAACAAAAAAATGACAAGCTTCAAAAAAAGTTTGGTGTTTAGCTGGAAGGTGTCTTCTTTTTTCTTTTTAATTCACGGAAGACAACCTGAGTTGATTAATTTGTGTGCAAACTTCTGTGCATGATTTTTGACAGATCTATAAATGTGAATTTTATAACAAAATTTAAAAATCAATTGAAATTCAAAAGTTTTGTCTCAAGATATATTTGAAAGAGTAAGTTCCCTGCTGACTGCTCCAGCACAGATATGTGAGAAAAAGAGTGCACAAAGCTGTATCTCCCTGACAGGCTTTTTGTATTTCCTAGAGTTGAGCCACAACTGGCCCTGGGCTTCCTTCATTTGTGTTTGATTCATGCCCGCATCCTGGAAATGCAATTTGAAATTCAGATGACAGTATAAACTTCAACTGGTTCAAGCAGAAAACAACCAAACATACAAACAAGTTTAAAAAAAAAACCCAAACCAAAAACCCCCTCAATTAGCACAGGACAAATATTGAGCCAAATGTTTCATTAAAAATTTAAATTTTTTTTCTTTTTTCATATGACTCAAAATATTTCTTTCTTTCCATATGGGAAAACAAACTACTTTTCCCACTTCTAAATAACACTTGATCCTTTAGTCTTGCAGACACACACTACTAATACCTAAACGGTACAAGGTGAGGCCAGAGCGGCTCAGTGAGACACAGGCTCTGGGATGTTTGTTGATAGATAACGCTGAGATGATCAGTGCCTAAGCATTTTGGTAGACAATCCATTAGACAAGCACTCAGCGTCACTGTGTTACTGCTCAGCACTAAATCATGAGCCAGGCCAGCCTGGACAGTGCCTGGGGCGCTTTTGGTATGGGAGGCGCCCCTGCTCATAGCAAGGGGGTTGGAACTGGATAATCTTTAAGGTTCCTTCCAGCCCAAACCATTCTGTGATGCTCTAAGACATGACACAAATGTGAAACATGGGACATAGGTGAGGTATGGTATCAGTGAGATAAAAGCTGTCCAAGTCCCTCAACAGCCTTTTTGGCCAACAGGCAAAGCTTTGCCTCTTAAGTGATATCGTGGAAAAACAAACCATCTGTAAATCTGCGTAGGGTACTAAAAACTTGTTGGTAGCGTTTCATCACTGGGTGATTTGCTGTGAATATCATAAGAAAGCAGTTGTAACACAAACAGAATGAACAAGTCCCTTCAGAAGTAAAACCCTCTCAGCACCATCTCTTTACACAAGGTATCTTTAAAGCCCTGAAACTGCCATCAGAAAAAAAACACCATGGTCAGCCAGATAAGCAGTATTTAAAGATTGACAGTCTCCTGTGCTAATGAGAGAATAGTGGCTTTAGGACAGGACTCTTTTTTCAATAAGAGACAGGAGCCTTCATATTTGTGAAAATAAATCAGGGACCCCGTGCTGGGCTCTTTACTCCAGCAAGAAGTTTATTCTCAGCAGTTCACAACAGAAATATCAGCATCATCCTTCTAAGCATTTAAGTCTGACATGATTAGACAGAATGGTAGATTGAGAAATGTCCATTGATTTCCACAGTTATTTCTATGTTTTCCGTATTCAAACCATTATACTCATAGCCAGCTATGAATTTATTTTGTTAGAATTTACACAGAGGCAGTAAAATTGCACATGCATGGGCACACACACACCATGCCAGCTGGCAATAAACAGCCCTTGCCTTTCCTTTGAGAGAGAAAAGCTTATAGAAAAAAAAAAAAAAGGAAGAAAACGACAAAGCAGAATAGAATAAAGTTAAAAACCTTTACGTTCAAGTATTTCAATATCATGAGTATTCTTTTAAGAAACCTAAATCTGAAAGTTAACATCCTCAAAGTAGAAATACACAAGTGTAAGGGCAACACAATTTTGGGAACTTCATTATCATAATAAGTGAATTACTCACTTTCCGTTAATTAATAAGTCATTTGTACAACCAACTGTCAATACGCCATAGTGGTGTGGCACAGTACATCTATATTTATGTTTCTAAATATTTTCTCTCCCTGAATGTAGTCTCTATTATTCCACCAAGGCAATTTGAAGATAATGTTTTCAGTTTAAGAACCCATTTAGAAAATACACTAGTAATGATGTGACATTTCAGACAAAAAAATAAAACAAAAAAAACCAACCAGCTTTTCAAACATTCTCTCTTTCTGCTATATGTTCATATACAAGAATTTTGAATTTCCTTGCCTTGGTGCTACCCCTGTATTTTAAAACCTTTCAATAGCTTGGATGATAAAGCCTATTTTTCTCTTACCAAGATATGCAATTCCATCCTCAAAAACTTGAAAGAATATGAACTTTGTCAGAGCCCTCGAGTCACAAATTCCTTTGATTATGCTAAAAAGGGTGAAAGAACTGATCTTGCAGGGAAAAGACAAAGACCAAGAAAGCCACACCTAACATGGCACCGAAGCAGTACTGTTCCCAGGCTACACACAGCAACAAATTACTCTCTCAAAAGAAGAATGCAGGTCTTACATGAAGTGGAACAATTAATTTCACGCTTGTCAGCCCAGTCTCAATAGTGTGTTGATTTGAATCCGATATTTGTGGCGCATTACTGCGTGCAGCGGACAGTCCTGATGCCTCCTGAGCAGACATATTGCAATGACGACGATCATTGTAAAACAATCCATCAATAAGAGTAATTACAGTATTGATCAAAATGGCCCCTTGTTTCGTATCAGAATCAATTCTCAGGAGTTGCCAGAAACAGAAATATCTAATGGACTATTCCATCACTGCGGCAACTGAAACAGCTAATATTCTGGAAAGCTCTTAATAATTACTCATTGACTCTAAATTTCTGCTTCAGTGGTTAACTATACCCTGGTTACGGTTGCTTGAAAGTCAGCCGTAGTGGTTGAAATAAGATTCCAATGCAAATTTATAAAGTGCTAACATCTGCAAAAAAATTCAAAACCACCTTATAAAATTTCACTGTGTTCTACTAAACACAGAATCTAATTATTTTTCTTATTACATTGTTTCTGGGTGAGAAGCTGCATTTTGGATGCCGACAGCTTGTTTTACAGTGGCTGCTCTTACAGTACTCTACAATGGGCAGGGTGGAATTCATTACGGCTCAGATTGTCAACAATAGAAGGTATAATACCATTAATGGCATATTTTTGTGTAAATGTCACTGAATTACAGACGGTGTTTTGAGATAGCACCAGCTCTTAATGCTGCACTATAAACCGTAGAAGACAGAGAATCATAGAATAGGTTAGGGTGGAAAATAGCTTTAATGTCATCAAGCCCAACCATTAACCCAGCACTGCCCAGTCCCCCCCTAGTCCACATCCCTCAGTGCTACATCTACACATCTCTTAAATACCTCCAGGGATGGAGACTCCACCTTTTCCCTGGGCAGCCCGTGCTTTGCAGACTTTTTAGTGAACAAGATTTTCCTAATATCACGTCTGAATCTCCTATGGCACAACTTGAAGCCATTTCCTCTCATCCTGTCATTTGCTCCATGAGAGAAGATAAAATAATTCCCAGTTGGCCACAGCCTCCTGTCAGGTACTTGTAGAGAGCCATAAGGTCCCCTCTGAGTTTCCTTTTCTTCAGGCCAAATACGCCCAGCTCCCTCATGACACCTGTGCTCCAGACCCTTCACCAGATCCCTCTGCAGAGTCTTCCTGCTCTCCAGCAAATCAACATTCCCACCCATCTTGGAGTCATCTGCAACTGACTGAGGCACCCTCAACCCCCTCATTGATAAAGACGTTAAATAGGAGTGGCCCCACTGCAGATCCCAGGGGTCTGCCCTCTAAGATAGCAGATTTTCTTCCAGTATCTTCCTACATGTTTCTGTTTCATTTCAGATTTGTCTGTCCTCACACCTAAACTGTCCTGAAAGGGAATTGCAAGTAATTAAGACTATATTAAAATACATTTGAATGCTGATGTAATCTTAAATTTCCAAAAAAAAACATGTTTAAATTAATAAACTGGCACATTACACAGGCACTGCAAGAGCCAGCATTATACCATTTCTAATAAAATACTTTCATATAACACATTAGCATTATCATCCATTGGAAATCACTAATATTTCCTCTGATGTTTGCTGAAGTAGCATTAATTACACTCACTTTCTTTTGGTATTCATGTACCACCAATGTCATTAATTTGGAGTTTACTGAAGTGTGAAATGTTCTGCCTGACAATAGATTTCCCAGAACCTGATACAGCAGTCGACCTTAAACGTTCCACTTTTGCTCTGGCTAAACCCAGGGGCTGAGTTCAATACTACAGTACCCTCAGTGGGAAAGCAGTAGCATAGGAAATAACAACGATCCAGAAGACTTTTAAAAAAATATTTTCCTGATAATATCATAAATATCATAAATATTTGGGTATTAGATGAAAACATAAGCTGAAACACGAAAACAGCATGGTTCAATTCCAACTGCAGGGTGAAGTTGTTTTAATTTAGTTTTATTTGCTAAGACTATTTTTTGCAAATCCTTGAAGGTCTTAGAACCAGGCAATAATATGGAACATTTTGAAGCAAGGATGTTTAGGGCAAAAGAAATGAAATTTTGCAGAGTAAGAACAACAAGGAACAACTATTATATTAAATAACAGCCCATATTTAGTCTGTCATTGATAGTAATGAGGAAACTCCAGAAGCTTATATATGATCTATTTCACACCCCGCTGAAGTCCAGAAAACATTTCTTTTTTACCTCCATATGTTTAGGATCAAGCCTTATAATCCAGAGCTCTCCATGAACACCAACAGAGTGAGAACATCAAATATTTAAAGTCTTTAAATAGCTAAAGATTGTACTCTATATTGTCTATACCCTCTAAGCTGTGCACTACATGATTCCATGTCTCTAATGCTGCCATGGTTTTTTTCCTCAAGGGGATTACATTTCCACACTAATGATATCATCAGAAAGTTTATCTACGCTCATCCAAGATGCTTTAATCATTTCCTGGCTTAACAGCTGGCAAAGCCTGTCAAATGCAGTATCTTAAAACTCTAGAAATCTTAGTGCATGAGCAACCCGACACTATGACTGTGACAGTTTTGTAAAGTTTAATCACGAAAGAACTACAACAGCCAGATACTACCAAACCACTTCTGATAAATACTGACTTCTTAATGTGCACCAACACATTTTAACCCTACCATCACAAGGATGAACCACCTGCAGTTTGTACTGTTTCTGCACATCTTGCTTTCTTCAAAAAAGGAAAGCTTGGAAAAAATTGGTCCAAATAGTATGCCTAATATTTACAAAATCAAGATGAAAATCTACCACCAGAAACCCAGAAAACAAAACCAGACAATGCAGATTGCACATCTTGAGAGAACAGGTGGTTTTCTTCCATTTTCTCTATGAAAATATATTTATTCTGTGCTAAGGGTACAGAGTATAGCAGGACCAGCTACTACAAGCCCAGGCTCCAGATACAGGAATAAAAGCAGCCTAAACAAAATTGTGTATTCTGAAAATGTAAGTAAATTTTTATGACAGTATGTTTTCAAAATATTACAGTAAAGAGTATTTATGAGATACCTATAAATTACAGGTCACTTAGAACCTACAGGAAAACTCCCACAGAGGCAGATCTCCTTTAATCAAATGCATGGTCTGTACTCAGGGTATACATCCTTATGTCTCCATAATTTATAATATGATGAATTAAAATTATCTGTTTTAGAAACCTTCCTTGAGCCAATGCTATGCACAGCTAGTGAATGAAATGTCATAAAACCCTTGCCCTCTGAAAATAGCTGACAGAGTGAAATAGCTAATGATGCCCGAGGTGCCTGTGTGCCACCATTAACACTGAACTGGTCCATTCTATTTCAACAAATCATGCTTTTAAAAAAGAGTTTTTAAAATGCCAGCAAGATAGTTTGCTTGATATATCATAGGGGAAAAAAGAAAGCATCTCACTCATCTTCATTGTCTTTATCACTATCATTTAAAACTACATATTAACATCATTAAAATGTTGACAGTGGAATTCATTATTGATAAAGACAGAAAATGTTATTAAGCATGGAGAGATAGTTTTAGTAATTTTCAATTATCATGACATTTTACTACAATCATAAGCTACCTTCACTAAAGAGTGGCAAAGGAATTCAGTTTGTTCCAACAGATTTGAAGCAATTCTTTCTGCCATGGTGTTTCCAGTGTGGGCTCATTTCAAAAGGCCGAAGTCTTCGTAGGTAGTTAATGCTTGGAGACAATTTCCTAGCGTTAAAACCTCCTGCTGGCCTGCAGTTCAGGAGAGGCAGCTTAGATCAAGGCCTGTAAGCAGGTTACAAACCAGCTATTTACATTTTCCTGCCTGAAGATTTTACCAACAGAGAGCAATCCAAAGCAACAGAAGCTACTGAGCTCCTTCCCATCTCCTGTAACACATCAAAGGATACGCTCTGAGAATCCGTCACCTACAGTCTATGCACAGATACACAGAATTTGTGACAAATGGCCAGAAAAATATGTAAGATTTCTTAGACATTTTGAACAGAATACTATTCCAATTGATTGTCTTGGTTCTATGGATTTCATGCTATAGAGTCAGTTTCATATCATTCCTTTGGACAAAACAGACAATGTTTTATAATTGCCATTTTCTGTTCCCACAATATTTTGTTGATTTAGCCTTTGTTTAATGACACAGTTCCTGTGGAGGCATGCACACTTACACTGACTGCTGATTTGAATTTTGTGCTGACTAAACAACAGCTTATTACATACAGAAGAAAATCCACATCACTCTATGAATGGAGTTGGTAAAAACTGCTTCCTTGAGGCTCGAGACACACAACACAACTCTGTGTTGTAATAAACACATCATGTTACAGCAAGACAGGATGTGTGACACATCTCAGCTCAGCCATGGCATAAGCAACGTTCAAAACTGAGAAATTTGCTGGCACTAAAACTGCAAGCACTGTGAGACCCAACAGTTCTCTGATAAGAAGCAGAGCAAAATTAATCTCTTGTAAAATGGGCATAAAACACCACTTATATGAGAAGTAAGTTGTGGTAAAAGGTTAAACACTTGGCACAGCAGATATGACACTGCTACATCAGAGTAAAAATCTCTTCCCTGGTCTTGTTTCACATGGCCAGATACACCAGAGAGGGAGAAAGAGGCAAGAGAGAGTTTGAATGGGCGATGAATATTCCAAGAAACCAAGCAAGGTATAAAAAGCCTGAATATTTAAAAACTAATTTAATACTTAAAGATACACAAATGCTAAAATGCAATGCCACCAGCTTTTTACAGTACAATCACCATTGATGTCAGCAAAATGTACTGTATTTAAACATTTACTATTGCAACCAGCTTCGTCTCCATCAGAAACGTGGAGATCAAAGCCCAAGCAGCTACTCTGTGTGTAAGTAACACATAATACATGAATAGAAACCTACTCACAATTGCATTTGAAATACTAAACTCTCTTAATCATTTGCAAGAGCTGAGGCTGCACACCTGATCAGCCAAATACTGGAACCAGTATTAAGTTCTGTAGCATCTACGTTCCTGCCAGTCCTGTTAATGCACTTTTGGCAGACTTAACATAGATTTTTAATACACTCATAATTTTTTTTAAAGCGTATTTATACTAACAAGGGCAAAGAAAGTTATATTGTTAGGAAATACTTGTTTTTTAAGGATTCTTACACATGCACAGAGCAAGCCTTGTTGGAAAAATCTGCTGAATGGAGGAGATGTGAAGATTTTATACCCTTTTATATGAGAATTATGTAGAAGCACATGCAATAAATCCAGTTTTCAGATATTGATCAAAGTTACAAGAGACTGAAACCTATTAAAAGTTTTTATGCAGAAAAATTATGAAGTTGCACAATATTTTATTCTACCCTGAAACATGTTGAACACTATCTTCTAGTTTCCCATTTCATAAAAATTACTTCTAGGTTTTCAATACAATAATTACTATAAAACACACATTTTCCTCTTCCTAAACTGCCGGCTGGGATGATATTTGTTTTCTCATCAGTCAAGTATCTAATAAAGATGACAGCCTCAATTCATACAATTTCCTCGGAACTACTGAAGTTTTGTATGAAGTTTGGGTAGACCAGACCTGCTGATTCCATTAATTACTCTCCAGTTATTAAGGCAGTTTATGCTTATGAATGAGGGGGTCATAAAATACAATTTAAGCAGAAAGATTCCGAGAAATAGATTTAAAGTTTGTTTACATAAAAATAAATCTGGATGCAAGCCCATTGTTCCACTGCTAAATGTCAGTACAATTCCCCTTTGGAAGCTTCACCTCTTCAGTGTACCTGCAATTTCGAAGCCATTTCTACCTTTTCTGTTTAAGTTATATAATCTTTCTCTCCTGTTTACAGTGCACTCACAGTTTCAGAATGGTCCAGCTTTTAACGCAAGCATTAACATTTCTTTTAATGCAAATATAAACCTGTTAGTCTAAGCAAAAGTAGGGAATTACCGTTTTGCAATAAAGGGCAACATGCTTTTTTTCCTCCAATTTTTCTCACATGTCACAGCATTTTAAAATTCATTGAAAAGTAAACAGCAGCAAATGCAATGAAGTTAAAATACAAAATGTCTGAAAGTTTACAGTAAAATACTTATCTTCATTCACTTTCTTACCACAATCAGTACAAAAATTTTAGAATTCAAGATAGCAGTAACTTATACTCAACCAGTCATAGCCTGATATTCCATATTAACATTAATGGCTTTTTTATGGGACTTGTGAAAAGTATTTGGAATGAAACAGGTTACTTTCCAAAGTCAGCCACATCATGAGAAACCTCTGTCCATCAAAGCTTTGTCCTTTACCATGATGTTTTTAGTTTCCTCCTTTTGGTTAAAGGAGAGGTACTTAATGAAGGCTCTAGCTCCCAGGAACTCAGACTTCACTGGGATTTGCAGTCCTGCTTGCTTTGACTTACAAGAGGAAAACAACAGCCTTCAGTAGAAATAGCTTGTAGCAGTTAACTCTCTGCTTTTTATCCCTACAGTCACATGAAGTCTTTACAATTTTTAGTTTGAGAGAAGCAAACATTGTAATTCAGGATATATATTGTGAATACTCATGATAATGTCTTACACTTTCCCCTGTATGATATTAGAGTAAACAAACAATCTACTAACATTTATAAAATAATTTTCTGTGCTCATTTTTAAGGCACCATAACTTAAGCGAAGAAATTCAAGGTTAGTTTGAGGCTGAAATACCTTGTCCTAAAACTGCTGTTAATGGGATTTTATTTTTTTTTAAGAAAAAGCACATTCCATTAGTGGCACGTGCATATTAGGAGACAAGTAATTTTTTTGTATGTTGAATCAGAGTTGTTTGAAAAGAAAGTAATGCTTCTTTAAGTAAGACTGTGTATGCAACACTATTTGCAAACATGTGAGATATGTCAGTGCTTCCAGAAGACAAGACTTGTTCATCCAAATGCCTAATTACACATGCAATCATACTATTTAAGGCATCATGAAAATCATTAAATTACTAAACTAATAGTAAATAAATAACATGCTTAAAGTTAAACACTAACAGGAATCGTTAGCAAATGTACCTGGTGCTATACTCTGGATGCAAGTCTTTTTCACCTTCTATACAAAAATTGCCTCTGCGAAGGAGGAAACTAATAATTGCTCACCATGACACAAAAGACATGGCTCTGTAGTGCCTTCAACTCTGATTACATATGGATGTTTGCAGATCACACAGGGGAGAGAGAGAATTAGACTAATTCAGTACCAAATTTAGCCTTCATCTGACATAGACAAATACACCTTTTTCCAGCATCAGTAGTATGGGACATGGCCAACAAAAGAACCCTGCAGTAAGCACTGCAAACTGAACCACGAATGGCAACAAACCTTTGTCTGTAAAGTATTTTTAATCCTCCCATACCCAGAGCATTATGTAAAATAAGCTGTTCCCTTACATTTACTGTAAATCCCTCCAATTCCAGTTTTTACCACGTGTTACTGTGAAGCTCACATAAATGAAGATTAACTCGACGAGTTCAAAGAATGTCACTTCTTCTAAAGAGACACAAACAGTTTTGTTGTCGGCATCCTCTTATCTTCAGAGTCTTCTCAACGACATTGCCAAGATACACTCTCTTGTTATTTCAGCCACTTATAATTTACCCCCCTGACAAGTAGGAAATTCACTTGCAAGCCTCAGGACTGTGAGCCAGAGAAGTTAAACTCATGAATACCTGATCCAGTTGAAGCTTTGCCTCATGCTAGCGAGGCAGCTGGTATGCTGTGCACAGCCCTTATTACAGCCATCACAATTATCCCACTCCTTCCTGGAGCGCCTGTGCTGTTGCAGTGTCCAGCTGCTCTCTCTCACGCTATATTTACGCTGCAGACTTCTGGGGCTGCAATTGCCTTTTCATTGCCCACATGTAACTATACACAATTGAACTCTGAGATGTTCTAAAACAAACATGTAAAAATTACTCAACAAAACACACACAGTATGAAAAGCTTGATCTGCATTCTCTTTCAGATTTGTTGCCAGTATTGTTATTTATACTACAGAAGTTATAAAAACAATAGACTGCTCAGTCCAGTGGCTAAATAAATTACTATAGCTTGGGTCAAGAGGAGTTATCCCCTTCTTGTCCTTTCATTTTGAAAGGGAAATAGAGATGCCAGTTGGAAAACAGAAGTGGAGTCTGGAGACAGTTCAGAGTTTGAATTTTGACTTTAAAAAAAAAAACAATTCTGAAAATTCAAGAACTAAATGCTTCACACTTTTAGGACAGTATACCATTACTGAACTAATAATCTCCTGGGTACAAAGAAGAAACAAAATCTAAGTCTGAGTAGGGGAAAAAGACAGCAGCCCCTACACTTAGTTTGATTTTTCCTATTAGGACTGCTACTGTTTGCTGCCAAACCTGTTGATATTCTCAAAGGACATGAAAACAATCTATAGTGCACTTGTTTTCACTGAGATACTTCATGCTGGTAACATGGGAAGAACTTCTCCTTTCACTTTCTTGGATTATCAGAAGCATTTTACTTTGTTCCCTTACCAAATCCACACTGGAAGATGAAAACTGCAGAACTCTCAGGTGGTGGCTACTGAGATCATCACCAACAGCACCAGCACTGCCAAAAAGGGGTGGGAACAACTGGGAGGGACCAGCGCAGCGGAAGAAGGGCAGACAGAGGCCAGATGGGCCCAGCAGAAGCAGCACAGGAGCTTTAATGCCCAGGTAGCATCCCATCTGTTTCTCGAGGCTAATCACCCTCTCAAGCCACGGGCCACCCCCATCAGCCCCAAAGATTAAATGCCCACAGCCACGGATGCTGTTCAGATCTGCCCATCCCCAAGGACGTTTACAACTGGAAACACAAGAATCTGTTGGAGGCTTTATCCCTAAAAATGAGCAAACAAAAACCCTCAGGGAAATAACAAATGAACAAGTTATGCTAAGAAAAGCAATTTATCTGACAAACTCAAGCACTTGTAAAGTAAGAGAAACTCGATTTATAGTTTCAAAAGCAGAAGATTTCTAGCTTGCATATACAAACACTTTATGCTGTAAACTTAACTTTCTCCATGAGATCAGTGACTTTCAGTGCACAGGATGGTCTCTCAATCTCACAAATTAAGGTTTCAAATGTGCAATTTTGCAATTGTGATGATGCTTTTTATGCAAAATTATTATATTTAATTGCTATTTTATTTCTATTCAGTTCTAATGTTTCCTTGATGTAAAACATTTCTATGGATACAGCAACATTTTATAACTCCAGATGTAGATCTGAATCATTAACTGAACCTCAGAACACCAGACACTAATTCCAACAGCTGAAACTTGGTGTGAATAAAAGCAAAAGCTGCATCCTATGCATTCCTATAAACCTCTTAAGAAAATACACCCCTAAAAAGACTTGCCTTTGCATCTTTGGCTTGAAAAAGAAATGCTTAGTGTTTTGATTCTACTCACTGAGATCATCTCCCACAATTAATTGTGACTTTCCCAAAAAGAGCCTTCTACCACCTGTGTTAAGGTAAATGGGTTGTACCTTCAGTTTCAAAAGACAACACGCACAACTAATCCGAGAATGTAACAGTGGCCAAAAAATGGCTTTGTGCTCTTCAAATCCAACGCTGAGCGCGCAAGCCGACAGTGATTTGCTTTCTGAGTGCTGTCTCCCAGTTCTGCAGAAAATGCAACCCGAACATGTTATACTTGCACAATACAGCAGGAAATGTCAACAACGTTTCTTTGGCAAGTATTGATGCTCTCGAGGTATTTCTGTAGAATGCAGAGGTTTAGAGATTTCCATCCCACTGACAAACTGACAGAGAAAACCAGCTTCAGTGATTTTATTTTTTAAACTAAAGGAGAAATCTCTGTGTTAATGAGATACATTTGGGAACTCAGGGTCAAACTCTATGGTGGCTAACACAGAGAAAAGATATGAAACATCACAAAGCACTTGAGGGGAGTTCCTCACAACATTAATTTTTAGTCTGGCAGAGTAATATTCATTATAAGATCCCACAGATGAAAACTAATGTACTGTGAATTTTATACCACTTCATTATAATTCAAATTACTTTTTCTTCCTTCTTACATTTTCATTGTTTGATAAACTAAAATACCCCTGCTCTTTTTATAAAACATAGGAATAGTGGCAAATTTTCATCTAATAGCACATTAAACAAGTAATATTCCTCAACTGGATCTGGCTGAATATTATTGAACTACGTTATGTCACAAAATTGTCATTTCATATCAAAATATGACTTAAACAGCAAGACAAAGAAAAAAATCAAAAGGCAAGTGTTAAGGGGAAGTAAAATCAAATCCTTTGTGTTAGTCATGCACTGTTTTTAAAACGATGGCACGGTTTAGGTTGGGAGGGGCCTAGAACACCTCATTCCACCCCTCTGGAATGGAATTCAGCCCTCTTACACCAGACCAGGTTTCTCCAAGTCCTGTCCAACCCAGCCTGGAACACTGCCAGGGGTGGGACAGCCACAGCTTCTCTGGGCACCCTGTGCCAGGGCCTCACCACCGTCACAGAAGTATTTTTTCCCATTAAAAACTGCTTTTTATGAAAAGCATTTCACAGTCACTCTCCAGCTTTTGAGGATTTGAAAATAATGTTATGTCTTACCTATGAAATAGGCACATTAAATACATGATGTCACCCTCAAGATTTTTGTAAGCCCCTAGTAAATAATTAGCCGATGAAATTGAAACAAGTTCACAGACCATTGTAATAGATCAAGCAGTTTTGGATACTCAATAGTTCCTCACCATCTCCTTTATTTTCCACAATAAAAAGTCAGTTGCACTGCTGTTCACAAACTAAAGAGATTTTAAATATTGGTGTCTTTTCTTTTGAGACCCTAGTTCCAATGTAGGCTGCAGGCTATCACAAAAATATTTTCATAATTACTATAATCATAAAATTAGGTTGACAAACTATTTTCCAATGCTAATTTGCACAATGTCAACATTTCAGCCTGTCTCATGACGTTTCCTCTGAAGAAGTTAAAATGTACTGAGTTTCTTCCAGTGCTACTCTAATGAAAAATGTTTTATTAGAAGCAAAACTACTACTATTTCTCTATTGCAACACAGAATGGCTATTTTTGTTAATCTCTCAACTTAAAGTTCTTCATATGCTATTACTTCCTGCTTACTGGACACTCTGGGATTTTTCTGTACAAACATAATGTCTTTCATACCTCTTCAGCTGCACACAGTAAGTTTTCTCTTTCTTTTTCAGAAAGTGGCTAGAAGCCATAAATATAAAACAAATTTACAAATGAAACAAAATATAACATCCCACAACTATGTGTTATTTTCACAAAGATTGTAAATAGGTCAAAGCCTTTTAAATGACCACTGACAACTCAATTTTCTTCTTGCCTTGGAGTCTCTGTGCTTATCTATCCAAGGATCTGGCCTGACTCTTGGTCTGCAGTAACAGATCCAGCATTTTAAAATAATTTGCAATGCTTCCTCAAAGAGATTTGCAGTCCAGCATTCCCACTGTACCCTCCAAATTTGCCTCTAAGTTCCAAATTCTCCCCAGCAGCACTCTCTCCGCAGCACTGCACTCCAACATTGTTCCCACTTCCGCTACCAGCGGCTCCCGCTGTGCCAGCAGGGGGGTCCAAGGCTCCCTTACCAGCACAACTGACCCTCCGACGAGCTGGGAGACAGATCATGGAGAAGGAGATGGCTCCTTTTAGGAAAGCCATGGGCTAAAAGCAGCTCTGCCACCTCACTGCTTAGGAGGCAGCAGGTGCTGGAGAGGAGGCACGAGATGATCTCGGCAAAGAGCTGCCAGTTTCCAGCCTAACAAAAGATAATGCTGAGAGGGATCACTTTCCTTGAGTGAAATTTATAAAGAGATTAAACTGTCAGAATACATCAGAGCTCCATCATAACAATCTAGATTAAGAACATTTTGGTGACTTTGGAAGACTGACTTGAGAATGTCAAAGTTACTGGGAGCTGGGGGTCAAACACTTTAAAGGCTGTTGATGCCGCTGTTCTGGCTCACGTATCTGGGGGAAGAAGGATGTTTTCCTCAAACCTCTGGATGAAAATAAGGGGCAGGAAAAGCAGTACAGAGGAAAGGCACTCTGCAAAGACAGCTAAAGAGGGTCTGGAGCAGGAATCGTCTAGGAAGAGGAGCTAAAGCCCAGGGTAGAGAAAAGCACAGAGAGGATGGAAGAGGGCAGAGGAATAAGGCGATGCCAGTGCCAGCCAAAACCCTCAGCAGGTGCCTGCCCTGTCTGCCTGCACTGCAAACATCTCGACTATCTCTGCACAGACACATCCATGGCTCCTCCTTCCCACAGCTGGCTAGAAATGCACCGGCCCTAGAAACAGTGCATGATCTGTGCCCTTCCTTAACAGCCTCTGTTGGTGGGGGACAAACAAACGACACATGGAGAAAAAGTTTAAGCTCCGATGCCTGAGTGCTGAAATGTCCAGGGGCAAAGCTTTCCCCAGCTGCCAGCATCCCCTGCTTCGATGCCTGTACTGCTGCAGCTTCAATAAGAAACAAGCGGCAAAGGGGCACTTTTGAAAGTATCATCTTCTATAAACTCCTTTTTTCAGAACGTCATTTTCCTGCAAATTCTTGAAAATTGCTTTGTTCCAATGGAAACGCCTGTCAGTGAGACAAAACCCTTTAAAATATGCTGACCGTGTCATGATCTTTATTTGCATATTAATAGATGTCTCTCTCTCTAGGGATTAATTGCCTTCCCAATAGAATCCTGCAATCCCATTTATGCAGGTTTATTCTGGCTCTGGGAAGGGGGTGGGGATGGGCACTGCATTGACTGCAATTCTATTGTTTCAGAATTTGGGATTTCTTGGCATTTACCTTTCCTAAAACACTTTTCCATACTCGTGGGCAGTACGAAATAGAGATAGAGCTTTTAAACCAAGCTTATCCAATTCAAGAGTGGTTTATATTCTGTAATTATTCAATTTATGATTTTTAAACAGATGGCAAATCATTTGACTATAGAATTCTACAAAGTGGATAAATAGCTCATTAAAAAGCAATTGATATATCATAACTGTGAAAACCAGAAACTTGAGTGCAGTGATAATCTAGGGCTCCTTCCTCTGCAAAACAGGAATTCTGTTGAGACAATACAATGCCAGGTTATTCTCTCACAGGGGCTTTTCTCACCTAACACATGCTTAATGAGGCCAAACATCTGTAGTATTTTCTACAGTCAGTAAGAAAAATATTTTAAAGAACCCTCACAATATTCTGTGACTAGATTTACCTAAATATGCAATTCATTTGTATCAGATATCTGGCAATCATGGAATTTAAACATGGCTTAAATGAAAAAAAATGAACATAACCAGTATTCATGTGACTAGAGCTCAACAGTGAAGACGACAAAGGGTACAGGCAAATTTCTAATTTATTGCAGTGACCTGCAATACCAGAATTCACTTTACAGATTCCCGATTCAAAAAACCTCTCTTAGTGACTACCTCTTTAATTTTTCCCCTAAAATGGATAAATAGGGTGAGAGTGGGACAGACTAGAGCCCTGTTTCAGAGCAGGCACTAAAACCTTTTCTTATCTGAGCTATTGTAATAACCTTGCAGATACTACAAAATTCTTTGGAAAATATGTATTCATTTCCGTTTACAATCTTTTTTTCCCAGAGTATTTTCCCCACTCGCACTTCCGGTTCATCTTTTCTGTAAATAGATTTAATACAAGTTGAAACACTTTTCAAAAGACACAGGAGGAATCTCTTGAGCACTGTACTTGGCACAGCTGGGAATACACTGTCTTTAATGACATTCATCTCAGGGCTTTTTGGGCCCAAGGATATGCAGAAAATAATAGCAGAAAGCAGTTTTATAAAGCATCACCACTGTAATTACCATCTCTTTTCCTTGCACTACTGCTGTTCCAAAGCCTCTGTCTCTGCTACTTAGTGCATTTCAGAGGAAGCAGAGAGTCATAATAAATTTTCTGCTTTTGCAATTCTGATGTTATCAATGGTCATTTTTAACAGACATAAAAAACCTAAGATTTTAATCAGCTTATAAGAAAAGCTCAGTTGTGATGCACTTTTTGCTTTTCTCAGATAGAACAGGATAAAAATATTTAAGGGGATAAGAGAAATAAATATACAAAGAGAACGTTATTCACGATTCTACACATAATTCCACCAGGCTCCATGCAAAGCTGTAAAGGACTTACTATTTAGACCAAGGCTGTCCTATGTGGATGAAGGGCCAAAGACACCTGCATAGCATTTCAGCAAAAGAACATTTTCTTTTCCCTTGTGGGGTAAATCAGGTCAAGTCAGATATCTTCAATATAATCAATCCTCTTTGCAAGCAAAATGATTTCTTTAAGCACTAACTACTGCTAATCCTTGCTTTTAAAAACCTATTTTCTACACCAAGCAAACTGTGTAAACAGGAATGTGTCGAGGGCGAGTTATATAACCGTGTGGTTAGGATAGTTTAACATCACATTGAGAGCATATTTGTGCTAATACATCTATATAACAATTGCAAGTTTATGTACTGTGCAAATCTCATCATGAGGACTGTTGATTCTGTGCCTTCTTTGGCACAGAATTGCAAAATTGGTCCAACTGCATCTGATTTCACTGATGGGAGGAGTCTGGATGTGGTCCAGTCAGCAGGGGTGAAAGGGGATTGTGTGCTTACACCAGATTAAACGGATTTAAATGAAGGTAATGGTTAAGGAAAATATTTGGCTAACACTTCATTATGTGTGATACAACATAAAATGCTCTAAACAGGATCCAGTTTTGATATTTTAGCTCTGGAAATGAATTTTATATACTGATGAATCTCAAAATGTTCTTAAATAAAAAAGAAGGAATATATAGTCCTCTCGAAGGAAATAAGACAAAAATATATAGAAAATGAGTTAACTATAAACCACTACAAAAGACCACTTACTTACAAGTGTGATCCATACTAGAAATATTGTGTAAGTTTATTTCCCTTGGTAGGAATGTATTTAAATTGCATCAAGAGACTGCAAGCCATATTCATGCAAGCCTTTTGGCTTTACCACAATTACAGCTTTAGTGAAGCTTCAGAAAGGCTTGAAGCTTCAGATCAAAAAAAAGGGATTGTAAATCCTATTAAAATGGATTAAGGAAAACATTGCTAAAAATATCAAGCACAATTTAAAAAGATCTTCACATGTTACCATTGCATCACACTGATAATATTTTAGTGGAAATATAAGTTCAAAAAAAAGAAAAAAAAAGGCAGTTGTGTTTCTATTTGAACACATATTTACATGGATGTGATAGCATTTGTCATTCATCCTACTGCCCTAAAAATCCTCCTTGCAGGTAGTGTTTTATCACCAGCAGCTTCTTTCTGCAAGTTTCAACCTGTTCCATAATAACACTCCAAAGAGTGGTCTGATGGTAAAGGTGCAGCAGTACCCAGAGGCACAGGGACCCAGCTCCGCCTGGCGTTGTACTGGTACTGCAGGTGCAGCCAGCTTCACACAGGGGCCAGTGATCACCTGGGAAAAGCTGGGAAGCCTGAGATGGATCCTCCTAAAATGATTTAGGGTTTATGTATTTTTTCTTGTGCATTTTCATATTTAGACAGAAATTAAAAGATGCAATTGACAAAGCCTAAAGGCAATTCTGTAATAGGT
Source organism: Dasyornis broadbenti (assembly GCA_013397935.1). Lineage (NCBI taxonomy): Eukaryota > Metazoa > Chordata > Aves > Passeriformes > Dasyornithidae > Dasyornis > Dasyornis broadbenti. Next base: position 1,082,802 of record VZRN01002471.1, on the reverse strand, counting down.
TCATTTTGTTGAAATCATTTCAAGACATAGCAGGAAAGCTCTTGTCTCTTCTTATTTCATGTTTCTATTCCTCATGATAGGCTATGCATGTTTTCCACATATATTCTCATCCGTATTAAACTACAGAGCACCTGACGTGTCTTTCCACAGTGAGCCCTGTTTCCACAATACAAATTTTTTTTCCAGATATCTTAGACTTTTAGGGTTTAGGTTAATCCACAACTTGTTTAATACTGTAATTGGTTCAGATTCCCAGAATACAGATGCTTTTATAGAGCTGATAATGCTTGTCACTACATTTTTCGGGATCAAGCACAGAGCTTTGTAGTGGCTGTAGCCTTCCAGTTACATCAGTCAGCTCTTAATCAGTTTAGTCACTTTAAATGTTTCTGCTGGGGCCAATGAGACTATTTATGTTCAGAAAAATTATGCATTTCCATGACTGTTTATAAAACAGAATTTAATACACAGCAGTCCCAATTTTCCTCTCATTGAAGAGAGGAAGTATTCTGGAGATTTGTTTACACTGGAACTAAATTAAATTAATCGAGATCATAGAATATATGGTACATGCAGTTATTTCACTGACATATACTTGATATACTGATATAGCCAAAAACTAAATCAGCCCTCAGAAACAACCAAAGGCAGGCTTTGTCATCCTACAAAAACACCCTGGAAGCAGCTAAAAGAAGAAAGACATGAAACAGTGAGTTAGTAGAGTCACAGCCAGGCCGCCTTCAGTTCTACTGGGTTCTCAAGTTCTGCATGAGAACCACCCTTCTTGATGCTAGTTCCAAACATGTGCCTGAATATAAGATAGGGCAAAATTCAGTATTTGCCAGAGCTAAACAGTGTCCACCGTCCAGTAGCTTTTGCTTAAAAAGTTGAGGCATTAAGGACTCAGAGTAATAAAAAATCCAGAACAATTTTTCCCTGCAACAGCCAGCAGAAACCAGTATTCAGAAGCAGAACTCTGTGTCTAACTCATCTCCTGCTTAAACACCTTTGCTACCTAACACGGCAAAGGCAGGAGAAGGTCATTTGTCCCCAGAGAAGGGCCCTATATGACAAGGAAAAGGTTTTGCCACATGGACTGCAAGGGAAGTAGGAAGCTCATTCCTTTCTCAGGAAATGATGAATGGAGCACCAGGGAGACAAAGAGTTGCTGCTGTCTGTGCTTCCAGCAGCCCTCATCGTCCCCCCTGCACAGCAGCCAGGGGGCACCTCTCCTGGAGTCAGCAAAGGGATACCTGGGATTTTGGGGACACTGGAAGCTATTATCTGCCTGAGCCAGTCTCCTATAGGCAGGCGGAAATCACCACATTACAAAAAACATATCTAGCAAAATAATTCGGCTTTTTCATAGAATTAGTTTTATGCTGCTTTACAGAAAAAAAAACCCTTGGAAAAGTGGGGTTTCTTGAAACGACCCAGTTCCATTCATCTCCTGATCATTTCTGTGCTAACACTGCTACAACAGAATGCTTCTAAAGCCATTTTCCCCTAGGATTTAGGGAACACTGAGAACTAAGTCTTAATTCTTGCAGTCAGCTCATGGAATAACAGCAGGATTGGGGCTGCTGCTCAGCTCCAGGAGCACATCCCAGGCAGCTCCTGAATTCGGCTGAGACTCCTCGAGCTGAGAGCAAACAAACAGAGCCGTGGATTATGGCCACGGGAACGGGAAAAGTCTGTTATCGTCTGCAGACAGACTCTTATCAACACTCCCATTAAAGCACAGTAAACGGCTACCAATGATAAAATTACCAGTAATGAATTTTAAATGCATTATTGATGTACTCCTGGCAGGGTAGGGGGTGTAAAGATGTTAACCCTTTGGGGTAAGCAGAAGTGCCAATACTGTGTAAATACTATTGCACTACACTATGATAATTTTTCTATTTAAAATACTTAATTTCATTTCTAGCCATTGATACCTGTGTTTCCAAACACACACCATGCTGGGTGCCTGCAACACCTTTTTAAATAAAATAAAGTTAAGAATAATCAGCATCTCATGAGTGATCCTCAATATCTCACTCCACACAGTTCCTGGGTTTTATGCTTCTGGGGCTGTTGACTGGTTAGTTTGGATTTGTTTTATTTGGGACATTGTTTTTCTAGCATGTGGTAGGTTTGTTTGTTTGAAGCTAGAGACAAGCTATCCAATTTCTTGCAGACATTTCTGATATCATCAGCCACAAAAATTTCATTGGTCCTATTTCAAACAAATGGCACATGCATTTACATTTCGTCTTGGCAACTGGGCTTCTGTTAAAGCACAAGTTAATCATGTTCAATAAATCACCATTTGTCTGAACCTGTAAACGTTGATGGCTGTTTAGTTTACAAACCTCACTCTAAGTATTCCTTGGTGGTGTTTTGAATCATCATGCACTCTGGGTCCTTTGCTTCACCATTTAGTTTTAAAATAATTTTCCAGATAATGTACCTTCTAAACATCTGAGTTTTCCCTCTAGATAAATCACTACACTAATTGTTTATCAGAAAACTGCAGGCTGCCAGTGGATTAGGAGAAAACAGAGGGGCCATATTTAATTCCACTAGACAGAGCTCAAAGGGGAAAACATTTTCATAAGTTACACTTTTCTTCATAGGATCAAAATTTAAACAGAATGAATGGAGACATTTCCCAAAATAATTTTTATGACAAATTACAGATTCTAATAAGCAAATAGTGAAATGTAATTAATTATCTTAAAATACAGTATGGATTCAAAACTGATTTATATTCAGAATATTTCATCTATAACAATATTTTTTCAGCTTTTTCCTACAGCTAATTGCAGAGTGAAAATCTAGAAATCATTTTAATTCGTAGTTTTTTATGAAACTACCAATTAAATTATAAAGACAATGATTTATACTGGGTCAGGATGCACAAAACTGTTATATGAGAAAGAAAGGCCACAAACCAAGCAAAAAGCCCCAACCCCCCTATTTTTTTATTTTTTACTAGTAAATTAAGAACATCTGGCAGTAAATTCAGACATATTTGGGGCAGTAGTATTCAACTACGTTTTTTATATTGGAGCAACTTTTTAATATGTCCCCTTCAGAGGTCATCATTGGAAATTTCTAAAGCTGACACCTATTTCAGTAGTTGCACCCACACCAGTCCCCCCAGCTACATCTACCTTGCAAACAGAAATTAAGAAATTGCATGTAAAATCAGGCACTAGACTTTCACACTGCTTGTTTAGATATCAGTGATGATAAATGTGCCATTTCACCACTTGAAACTGAAATCCAGTGCTCTATCCATTACCAATGCATTCATTTTGTTGCTAACACCAATTACTACCTCGCTAACACCAACTTTTAAACCTGGCTGGCTGAATTTGCTTTTCGGGGTTGATATGAGATATTTTCTGTAGCTTTGCAGGTATTTTGTTCTCTATTGTATATTAGCTCAGGGTTTATAACTGTTCTTTTTAATCACGTCTGAAATTCAAGCTAGCCAAGTTCCTGCGTTTATAAAAAGATCACAGGGAATGAAAAAAATTGAATAGGTCAAGTGATGTGAATATGCATGGACAAATCATTATCTCTTCTGTTCCTTTGGTAAATGGGTAGAGGAGAAACATAAATCATTGCTCAGCATGTATTCAACCAGCTCCTCTTAACTCACACTAATCAAACAGCACTCTCTGAAGAAATGTGCAGAGAGGATTAGGCCAAACCTCGTTGGGGCTGCTTACTTTAACTGGTCAGTTCATAGGGGGAAAAATCAAACAGACAGACTTTGGACCTATTTAGAAATTTATCTGAAAGTTGAATTAATTTAAATTAAAGCTGCTCTTTTCCATTTTTCCTCACAGATTTAAGTGCTAAGCATTTAGCACCTTACCCCTTTAAAGGAATAAGTTGCATATATTAACAAAACTTACAAAAGCTTTCCTGATAGCTCAGATCTGGGCCTGAATTGTCCATTCTCCTTTTACAGATAAATAAGCTATCCAGAAAAACAAACAAACAAAAAAACAAAACAAAAAAAAACAAAACAAAACAAAAAAAAACCCCAAAAAACCAAAAACAAAGCCAAACAACAGTTCTATAAAGCTTTATAGAGGAAAATGAAACAATTCAAAAACTACTTGTCAGTAAAAGGTTACACAAAAGAGTATTTCATTTTTCTTGTTGAATCTGAAAGAGAAATATGGGGAAGAGAAAGTTAATCAATTGGAAGAATAAACAGTAACAGGTTTCCAAAATATCCTAGCTGACAGAAAAGTTGTCTCATTCTTAATTTGATAACAAAGACTGATTAGAAATACTTGATGGCAGAAGTGTATTATCCCTAACATTTCCTAACCAAACTTTCTCCCCTTCCACAAATTCTCTGTTTTCTCTTCCAGACTCAGAAACATGGTGAGTGGGAGCTTTGCACTTATCACAGGACGTTCTTGAATATGTTTACAGCATTTCTGCATTCACATCGCTCAGTTCAACAAGGTATTTAATAAGGCACACACAAAGCATGGAGAAAATCTTCCTGGAATTAATTCTCCCAAAACCACACATCTCCGCATTTAAGAAATGCCCAAATAACTACAAAATAGTGAGATTTGCTATCCCAATTGAGTGAAAAAATAACAGAGAAAATGTACCAAAATAAATAAGAATCGCTCCAAAGATGCTTCAGTTTGAATAAATAAGTGGGCATTGTCTCTGTGAAAAATGCAGAATGAGACTTTAACACATAATTGCTACCATGGCTTTCAAACTGGTGCAGAAGCACTCTCACAGCATGGGAAATATATTTTGCATGCTAAATAAAAACGGACAAAAGATGTATATGCCCACATTGTCAGCATGTTCCTTGCTGCCAAAAGCCAGTCTGCCGTCAAGTAGATTATGTTCCTTTGGCCATTGGGAATGGCAGCATCTTAGAATTTCAATTTCAAAATCTAATTAGAAAAAGAAAAAAAACTCCACAAACATTAAAATGGCTGGAGGATGAATTCCTTGTGTAGGATACTTAATTCAGGTTCAGATTTTTTTATTTGGTGTTTTACTGGAAACCAGTGAAGCAGTTAGAGATTGGAACATACAAAATATCACACCAGTACTGCACGGACCTGCTTTCCTCAGAAACTCAAATATTTCAGTAGAAAAGAGGGCAACCCTTGTGCAAGTCAGGGCACAAGCTAAACACCCTACTTTAGCCACAAATCCACTCAGTTGAGAATAGCCACATATCCATTAGACATATTTCCACTTACGTGTTATGGAAATATTAGAAAGTGAAGTGTGATGGTTAAAAAAAGGTAATAATAATAAAAAAACTGTTTTCCATACAGCACTCTGCTTTTCAGTTTCTCCATCTAGGTGACAACAGGACTACAAGGAATGTTATCCGATAATGAGCTAATTTTTTACCTCAGAAAAAAGGGATAAATGTTGAAATACATTCAAAAAAAAAAAAAAAAAAACAGATGGCTTTAAGTGAATAACAGATTCACTTAACCAAACATTTTATTTCCTGTATCTTGAATAATTAACAAAAAAAGTGTTTACCAACAATTATATAACAGCTTTTATAGTAACACAAGGAGGAGAAAAACATTTAGCACTGAGTCTCATAAATAATTCAAAAGGTCTAATTTACCATAATCATGTCTGGCATTTATCTTCAGTAAATAATGTATTAGGCATATACTGTGCACTCTTTCCTACAGTAGCTACTGGAGAGCATTAGGAACAAACCCATCTGTGTTTAGCATTCTGTAAATCAGGCCAGCTCTTGCATGCATAAAATGATTGCTGATGAAGCCATTTACCTATGCAATGCATAGAAATGACATCTTTTAATGTAAAATTAAATAAAAATTATAGAAACTGCAACACAGATGAGGGTTTTTTGTATACCATAAATATTCATATCTTCCCAACTGAGAAAGCATACCTCCGAAACCATAGGAACCACTCTAGGAAAAGAAGTTGGGTCTTCCACATTCACTGTGCCATTGACAGGTTAATTTGCATAAGAGCAAATTAACATCTCAAAAGCCTTCTCTTTGCTAACATTTTCAAGAAATCACCCACCATTACACTGAAACCACTGCAGCTACCTTGGCACAACAGAAATGGGAGTTTTAGTGCTGTCCAGGCTCAGGGTGCTTTTGTTTGCTTAAAGCACCGCTGTCCCAGCTCCTTCCTTCCACACTGACAGCTCCCAGTTCCCAATAAATGGCAACATACACACAGGTAAGGTGTTTTTTCTCTAAGCTTCCAATTATTTCCTATTGTTCCCTCTTAAATCTGCAATTTACTTACACTCCTCTGAAACTTGCACATTTTCCAATAACAGAGAATTTGAATTTGTCACAAATATATCTCCCTAGAATAAAGGAACACTCTAATGCAACTACACCTCAAACTGATCAGCCACATATGTAGTTTGTGCCTTACTTCCCTGTTTGTTTGGGGTTTTTTCCACCTTTTTGCAATGTGTTTATCACATACTCAAAATAACATAAGCAGAATCGTTCAAAATATTGGGCACCCTACCTTTTCATACAATTTTTTTGTGTTGTACATGCTCAGGACTTTAACACAATTCTCACATTCTGGAAAATATGTACTCAAATATCAAGTTTTATATTAATTATTCAAGTGAAATCAAGATCATACTTTCTCACAGAAATCGAGAACACTAGGTTGCTAAATTAAGTGATCTAAAGAAACTTCACAGACCTTAACAAGTGCTATCCTTGAGATCTCCAAGCAGCTTACATTAAGCACACCATGGAGCACATTCAGTAAGATTTTCTGTCATCTTCAAACACATTTATGTTAATTTGTTTAGATTACCTTTATTCCCTATGCAGGTATAATAAAAAGCAAAACACATCACAGCCACATATTTGTTGCCTCACTACCTGGGCTTATTTCATCCATTCACTGTTCAAAATAAAGGTTTTTAGTTTCAAAAAGTAGTTAGAATCTAACACTTTAATTACAGCGTATCATCTTGTGTGATCCTTTTGTTGAGGCTCACGTTCCAAATAGTAGCATTTTACATATCTCCTATGAAACAACCCAGCCTACAAAAACTATTTCAAGAACTGTTGCTTCTTTCACATTACATAACTTGAACCAACCATCTAAATTAGCTTTTAAAAGGCAGCCAGTACAAACTGTCAGAATAACTTTTTCTTTTCTATTTACCTTTATACTGAGACACCATGAGAAAGTGGAATACCTGTGCGTTCCAATTGTCTCTCAGTTTCTTCAAAGCTTCGGTGGAACCAAGTCACTTTAGCATGACTCAGAGTGCAAAGAGCAGGGCATTAGAATGCTGCTGAGCAAACCCAACAACGACACGTATCAGCAACTCAACAGAAGGCAAAGCCTCAAAGGCAGCTCAGCAGGATGGAGAAGACCTTCCCTGCACAACCTGTTCCAATTACAAAAGGGATGCATGAACAAAGATGGTCTGCTAATTATCCTGACATCCCCTGTCCCTATTTTCCCTGCAGCTCGACACTGTAAATTGTCCTTTTGACATCAAGGTAATAAAGTTTTGTAGGGCCAAAGCCAGCATCTCCAGTGGGCTAAGACCCCAGAGTCAAGGAGACCTGAATTCAGCCTGGTTAAATATAAACACAGCAAAGTTGGCGTGGAATAACCACCAGACACACATGTGGAAAAAAGCCTCCCACCAACAGGAAAACCACTGTTTTAATTGCAAAGAAATTCTAATTACACTTGCTTACTGAAGTCTTTAAGTTTCCATAAAGAAACCACAGAAGGATATATTTAAAATGGAAATATGTCTCTTCAGCAGTAGAATAGAAAAAGCAAATTATATGAACCTTCTGTATCTTGTCTGTAATCATGCCTGCATCAAATGCTGTGTGAGGAGAGCTGTACCCTCATTATGAAAGAAGGGCCCTTGAGAACAGACAGCAGCACATAAATACAGATGCTCCAAAGACTCACAGAGCAAAGAGCATAAAGGTAATTTATAGAGATACTGTTGAAGGCAATATGGCTCGGCTGGCACTGCATCATTTAATCACACAAAATGCCGTAACAAGGCTTTCATCGAAATGTCTTTCAGTCATGAGTCTCAACCAGCACCAAAGTCCCAGGTAGTTCTGAGCAGATCCTTAACACTTTCTTATTTGATTTCCTTTAATTGTCAATGCCAATTAAGAAGCTGCATCTGAAGTTCAACTACTAAATAACCACAGTGCAGAAAACACTTCCAGTAGCGTGCTTATTTCATCTGAAGCCACTGTCTATGAATCAAAGGGAATTGCAAACACCTAAGTTACTACATGTGAAACAATACAAATTACATTTTTCCATCACGGCATTCTATAAAGTCAAAGGCCTATATCCAGCTTCAGCCGCCTGATCAAGAAAGGAATCACTTTCCTGGTAGAAATGCCTACTGTCAGTTTGTCTAGTCCACATAAAACCTAATTTCATGTGACTTTACCCCTTACATGGAAACCACATGCACATATCCAGGTATACTTCTAAGGAATGGCAAGGAGAGACATAGAAATATTATTACTATATTAAACCTATTGTTTATTCATCATCTTAATATTACTGACTTCATTTTAAGTTGCATAGTTGTGTAACAACAGCTAGTCTTACTCAGCTTAGAGTGGAGAGAAAAGTTAACACTTGAACATAAAATAATTTAAAATGTCATTTTAGCAATTATCACAATATGCTTCCATGCATCTGCAAAGGCTGCTGGAAATTAGGCACATTAACAATTCAGTCAGTAAAATATTTTGTTCATATAACCAGAACTCGCCAACAAACAGCTCTGCAGACCGGCACTGGAAAAAGCACTGTACATTCTAAATGAGATTGTTTGAGTGCCCCTTTTATCATGAAATCCAATTTTGCCTTTGTTGCATTTAATAAAAAGTTTTTGACAAATGTTGTCAACATTTATTATATGTGTGAAATACAAAAAAAATCCCCAACCCTGCTTCACTGTTAGCAAAGACAGAACAGTAAACCAACTTACAGAACTGATGCAGCAGTTTTTAGTTGATATTTTGTGTTAAATGACAGCCTCACACATGCTGCCTGGTTGTTTTAGGAAAGACAGCATTTAAATCAGACTGTATTAACAAATCTAACGCATGCAAAAAAACATGCTCAAAACTAGTGACTTCAACACAACAAGGGGAGCAACAAGGATTCAGTAGCGACGTGCTATTAGATTTCTCAAAAAGGATGAGATATGAAGGAAAACAATTTATGGACTAAATGTTTATGAAATATACACACAGATACTTTTTAGTTTGTAACATAACTCTCATTTTCTTTGTCAGTTTGATGTAGCTAAGTTTTCTGAAATGTTTGACAGTAAATTAGCTTTATTAAATGTTCTGTTATAACCCTGAACTCCTAGAATTTCCATAGCAGAACAGTGTCTGCTAAATTTCCTTATTCATTATTGCAAACCTCAAGCTGTTTGATGCCTTCTTAAAGGCTTCTTATCTGGGGCAAGTGTTATTACATATAAATTGAGTTCTGATGAAAAGTAGCTATACCAATTTCATCATTTTAGAGTAAATTCTCTAAGTTTGTCAACTTTAAGAATACAAACTAATGGAGCAAGTAGGTGGAATGTACTGGCTCTCTCTGGTATTCAAGCCCACCCCTTTTAAGGGGACTGTCTCACCATTTTTGGTGGCTTAGGACTGGCAAAAAGGACACATTTCCTTACTGCTTAGTCAATAGCCCAGAAGCAGAAGCAATGCACAGGACGATCAGTCACACAAGCAAGGAGCTCAGATGTGGCTTTTGCCTTTCTCACTGTGTATTTTGAAGCTGCAATTCCTCTTCCTGTTTTTGTCAAACACCGTAAATACTTCCCTTCTAAAAATCTCTTTATATTTAGGGGTAAGCTTACTGTTTCCTCTGCATTCATAAACACAATCTTAATTTATTTGGGCTCACAATGCAGAGAACTTCCGTTTAAGTTACTGTTTTCTGAGAGTTCTTCAGATAGCTTACCATAAGGTAAGAAAACCAAACCTAAAAGCCCTTTAGGATTTAATTAATAATTTACGTGATAATTCTTCTCTTCCTTTGGTAACTTTATTGCCATATGGTGGTTTTAAAATATCTATTTCACTTCAAAGTCTCCCATTAAATAAACCACTATTTTATTTATCAATTCATAAAATGGCACAGAAAAGACTATATCCTAGTTTGCACTTTTCCCCCAAAAAAAAGAGTAAATGCATTTAGGACTGGAACAGATGCTGTGGTCTAGTCTCATTCAGTGCAGCTGTAATTATAAAATTTAAGCAATTAATTCTGATTGAATGTTCTGTGATGATTGTACAGAAAGTGGCCTCGTGCGATTCATTTCCTCTCTGCAGTGAAATATTGAGATGGCAACATTTGCTCTCAGCAGACTGAAAAAAGGGCAAGAAATCCTGGAAACTCTTTAGGATTCAAGGGATAATTCGAAAAGCCCAAGCAAAGCAGCAAAGAGGGTTTCCACTCAAATCCTGCTTAAAAAAAAAAAAAAAAAAAAAAAAAAAAGCTGGA
>VZRN01002471.1:1060894-1072221 GCA_013397935.1 Dasyornis broadbenti | reverse complement strand
TAATAAAAAAAAAAAAAAAAAAAAAAAATAGAATGGAAGAGCTCTCATGCATCAGGGTAAAAATGCATTTTAGATTTCTGCCACAGCTCAGAGTTATCTATGAAAAGTGCAAGAGAAGGATGAAGCAGATGAACTGAAGAGTTTAAATCTCACTATTTTGTTTATGTCACTGATCATCCAAATACGTATATCTGCTTAGTGTTCAAAACATCTGAAATGAATGAGAATTGTTCCAGAGATGGGAATTAACACAAAAGAATGGCTTTCAAAAGTTAATGTTGGAGCAAAAGACATATGGCTAAAAGAAACACTATTTTGGAGATCCAAAATTTCCTTAAAAGCTTTCAAATACATATAGGATCAAAACAATTTTGTACAATTTCTCCTCCATAGTAAAGTCTCTATTTTCCATTAAAATTAATGATTTCACAGCGTTTGCTGAAAAATCTTCAATTTGACTGTGAATTATTTTTTGCAGCCTCTAGTGGAGCACACACTTTTCATGTTACACATCATTTCAACAATAGATGCTGCTGTGGAGTGGTGCTGTGCAGCACTAATCTACTTTGAGATCTACTTCCTCTACAGTTTTGGGCTTTTTTTTAACTTGCACCAAATTCATTAAGCCACTTTTCTTTCAGACAGGAAGCTTCAGTAGTTATAGGAAGTGGGAGTAAGGCCCCAAACAAGTGCCTGCCACAGAACTACTTACAGAAACTTACACGAAAAACTGTAAATCAGGATGATGTCTGCCATGTAAGGAAACAATTTTTTAGATATTTAAATATCATAGATATTCACTACGCAAGTATGCAAAGTCTTCTCCTGTCAGGGGGAACACATTCTTTACATATTACACACCATTCCTATCATTTTCAATTGTATTCTTTTCATATTCTCATACAATGGGAAACTTTCCAACTCCAAAGACAATCTTAAGGCTTAAGATGAGAAATCTCTCTGTAAAATAGCATCCAAGCTCGCAAAGAGCAGAGTGAGGGGCAGCAACAGTCAGTGTGATTCATGTGTACCCAGAGCACGCGTGGCAAGAACACTCCTCATCTATCATACTTTGTTATAAGAGTTTCTGAGTTAACTTGGCAACATTCACTTCTAGTTGTCATCTCATCAAATGAATGTTTAAGATTATAAAGCTCACAAAACCATGTATATGAATGTGAGCATACGTGCATTTCCCCGCGACACAGGTTTAAGTTCGCAGTCCCCAGTCTATGTTAACTTTGGTTATAATGATTAATAGCACCACAATAATTGGTGTCCAGCGTCTATTCATCACAGGGGTTCCATTTCTTCATGGAGTTCCTCTTTATGTAATGAATGTAGGACTTTCACATTGTACCTGACAGCTTGATTAATGATGCTACAGTTAGTTTCTCACACAATAAGCACGGCGTAAGTATTGTAGGTGTCAGTTCGGTCCAATTTCAAGTCGATTTACTGCTCTTCACCATTAACAAAGGGTAAAGAGGTGAGAAAGAGGTGTACATATTGTAAAGTGTTCTTTTAAAATTAATTTTAGCTATGCCCCTTTCTGCTATTTTAGCTATAAAAGCAAAACACAAAGGTACTGATACCTAATCAGTTGAATGGTTTATTTAGAGCAACACAGTACAAGCTATGCTGACTATATATCAAAGATTTACTGTGACAGGTTACATTTCTAATTTTCTTTTTAGCTGTTTTAAAACAACAACAACAAAAAAAAAACAAAACCTGAAAACAATAAATAAGAAGGAACTGAAGTGAAATGACACAAGAGCAAACATTCAGCCACAGAACTCCTAACTCATGAAACTTTTCACATGCTTCAGCGTTCATAACTTAAAAGTGCAAGTTCATTGTAAATGGAAGCTCCTGCAGCTGGAGTTCAAATCTAATTGCATATCCAGTTTTGTCAGTGAAACAGGCACTTAATGGTGTCTTCAAACAGTTTTTCTGATGTAAATTGATTTCTCTGGGCTAAGTAATTTTAATTGACCTTTCTAAATAGTCACACTAACAAATTATTTTATCAAGGAATTTAAAAGTAATTGAACTAACAAATATAATCTACAGTGACACAGCAAATTACATGAGGAATCAACAGTGAGAAACAGTTTGGTGTAGTTGATATTGCTGTCAACTACTTGTTTTATTGTCTTCCTTTTATGTGTACTAAAGATGTCACATCTAGTTCAAGAGATAAGCACTGTAAATAAATCATTCCTTTAGCCTGGTGTGCAGAGATCAAAGATTCCTTCTACTGGAGTGGTACCCAAGCTTACAATACCCAGCTGAAGTCATACACTGTATTCACCAAGGAAATAACACACAAAACACACCTACAACGGAAACCAAAACAGCCAGGTTATACACAAGAGCTCCAATGACACACTCTGAAAGGGTTTCTGTTCAGCACAGGAAGTTATGCCCAAGCTTCATCACCCTGAAGGCACCACGATTTATGCTGTCACCCATAATTAGCATAAATGAACAAGGTATGTTTTATGTAGCCTACAATAATCATTATAGACACAAGAATAGTCACACTGGATGTACACCGTATTCACTGCTGCAGTGTCCAGCAGCAGATACTTAAATGTTATAAAGAGGAAAGGAGTAGGTGTTAATACACTCCACGTATACTCTCCCAGGCATTAAAAATCTGTGATGTAAGAATTTCAAGATAAAAGTAACATCTGCATTCATTTAATTTTTAATGCTCTTTGGTAAACCTTTCCTCTGTGCACTTGCTTAATTGCTTTTTGTACTTATTTATACTTTGGCATTTATAATATCCCACGACAGTGTATTGCATAGATTAACTATGTCTAATGAAAATTGCATCTCCTTTGTATGAAAACTTTTAACTGAATTTCATATGATGCTCTTCAAGTCCTTTGTTAAAAGAAACTGAACAACTTCTTGATGACTTCCTGTCATCAGTGGTTTTACACAGCTTTCAAATTATCCTTTCTCTGCTTTTCATTTCTTTTGTATGCTGGTTTTAATTTCACCCTGCAAAGGTGTTCTTGTACATTTCAGCATATTAAAGATTTGTCTCTACTTTTCTCATCCTACTGAAAAAGTTTTTGGGATGGAAAACCAGTACTGCATATTTTATTCAAGGTTTGAGTCCAATATGCATTAAAAGCCTAGCGTAATAATTGGTTTCATTCTGTTCCATTCCCAGCAATTCTTACTGTCCTCTTTTTCAATTTTGACTTCCACTCTGCACAAAGCATGATTCTACAGGACCCAGTTGCACCACCAAACTCACTCTTCTGCTGTAAAATAGATATGCTTTTTATAAGAATGCAGAGATCAAGACTGACGGTGTCATTTGTTGAACTGAGCAGTGTTTGTATTACAAAGCCTGCAAGGTTCAAGTCAGTGTTAGAAAGCAAACACTGAGATTTAGCCAAACACGACTGCAATGTAGCACTCCACTATTCTGGTTTTTCATCAAACTCCTGGACTCTAACAAACTGTAGATACATGAATTAGGTCATACTGAATGTATTAGTATATATTGGTGGATTGAAAAATTTCTGTATTATTCTCCATTCCAATTGTAAGGCATATAACCAACTGAACATTTAAAATTGCTCCTGGTCACATGAATATTATCCATTTAACTATATTCCTTGAAGGAGTTATTGCTTTCAAGAGTAATCTTAAGCTCACAAAAGAAAACCATCTGCCTTTTAAATCACTCAAATTTAAGAATCCACTAAAATATACCATCCTAAGGGAAAGTACTGTTTCAATTCAATTTTTAAATGCAAAATACGACAGATTTCAAAAATTAGAAGGGACAAAGTAATAGGAAGAGATATTTTTAAGCTCATTTGAAATTCTTTCATCTTTTCATTCACTTACTCATGCAGCTGATGGAACTCAGTCCACAATAAAACTCAGTTGCTAGGCCTTATTTCCATTTCTATTGAGGCATATCTTGAATCCAGAAAAAATAGCAAAGGATTTAAAATATTACATAAAATAAGCCTGATTCTTTTCTGCACATAGTCAACATCTGACTGGATCTCGCTTCTAGAGCAGACAATAAAGAAGAAATGAGAACAACTGATAATATGAAGCTGGGACCAGAACATGACAAAAGCACTGTGATTACGTCCGAATACAAAATGTCTGATTTGTGCAAGCAGCGCTGTATTTCCGTGGTACCACTGAAATCCAATGGCTGATACAGCAAAAGGTGTAAGTGTGAAAACAGCAGTTCTGGGTAACCGCCGCTCTAAGCTGTAACGGTGTCCCAGTAGCATGGACACTTCCCTGCTCTTTGCCAGAGATTGAACGCTAAAATTTAAGAACAAAAAAATGGAAACACTAACTCAAGTGAGTAGGAAAAAAGAAAATCAACACATTTTCTTTTTCGAACAAAACCAGTTTGGTTTGAGTTTTATTAAGAAGGTCAAAAACAAAGTAACAAGTGGTTGTCCTCAGAACTATTGAAATTGTGTGAGGCTTCCTAAAGAAGTCTCAACATGATGGCCTCAGATGTTTCAGCTACAACATTCTCTGCACACATATCATTAAAGGTTTAAAAAGCTTTTGCCTAACAAAGATTTGCTCATTTTAATCAAACACTGCAAGCTTTATCAGTTTCTGATACACAATACAAAGAACAAAAATAGGATAAAGTGGCGTAACTACATTTTAGAGAAGAATCATATTTTGGGGAGCATTTCCAGTTGATGCAAGACAAGTTTTAGGAAGTCCTACTAAAGATGTGCCTTTGAAGCTCTTTCCATCTTGAACAGAAACCACAGAAATACCATTTTGAAAAGTTATCCCTGGCAGAGTTATCTGTACCATACAAAAGCTTGCTTGCATTAAAGCTTGCTCAACACTATCTGTAATTACTACAATGTTTTCCTGAGATATCCGAACTATTTAAGTTGCTATAACAACTTAGCTCAACTACTCTATCACATGCCTTTCTTAAAAATATATAAATATTTTCAGTAAGAATAGTTTGGCAAATGAAAAACACTGACAAACAGGATAATCCAAATGAACAGCTTGTGTTCTGCCCTGCAATTTCAAGTTCCATTTCCTATATTCTGCAGCCACCCATCTTCAATGCCAGCAGCACAATCATGTTTCCTTGGATTCACCAATAACAATTGAGTAAAAACCTCCTCTCCTCCTGTAGTGTCTATTCTGGAAGGGCTCTGGTTTCATGGCAAGTAGGAATCCTGAAGGGTAACGTTTTTCTGAGCAATAGTAGTTTCCTTACAACAGAAACCACTTTATAGTGGACCCATAACTCTCACCAGAATGGGGATGGTGGTGGTGACTTTTAGAAATCCCAACCCTCTGCTTCAAAATTAGGTTTTTTTCCAGTAAGATTCTACTTAAAATATTCTTTAAATTTAGTCCCACTGTTTCTTGAAAAACTTAAAGCACTAACTTGATTTATCATGTACGCAATTCGAGGTCTAGAGCACACCAAAAGCTACCTTCCAAAGAGGGCAAAACAGCAATAACTCCCAGGTCAGCTTGGGGGGCTTCTCTTCTCCCCACAACATCAGGCTTTTCTGATGGGGGAAGAATATATTCAGAAACAAAACCAAAAATATTTCTTTAGAGAAATTGAGTGGTATCCATTAGAGACACCTTTTCAGGAGAATAACATTTTATGAAAAGCTGGAGTTTAGTTATTAGTGATAACAGACCCGTCTGTACACTCTGAAATATGAAATAGAGTGTCAACTCTCTGTGGTGAAAGAAAACTTTATGGCCCAGTATGAAAGACAGCAAACAAATATGGTTAAGCCTGGCTCTGCAAATACAACTGATTTGAAAAGCCTCTGCCCGATTTTGAACCATGTGAAATGAGCTGAAACCCCATGCTACTTTCCCAGAACTGATCCTACCAGACTGCTTTTAAGTTTAATCCCTTTTGAAGACTATGGCAGAGAACAGGAGAAAGGCTCTGCTTTATGCTTCTCAAACACCTCACCTCAATTTTCAGAAAGTACTTTATAAACATTAATGTGCCCATATCCAGATAAGGAAAAACTTAATAACCCTAAATAAATAACATTTACAAAATCCTTCCAGCTGAAGCTGGTGTCCACTAACTGCAATCATGGCCGTAACACCAGCCAAGGGATTTTCTATTTTTCTGTCTCTAGGCAGAATACATAATGACAAGAATTAGCCAAGAAAGTGCATTCTTGTGAGAGGAGAAAAATAGTGGATGCAGGTGTGGGATGTAGCACCATACTTGAACCTCTTATATCTCATTTCCTACTCCTCCACAACAGAGAAACAAAACAAACCCCCGCTACCCTTCAAATATTACTTTTTTTCTTCACATATTGAAAAACTGACTGTAAACTCAGAGTTACTATTCCATTAAGCAATTATTCCACTACAGTTATATACCCTGTAACTGAAAGACTCACACAATCATGAGTTTCAGAACTCATGAATTTAAATCATGTGAAAGACATTACACAGTTTGACAGAACTTAAACTGCAAATAGAGAAAACACAAGACCTGTTAATTTCAAAATTTTAATTTAAAAGGAAAAGAATCATAACTCCAAATTTAAACCTTGTTTAAAAAAAGTAACCTCTAGCTTTAAATAAAAACCTCAGAAAAAGTTAGTTTGAAAAGACTGAAGCATAACGAAATTAAAAATGTACAAAATTAAACAGTTCTTTTAATGCAAAGTCCATCTTGTTTGAAGAGTTCCCCTTTTCAATTATCAGCCATATTAAGAAATCAATTATTTTGCCAGAATACCCTATCATGCTTTGCATCAATAGGCATGTCATGTGCATATAACCCTAATTTATTCTTTCCTAAGAAAATTTTGAAGGTTGATAATGACGATGCTAAATTCTTCCTGTGCCCACAGCTAAGCAACATACATAAGAGTCAATCATTCTTTTCTCAGCAGCCTGATGAATTCAGTCAACATTTAATTTCCAGAATCCAAGCTATAATATTATGATAAACAACGAGAATGGTGAGCGTGTGGGGGTGTCCCCTTGCTAACTAAAACCCAAAGTATCTTGGTGTGTGAGGATGAGGGAAAAAAGTGGGGAAGATACTCCTTCAAGCTCCCAAAGTGTACATTACCGTTTACTACAAAGTAAGTATAGGTGATCTAAACAGGTGTAGGAATATAGGTGTAGGAAACAGGAGTAGGTGATCTAAACCACTACTTTAACTGGCATTGTCTCCTTTCTGTTGTTAATGACAGTTACTGAACTTGGGCACTGCATTTTCAAGAAACAATGCTTGGCATCAGGATGCTTTTCATTTTTTATTCACTGGTTTTCAAGGTTAATAGTTAATAACCCAGAAAAAGTTAAATTACGCCTTAAGATTAATGGTATTGAGGGCAAAGTATAACAATGTAGTGCTGCAGTCGCTCATAGGATATACGGGTGTATGAACATGATGAAAGAATCCTGCCAGTGATCCTTGGGACACACAGACACACACGGTACCAAAAAGTGATTTTTTTCGAAACTTGGGCTTGCCCTTTGGAATAAAAGATGGTCAGAACAGACTATATTCATGCATAAAGCTTGCATTCACCTCTACACTTCAGATCATTCATCCAGGAGTTAACAGGAATGGCAATCCAGTGATACTACCCTCAAAAGCACAGCTAGAACCTACTGCATCATTTGTTTTATTTTAATGACTAGCTGAGCATGCTGTTTCAGTAATTCCAAGCAAATAACATTTTCCTCAAGCAAATTTTGAGTTTGACCGAAAATTCAAAAGCCTGACGCAGAGAAGTCACATGATTTTTACTCATTTTACTTCTCAAAGTCCATAAATGCTTCAAAAACGTTGTCATGCCAAAATCGCGTGATAAAGGTCCGTAATCAGCCACCCATGAGCTTGCCTCTCTTATTATCTTATCTATTGAATGAGCCAGAACCACGTCAAAGCAGACATTTCAAGAACTCTGCATCATGAATTTCCCCAGTTCTCTCTGAGGAGTGAGAAGCTACACAAGCCTAAAGAAGCCACCCAATTAGCATTCCACTTAGGATGGTCTTGCTCCATTTTGCAACTGTGATGTATTTGAGCTATTTGTAACCAGCAGCTCATTCACTAGCATATCCATTACTAGCAGATACTTGTTTTCCTTCTTGTTGCATTACTATTTTTCGGTGACATTGCTGGTAGCAGCACACTGTGATCCTGCTGAGAACACCCATATGCTCACTGTTCTATACAGTTGCTTCTGTAAAAGACGTAGACTTGCCTAAAATTCAGCTCAGGAAATAAATGTTAACAAGTTGTCATTCTTAATTCTTGCCTTCAAGGGGATCTTAGAATATGGATTTGACAGCTCTGGTTATGCTGCACTGAGATCCCTTTATGTAATATCACTTATTACTATTAGAACGTTTAACCAAAAAGAACAAAATAAGCATCATTTCTCTTTCCTGGGATATTGAGAGCAAATCTCCTTATGCTCATACTTCTTCCAAACATACAGAAATAGCTCTGTAAAAAGAGGCCAATAAGAAGATTTGTGTATGTATTTTTATCATTGCATAATAAGTTTCACTCTACAAAGGCATTTTTAGTGAAGGAGCTGGCATAGAATAACTAGAGATTTTAAAAGTCACTCTCTGGCTGATTCCACACTTTATGCAGAAATATCTGGAGAATGACCAAAACCTCTTCACTCTATTTCTGCTCATGATGCCATCACGGGAACAGGATGAGGTCCCCAACTGAGCCGGGTGAACTGCAAAGGTGCGATTTGCTAACGGCTGTGATCTACAAGTAAAACTAATGAACAAAATCAAACTACACATATTCCCTGCTATTCACTGCATAAGTAATGGAAGTAATTACTTTCAATTTCTGGTCACTGCTAGCACAACATACAGGTCCTTGAAGATTGCAGACTCATTCTTATGCTGCATCAGCCTCACAGAGGAACGTGGGCACATTATCATTTGAAGAGGCCTAACAATGGTCGGGGGATATATTCAACTGCTACTTGTATATCTAATAGGCACATTGTACAGCATCAATAGATGAAATTGTTCACATGCTTTTCTGTGAATACAAATATACTACTAGCAAGAACGTCAAACAAATTAGAGCTGAAATAACACTCGATACACAGAAAAATGAATAGGAAGGACACGAACCACTCACAGAATAAAATGGACAAAGTAATAGAATTTGTAAATGTAAATCTGCATAGTGAGCATTATACTTAAAGCCTCTAAAATTACTGGCAGCTGGGAGCACTACAGCATAAGTTTGCTTAGTTCCCCAGCAGTAGCAGAAAAGCACTACACTGCTGTTCATGAACTCTTCTGTAGACTCAGAACCAGCACCAATGGCATCTGGAGGGATAATGCAGAGCTCTCTTCAGCTGAAGGGGTGTCTTGGTTTGATGCAGGATTGGAGAATTATTCTTTGAATCTTTCAAGGGCCCAAAAATTCCTGAAAGGAAAGTGACTAATAAACACCACAGAAGTTATGAAAGGCATTGTTGGCTTTGGAGTTGATGTAGCTTTATGTGAGAGGATATATCAACTTTAAGTGGTTCATAGCAGAATTATCTGCAGCGGCAAATTAAGATCCAATATGAAAGAAATATGCAGGGAAAGAGAGATTCCATAGTTGGAATTACACCAATACCATCAGCACATGTACCACCCAAACCTCATAGGAAGTCTAACACCTCCCTTCTATTGACAATGTCCTATAATAACAACTTTTGTTCCTAGAGTAAAAAAATTAAATAAGTAGATCTCCACCTCTTGCCTCTCACCATTCTGCATTTCCTACTAACAGCTGTAAGTAGCATAAAAATGATGGCTAACACTGGGTTTATTTCGGACTGAAATGTCTTGCTGTAGGTTCATCTGAACCCAGACTGCTTTCTGTACCCAAGCCATAAACCTCCAAGGCTCAGCACCTGGTCATGAAGATACATCCTAGGATCTTTGCACTGAATTAATCTATGGAAAGAGGGTGAAGAATTCAGTCTAACATGCAGACAGTTATCAGTAAAAAAAAGATTTTTCTTCATATCTCTCAAAGTTGGAACAAATGTTGAAAGTCTGAATCTTCAGTTATAAAACTCCTAAATGTAACAGTGGAGCAGGACAAAAACACCATCAGAATATAATTCAGAGGAAACTAAGGATGTAAAACTTGAAGAGTTTAGATCTGAGTAACAGAAGTAAAATGTAAAAGTATTAGGTCATGAATAGAAGTTGGTTTTCCTCCATTTGTATTCTACCTTCTTAAGCAAACAGTTTTGAGGATAAAGGCAACGGGTAGCAAAAAGAGTCAATCCATAATTTTGTACAAATTGTAACACATGTGCATGTTTAACACTCATTTAATCTGAAAAGCAGGTGCTTTTCCAGATGAGATTTTTGAGACACAGTCACTGCACTTGACAAGGGGATGTCCAGTTGTAGCTGTCTTGCAAAACTAGTCATTTTGTGAGATATCTTCCCCAGGACCTGGTTAAAGCAATGATCAAATAACTCATTTTAAAAATTAGTTGGGCCTACAAAGTTCTACTAGCTGAGCTGCATCTCTAAGGGTTTAGAGATCCAGTCATTTGGTTCAGCTTCAGGTCTATGTTATATGAAATTCTTTGATAAGCCACAAGTTTGTAGTCCGGTAGCAAAAAGGAAAAAATGTCCAAGCCATACACAAGCATGCTAAGAATGAAGCCTGGATTCTAATCTGGAATACAAGATGCCAATGTACAAAAGTTAATGTTATTCAAAAAGCATGATCTGAATGGAAACTTTGTCTTTCAAATGAGAACCTTGTCCACTTCATGCCTTCATAATTTGCTCTCCAGACCATAAGATCATGCACTAGCATTGCAAATTCAGTTAACCAGTCTTTAGGATATAAAATCATAGCTGACCCCTCCCTTTGAAGGACAACAAAACTAACCCTGTAAGAATCTTTAAAATACGTCAAAAAGGACTCCCTGCTCTACCTTTTTAGGGTCTTACTCATGCTGCCATCCTGTGACAAAAAATAGTAAATGCAAGAAAATGTTCCACAGAAAACTTCCAGACCATTATCAAAACATTTCTGAAATTCCTTCCCCTTTTTTGAGCTTAGAAGAAAGTCCTGCATTAAACATAAAACTTCAAAATACAATGCCTTAAAGGGCTGTGTAATTGCTTTACAATTTTCACAGTGATAAACTGACACTTCTCCTAATCACTATTATAGAAATTGTCACAAAAAGGAAGAAAAACTACTAAATAGGTCAAGCTAGTAAAAGCTTATTATGGATCCAGTGTGATTTTTTTTTTTT
>VZRN01002471.1:1008579-1060849 GCA_013397935.1 Dasyornis broadbenti | reverse complement strand
TTTTTTTATGCCTGCTATAGCAGTGGAACAGGTAACATTTCCTTGAAACACCTTGCCTTGTGGCACAATGTCAGGAGATTAAAATGCTCCTCCTGTCTTGATGAAAATAAAGTACCCATAACACATGAAATGAGATGGAATTGGAAAATCCCCACGTTAGGCTGAGCACTCCTGAAGACAGAAGCATGCAAACGGTTACTGCAAGTCAAAGCTTAACTGAATATTCTCAAGGTGTTTTAATTATTCCTAATGATAAATAAATCTCAGAAAGATAAGAGAGTTTCATGAGATTTGGGTTGTTTTTTTCTGTGTTGACCAAGTTTATTGTGTGAAACAGAACAATAAATTTTTTTAAAAGTGTATATTATAGACACTAGATGTTTAGGCAACTGCAGAAATTATGACGGGTTTATTTTTAAAAGTTGAGACAAGACAGATCAGCTAAGAATTCTGGCATCAACATGGCACTGTTTAAAGACAACCTCCTGAAGGGTGAAATCATTTGCCTGAAAATTTACATCCTCTTAGGAGGAGGAGGAAGGCAAATTATCCTGAGCAACCCAAGCAGATTAATAAAATGGTAGAAAATGAAATATTGCTCAGTCTGTACAAAGCGGTATTTTGCCTGTTTGCAATTATTCTAATTTTCTCGTTAATAACTATTTCTTGCTTATTATTCCACCCGGGTGAGAAAGGCTCAGTAGAGAAACACATAAGAGTAGAATCTGAACACAGGAACTTTTCAGGCAGCTCACCCAGAAAGAAGCAGGGCTGAAGTGGGCGGGGGAAGGAGGGGTTTGTCATTAATTTGATTCCAGGTATGAAGACTTAAACTTAATGAGTTCCAGGTCAGGATCGGCTCATAGATAAAGCATGGTCTGGACTGCAAGTTGTACCCCAGTGATTCCTTGCTGGGATTATTAGCCAGTACAATCAAGATTCCCAGTGTGACTTCGTACCCTCTGGCACTTCTGTAGTTTATCTTTCAGTATTAGACAACTAACTAAAATACAGCTGTTTACAAGAGGAATACATTTTCCATTGGAAGGAGAAAAAATAGAAAAGGGACTGAACTATGCCTAGACAAAGTGATAAATACCTGCTGTTGTGTTACTGTGCTGCCATTCCCTGTTCCAGAACAGGAAAGCTGAGGAAATGAGCACCCAAGCAACACTGATCTTCAGAAACACATTTGTCTACATGTCTGACACAAAACAGGCAGCATACATCAAAAAAATACAGGATATGTCATTTAAAAAATCCCCCTTTGATTAAAGCTTTAATCTTAATTTT
Source organism: Dasyornis broadbenti (assembly GCA_013397935.1). Taxonomy (NCBI): domain Eukaryota; kingdom Metazoa; phylum Chordata; class Aves; order Passeriformes; family Dasyornithidae; genus Dasyornis; species Dasyornis broadbenti. Next base: position 1,059,556 of record VZRN01002471.1, on the reverse strand, counting down.
ATTAAAAATTAAATACTCAATATAATAATAAATAATAATGAATACCTAAAATAATAAAAATAAATACTCAAAATTATTTCCCTTTGAGAAGTTGCTTTATGTTCTGTTTCAAAAACGTTTGCAGCAAAGACTCCTCAGAAGGAAGCTCACAGATTCAGGGCAAGACATGGTCACCCATGATACACCTGTTTCTACACCTGGCTCCCAGGCCAGCCTACAAAATCCTTCATTTCCAGCTCTTTTCTTTTCCCCTGTTTTCCTCTGAGGTCAGCTACATATGAAACCTTAGCAATAAGGTGTTTTCAGAAGCCAAGTTTTCCCAACAATTTTCTGGTTTATTTTGAATTTGTTTAAACTGCACCAAACAAATTGAGATCTTTTTATACCTATACCCCACAAAAACACACTGATAATTGTTTTTAACTTTTAGATTTTTTCAGTGCTCTTTATTCCTGTACACTTGACACAGCAGCAGCTCTGGGATATGTAGTTCTCTAGACGGTAGCCAAGCACTACTAAAATTCCACTCGACTTAGGACTTGATGTACATGGTTTAAGTACCAAATTGCTACTTTGTCCAACTGCTTATAAACCTTTGGGTAAAAACAAAAATAAACCTCAAACGAAAGAAACACACACCAAAGAATAACTAGGTAATGCTATGATCTCATTCACAGCATGCTCTGGGCCAATCAGATGTCCTTGGGGCTGTTGTTTATTTTTTAACTTTCATTCTTTTTATTTTTTTCATTTACAAGTATGCAACAGCTTTATGGTGAGGAAGTTGCAAAAGATACTTTTCTAGGCAAAGGATCTTTTTCTTTCAAAGGTCAAGAAAGAATCCAGAAAATATCTTACCACCACCCCCCCCCCCCCCTCAAAAAATAAAAATAAAGTAAGTAAATCCTGCTCTTAGAACATCAGACAAGAGACTTGGCTTGTTTAGGACAATGAACAAAGGTATCCAACTTCACCTACTGTCTTCCTCCTTTACCTCTCTATTTCATAATGAACAACTGTTAATACTTACGTAGCACAACAGAGTAAATCTCGCTTCAAAATTTCTCCACATTTCATAAAACCAGAGCAAGGGAGGGGTTTTTTTATGCCTGGACAAAACCGCCTGCAATACAACATCTTGCTGCAGTGCTTGGGTATTTTTATCTCTGCATAGGTAGAACAATTCCTGAATGTATAATGAATACATGGGAGTGGGGAATCCGTACGGGTGATTTTTTTCTTATCAGCCTTTTTCCTGCTCTCCTGGTTAACATGGTCATCCAGGCTACAAAGATTTTAAAAAAAAATTACCCTGTAAACCTTATCCAGGCTTGGAAAGTTATCACAATTCTACATTATGATTTCTAAGGGCTATTTAGACAGAGTAAACAAAGAATACACAACATGGTAGGTAACTCATTAGTGATAAATTTCACCATCAGACAACAAGGTGTATTAAAATGGCTCTACATCTATTTTATCTAAACTCATAATGCTTCATACAGTTACACAGTACAGTTAAATGTAATGCAAGTTTTTCTGAGATTTTGGGGAGTTTTATTTTTTAAGGATGGCAGGTGTTATATATACATATATGACATATCTTGTAAAATCTATCAACAGCTGTGAGAGAAAAGTTAAGATGGAACAGGTAAACAGTCAAAAAAATGGAGTTTTAAACATGCAATCAAAACAGAGGCATAAAACTACACAAATGCTACTATTACCCCTTTCTAGCACAGTAGTTAGCCTGCAGTTGTAAAATCCTATAAGTAAATGAAGGTAGTTGCTATTAAAAAAACAGCCAACTGGATCAGCTTCTTTTTGCAACTGTAGCAAATCATGACCTTGAGCTGTTTCATGCGTCATGAGCAAGCAGAGAATAATTTACACTTTCCAACCGAAATCATATTTTACAAGCAAGGAGAAGCTCTAGACTAAATGCAGTCAAAACCAAGGGGCATTTAAGAGGCTGAACGACACTGGCAGAGACAAGTGATAGGGCAAAAGGAAACGGCATCCAGTTGCCGTTTCTCTCAAACCACGGGAGGTTTAGATTGGATATTAGGAAAAATTTCTTCACTAAAAGTGGGGTCAAGCATTGGCACAGGTTGCCCAGGCAAGTGGTGGAGTCACCATCCGTGTAGGGATTTGAAAACCGTGGGGCTTTGGCACTTGGGGACATGGGTTTGTGGTGGACTGGGCAGTGCTGGATTAACAGTTGGACTCCATGATCTTAAAGGTCTTTTCAACCTAAATGGTTCTATGATTTTATGTAGATCAAGGTTAACTTTTATATTTTTTCAGAGGTAGATACTAACAGCTTTATTATATGTGTGTGTATATTAAAAATTTTAAGTTAATACATAGGAGTTGATCTGAAAACAGGATTAAACAAACTGTATTATGAAAAAGCCAATTATCAAATAATATCAGAAGTCTGAGGCAAGGACAGAGGATTGGGGAGGCTGGGGGAAGGAAATTAAATGTATCAGAGAATAAAAATAAATGCTTCAGGCAAAAGACATGTTGTATATCAAGCCACTCATTAAAAAGGGAAAAAAAACAATTCCTTGTACATGACACAAGGACAGAGAAGAGTTGGTGTCACGGAATAATTGCCAGCTCCTGTGGGAGTCAATGAACAAAAGAATTAAGAAGTGCATATTTTGAAATCAATAGGTGAGAGAATCTTATTTTTTGTTCCCCTACAAGAAATGGGATTCTATTCCAGTCACTTTTCCTTTTAGGCAATTAAACAAGGAAACAAAAGCCATCTTTCAATTCTAGCCTCCTACTCATCAAGGAGAAAAAGTAGAAATCGGCAAAGTACATACACCTTTGCAGTAAAATAAATTACTGCTTGACTTAATGCGAAGCCATCAAGAAGATTTATAATTACTCTTCATATTTAAACCATAACATTTTTCTAGTCTAAAGAACATTGCCCCCTCAAACATTCTCCACCTCTTTTCCAAGAGAATAAGGTTTCATTACAGAATACAGTCTCATTACTGTGTATGACTATTGTGAATATAAAAGAAAACTACCAGATTGCAGAGCCAATCTTTTTGCAATTTACACAACAGTCAGCATTCCAAGAACTGGTTTAAAGGCTTGCAAGGCAGCAAACAGTCACAGCAGATACAGAACTGTTCATATATCCTAAATATATGTGGATTTTTTTTTTACCTTAACTACTTGCCAGTCAACAGCAATTCTTTTCTTCACTTTTCATTACATTATTTCTTATCAGCAGTGATGATTTTAGCCCTAGACCCTCAACACAGAATCTGCTATCATTGACAAAAATTGAGCTACACAACTCTTTAAGTGAATACTTTTCATTAAAAGCCACCAAAAAACAACTTCACTTCAGGCACAAGGCTGCTGCAGAGGTGCCACTCATCAACAAGCGAAGTGACTCCCATCCGCTTTCACCTTAATCGACCCTGAACTGTTGTGCATTCAAATGTTATGGTAATTACTTTACTTTCAAATGAGATTGAAATAATAACATTAATCCTGCACACACTTTGTTTTCATTCAAGCTCCTAAGCCTTTGGAAACAGAAGGTATAAAAGCCATAGATGGTTCTTTTTATTGACAGCATCACTGGATGTTACAGACAATTGACCTGTTCAGCCAATTAGATCAAACATTCATCCATACCTGCTGGTTATATCTGACCTCATTAAATAAAAACAACCTACAAAACAAAGAGCACCACACCTATTAAAACACACCACACAGAAGCAAATCTTGCACACAAGTTGCTATCAAAACTCTTTTAAACTGTAGACAGAAAGAACTTCCAACATCATTATATACATGGAAGGAAGACATATCAGAAATTAATTACTTAAGGCTAATCACTAGGTCAGGGATAAACCAGAACTGTAGGATTTTTGACGGCTTTGTAAGCAGAAGTATTATTTAATTCAGCTTAATGGCTGCACTAGACAATGAACATATCAACATTTCAGCTGAGATGGGAAAGGATCATCTCTGCCTACTCACAGTTATTCTATAAGGTTGAAAAATTTGCTGTGAGTGAGTGAAGTTCAAGCAAAGCAAGCCACAGTAGAGTCTGCCTGGATTTGCTGTCCTTTCAGTCACATCAGAAAACCTTAGGATTTTACTAGACTCTGGAGAGGAAGATACCCAACAGGCAGAGAAGATTTATGTGAAGAATGGGAATTCTGTACTTTTCAAGACATTATTATTGAGGTTGTGCATTTTACCGAAGATTCTTGAGAAGAGCTGAGTTAGCAGCTGGTTTTGTCTGACAAATTATGTTCAGAATAATTAGAGCTTTCAGCTGTATATTTATAAACCAAGATAAATAAGCAGCATGCAATCAGATAAATATGGGCTACATGAATAATACTATACATTAACATTTGAATTATTCCAACATATAAGTATAGGTCCCAATCCCTCATATAACGCTGTGTTCTGTCATCATTTTTCAGACAAAATTCCCTAGACATCTTGCAATGCTGAGGAAGTTCTACTGAACAAATATACATCTACATTAATAACATGCTTAAGGTGGACTGGACAGGAGCAGTGCCAATTTATGAAGGTAGTTGAACTATATTTCTGTTACACTGAGGTTGTACAGAATAAAGGACTTTGACAAAGCAAGCTACAAAATTTTTTTACATGTTTACACATTCCTATTTTAGCTTTTGAGAAGCAAAATACAAAAATCAGAATTATGTCATTACTAAACTCAGTTTAACTTCAGATGCCTTTCCTGAATTGAAGTTTACATTTCTTAGCAATATAATTTTATCTTAATTTTAGTTCTTGGCAAAAGTTTTAAATCATTTGGTGCACATGCACTTCAAAAAAAGTAAACTTGACCTTCTATGACTTATATATTTTTAATATGAATGTAACAGATAATAATATCCATTTAATGGATTTGTAAAAAATAATCACCAGAACACAGATATTGCCTGAATTTCATGCAAATGTTTTTGTTCTCCAGCTGTATTAAACTACAGAGGAAAAAAAAACAAAAAAGCCACGTTCTTCATCCTGCTACTTTGCTCCCAATGTGTTCCATTCCTCTTCATTTTACTACCTTTATGTGTCCCTGTTCTCACTTTTAGCTGGTTTTTGAGCCTGCAGGAGCTTCCTGATGCTCACTCCTTTCTGCAAAACTTGCTCCTCCTCCCTGACAGAATTTCCTTTGGTTTTGGAGGGAATTCTGTTCCCCCCACCCCCATTTCCTGCACATGCCATCCGAGGTACAACCAAGCATATTGGCTTTTACTGGGGAAATAACGACCCTCTCTTTCAAATAATGTATAAAGTGCACCAGTAGATCTTAATCTATTTATTCTTCCTTTCAAGGGTTCATACACCGTAATTTAATGAAAAGATTTTAAGAACAGCTGTATTTGCATAACCTTACCCCATTCTTAGGTATAAAAGTAATGCTGAGCCACTACTCATTTTATTTCTGCATCATTTTCTCAGGTGACCAGATCCTTACTGCAGCACTGTGATTACAGCTGCTAAAGGAATAGGAAAATTACATTAATGGTAAAAACTTCCAAAGGAAAAAAGCAATGGCTATAAACAAGTGGGAGTAAAGAGAAGGACAGAGTGACAAAGTATACATAAATTTCTGTGGGAATTGAAATATAGACAGAAGTAATCAGATATTCACAAAATGATATATAAAATTGATTCTCAATTTAGCTGCATCTAAAAATTGTGAACTTGCTTCTTATCAGAGTCTTATTGGTTGGATCATATTGGGAAGAGAAGCAGAATAGATCAGAAAAGGTCTGAAGGATCTAGACAGGAAAAAGTAGTGCAGAGCTGTAGTTATGTGGGAAATGGAAAATAAGAAAGATGTACCAGCATGGAAAAGAATTATAAGGTAAAGAAGAAAAGGTCTGCAAATTCACAAATTACTTTGTGATACCAGCAGAGTATATCACCTTGGATTCAAAGCACAGGAGGGATTCAGTCTCTGACAAGAAAGGGTTCAATTTCACTTACCAGCACAATGCCATATGGAGATTTATTGCCAGCTACAGACACCAAATATCAACAACAGGAATAAGTGAGTTTCTATCAATTTTGTAGTTATTCAGGACTGCTACAGGAAACCATTTATCTTTTCAGTAGTGCAAGAAGTTATATTTAAACAGTATGTTAAAATTAATGCTTTGTAGCTCTCAGAGCTGATCCATTCCATTCCACCTCCCTTTATTTCCATATCCATGTGCTAAGGGTGTTCTTCACCAGCTAATTCCCTCTATATGCTAAACACTCTACAAAGAAGTGTTTCCCCTAATTCCAACTAATCTCAAAGCTTTAAAATTTAAGGGTTTGCTAGGCCCATTTCAAATAGAAAATTAGGAAAAGATGCCTCCAGCTGGAGAGAGGGAAGTTCTGCTTGCAGTTTTCATTCTCAATTTGAGGTTTCTTGCACTCTACATTAAATCCTACCACCACTACATGCACCAGATTTGTCTGTACGACACTACAGGTTAAATTAGCATTTTGCTTAAGGGTGGCACTGAGTTTTGGCCCCCAAGAGTACAGGACCTAAGTAGACCATCAAGAAATGGTTATCACAGCCCTAGGATAAAAGCCAGATGTATCTATATAAAGAAAATTAGAGTTGACCAACAGGTATTCTCCAGTTTTCTTTCATTCAAGTTCCCTTCCCTCCCCAGGATTTCATGGAAAGTTTCAGGGGGATGCCAGAATTCATCCCTACATTTACTGCAAAACTGCATTGCAGTTTGTAATGAGAGCGGAAGTATGAAATATGAAGTTAAGAACCCAGATTTTTTTTGGTTCAGGCCATCTATAATATCATCCTTCTTGTTGTACTTTGATGAAGAAATGGCAGAAAACATTATAAAAGGCACAATGTGCGTAGGGGGTAATAAATCTGCTGGATGCAGATAGTCAATGGCTGCAAGTCATAATCTAAAGCTTTGCTCTTAGCCTCCTACCAGTTTTCATTATCAGTGAAAATTGCTATTAATGTAATATGATAGCATCATGTCCAAACTGCTCGGCTCTCATACATTTCATACAGCTGTCAGAAGATGATAGACATTTAGCTTCAAGGTAAAGCCAAAGTTTGAATGTTCCTGCTTTTTATCTTGGAAGCTTTGTTACTTTAGAAGATAATTATCTAATTTTGTGACCAATGATGCGTTCCCAACACATCAAATTTTAATACCCATAGTACGTAGATATTTTTTTTCTGTTCTGAAAGTTAGCAATTTTAGATAGCTTGACACAAAATATTCAAAGTGTATTGAATAGCCAAGCATTAAAATGGGACCTGGAGGAACAATAGGAACACTGCATGCTGGGGCTCTGACCAGAGTTTTCATAATGCATTCCAAATAGCATTTTCACAGTGCTTTTACCCAACAGGCTACAGATATTATGACTGCATGATTTAGATTCCTGCCTTTTAGGAAAGCAAGTCAAATCCTTGTTTGTATACAAAAGCACAATGAAATCCCTTGACAGCTAACGTAGAATAAAGTGAAAATAGACAATAAGACATAAAACCTTCTGCCAGCTGACAGATTATTTCTGTACAACACCAAGTTCACTTAAGATACTGACAGTGATTAGGATAGTAAAATAAATGGCTAATAAAGCAACTGGGAGCTAAATAGCAGGTCTTAGCCCTAGATTAGAAAATAAATTCCTGTGTTACCATGACAAATTAAAAAGTCTTCTCCTACTCATGCAATCAACTAAGTGAAAACTACTCTTGAGACTTCATAATTATGAGAACAGTTACATATTCCTATTGTGAGCGGTAAAAAGCCTACCTGAATATCAAACAGCAGAGAGCTCCTTTTAAGAGTCTATAAAGCTACTGAGAATTATTTTAAAACAATAGACCAGAAAAAGTGTTCAGACCTGACAGAGCAACTGAAAAATGCCATCATATTGTCTATGACCAGGGCCTCAGAGATGCCCGTCAGGACGAAGTGCTGTGCCTTCCCATGCCTTCCAGGAGATCATGAAGACAATGAACCAATGATATTTATGGCAGTAGGAGTCACACACAGCAGTCAAACCAAAAGGGGAAGTTCCAGCTCAAGTAACTTCTTGTCCGGACTAGAGAAAAGCATTGGAACCAAAGAGGTTTTGGTACTACTGTCCTTGAAGATTTTGAAAATCAGACTCAAAGACTCAAGAAATCTGCACTGATTTTAGTTTTGATCCCAATTTGAACAGGAATCAGAGTTAAAAGAGCTTCTAAATCCTGTTCCACAATTAGTTATTCCATGATTCCAGATATAATGAGAAACAGAGTTCCACAGCGGAAGACAGCAAGACTTTGTATAAAGGGGATGATGAGGGTTGCTTTCCTGAATCAGTTTTGCCAAGTCATTAGTGTCAAACACAAAAGTCTCAGTGCTTAGGGTGCAATTAGAATTTTTTAATTCAGTACCACTATATTCAGAACAATATTAGTCAAAGGAGATCTACTCAACTTGCACATTGTAGAGGAATAGTGTCAACAGGTCATGTGATTCATCGCCTGCACAAAATTCAGGGAAGCCTGTTAAATCCGCATTTTGAGTGCACCAAGAGCAAACATTTTATGAAACTATTAGAAGCTCAAAAGCAACTTCCACCCTTTCCTAAAAACTAAGAGGAATGCTTCAATAAGGAAATTACTGTCAGTCATGCATATGAGAAACTCATCTCATCAACAGTCAACAGGATCCACACATTAAACCCTGATATTCCGAATGAATTATAGACACACACTTCTCACATTATATCCCCAATTTTACAATCTAGATTAGGCCACCTTATAGTTTGATTTGTTAATGGACCTGAGAACAACTTTTTCCTTCATCTTTTACTTCCTTGACTTTGGTGCTCTAGGATCTTAGCCTAGTTTGAAGGATAAACAGCATTATCTCTAAGTGCCTGCTGTACTACAAAATTATTTATGCAAAACATTTGGCATCAGGGTCAGAAGAAAACATTTTACTCTAGAAAATACAGCCATTTAAAAACAGAAACATTAAAACATAAATAAGGGGGTTCAGAAAGAGACAGGGAGAGAAACAAAGACCAAAATAAAACACCAAGTTAAGGAAAGTAAAAGCAAAACAAAGGAGAAGGAGCAAGTACTTTGACGAAGAAAACACCTAATATTTTATAATTTTTTTTTATCACATCAGTGAAATGTATTGGTTGAACTCATTACAGTTTTTTCAAGAATCTTGACAGAAAAACTGGCTGGAAGAAATCACCTGTCAAACTCTCTTTTGATGAAGAATCACTGCCAGAATCTATATGCTTTGAAGACTCTATCCAACCAACCAAACAGGCTCTACCTAAAGCAGTGCAGTTAATGCTTCAGGAAAAATCTTCTCAAGAATAACAACAGCTAGGAACAAACTTTACCAAGTATCAACAACTGTTGATAACCAAGCACTAGAACTTGTGGCAGGTGTTACTGATTAGATTACATCTAATCATTTCCTTCTTTCTCACTGGGACATCCCAGTGTCTTACAAGCCCCGCTGATGTTCCATTATGAACTTCACAGTAACATTTAACATAAGAACACGTTGGACACCTGCTGATGTCTTGTGGTTGTTGGACCTAAAGTCCAACAAGAGATGATGAAAGCAGTCTACATATTTTTCCAAAAAGTTTAGTCTATTATATGTTATATGTTTCATAACCTGTTTCTGCTCTGGAAATTGAAGGACACCCCAGCTATGCCTTAAGGAGATACAGACACAAAGATTAATAGTGCATAGATGCAGACATCAAAGAAGAAATACAATTACTGTTATTGATGATGGTCCAAAATTAAAGATGTAGCTCATCTTCCTGACATAAGGCAGTTCAACAAAGTATTCATAATGGGCAGTAACCTGTTCTGAACAGCCAACCTGCAAGAGCTCCACACTATTCCAGTGTTTTCTCTCAGTAAAATAAAAATTTAAAAAATAAATTGATATTGGGGAAAAGTTAATTCTTGTATTTAAAGACCAGTTCTTATGCATCTACCATGGACCTAGAGAGTAAATTTCTGTTGTCATATCTTTTTCATGCTGGACGCAGCATTTGTACACTCCTATGTGAATGAGTGTCTTGAGCAACCACAATGCCCTCATGTCTTATATATTGCTGTCTTTAAAACCAGTGTACTGGTTATCATTTATTAAATGGGTAAGTTCACCTGGAAAGTCCTGGGAGACCTGAGGGCAAGATATTTTCAGAAATTTTCTGTCTCTGGAATTCATCGCTTTTGGAAAGGCTACCAACACCCTTATCAACTTCTTTCCAATGATGACTTTAAAAAACAAGTGTTTTTGCAAAGACTTCTCTTTTAAATACAAATCTTTCAGTTATTTGATCATACACTGTAAGAAAGTACTTCAGCTTTACACAAATTAACTTAGCAGATGCTAACAGGATTATAAAAACATCCATGTAATTTTGCAAAAACATTATATGTAAAAGAGCAAAATGGAACTTCACAAGAACATGTTAATCACTTAATTTCACTACAACCTGTCAGTGAAGCTTCTACAGAAACTAAAATACCATGTGCCCTATCAATATATAATATGTGTTGTACAATGTGTTAGCGCTTATTATCAGCAACAAAAAACTATCCCCTACAGAACAGTAATGACATTTGAAAGTGTGCAGTATTGATCAGTAGTTGCGTAAAAGTGAATCACCACTACCATACAGCATCTATTCACGGTCTACATACCTTCACAGTCAAGACAATTTGTATGGAGAGCAGCTCCTTTAACCTTGAAACGTAAGCATTTTCCAATACAGGATGTGAAAACAAACAACCAAAAATGCATTAAACAAGGGAATTAGCATTCTCTTCCTTTCAAGACCTGATGTTTTCCAGTTGGATTGTTGGCTCAATTTCCATATTAAAAGACATTACTGAAAGTGTAATGCATGTGTCATGAACTTACTAAAGCCGTCTCATATTTCTATCACACACTAACAGCAGATCATTTTTACTTTAAGTAATACAAGTAAGAGGATCACACTCTGCAAAATCCAGAAAGACACAGAAGATACTGCAAAATAGAGAGTGCTGATGGAAGCAGAGCATGAATTCAGCATGACTTTCATTTTAGACCAAGTGAAATGTAAAACATGATGTTTGATATTCAAGTTGATTTGACTACATTTTAAAAACATTACCAACACCAAAAAGATTATTACTCCTGCCATAACATTCAAACAGGAGAGGAGAGTACAAATCACAGATCATTCATGGTACAGTTCTACCTTCACTGAAGAGAAAGAAAATTTTCCAATACCTCCAGAAAAGGCAGAACTTTATTACCAAAAAAGAAGAACAAGTCATTTTTTCTTATGGAGAAAGAGAGAAGTATTCAAAGTTTGGTAAGACTGACCTTTTCCTCTACAGATCACCATACTATCTGAGAATTAGTATGGAACCCAGCAAGTTTTCCCACCAAATACATTAGCAACATATCAATGTGTTTGATTTTTTTTTTATATTTTTGAAAAAAGTTAAAATCTATCTTCCAGGCAGAAAAATTTACATCTTTAAGTCTGCAGATAACAGTAAATACTTCAAAACACACTGAAATGCTCTGTACCTAGTTTGGCATGGAGAATAACTTTGTCATTCACGTAGCCCAAACATCTGTGGGAATTAGAGGGGATGGAGATTCAAGCTCTGCAAGTTCCAAAACATCCCTTGCAATAATCATCAGAATTACACTGGTTTAAGATTTTCAGGTGTATATTTCTTTTATATTCTAAGGTTTGATTTTAAGTCAGTGCTAGGAGACATTTTAAATAAATCAGATGCCAAGAGTTCAAATTAAAGTGAATTAACCCTGAATACAGTTTTTTCTAAGCTCTACACCATTTACCTGGCTAGTGAAGTCTTAAATTCCGGCTTTGGGTTAGGTGTCATGTTTGGTTGGTGGGGAGAAGGGAGTTGCTCCTGTTGGTTTGGATTTTTTTTGCAGGGAGTGGTGGTATTTCTTTTGATGGGGGCTTTTGTCTTTTTTTGCTTTACTCATCTGTCTACAAATTTTACTGATAATTTTCCCTATTTTTGATAGGATAAAGAAAACAGCACTATTTTTGCAGTCTTAGAATCGCTCAGCTGGCAAAAGTTTAAATCGATACCCAAAAAGTCAGCCCATACCTATCCTTTAAACTGCATGTCTCAATCCCATTTGACCCTTCATTCAAAGAAGTAGTTGCAGCGTCTTGAGCAAAGAAACAGCCTATAAAAACCAAAACCAACATAAGGCTGAATAAAGGAAAGGCAATTAATGTCAAGATGATTGCACTAAACTTGTCTAAGAATTTAAGACACTATTATACAATTTAAACTAAAGATAGATGTACTGTATGAATCAGATTCACCAACTGACTACTAATTGATCTAAATCACCCCGTTATATTCATTTGGCACTGACATTTCCACAGTAGCAAGGAACTACCAAGATGCAGCACCCCATCCTAGCCAGGGAGATAAAATGCAATTCTGCATCTTTAAAAACAAGAAGGCTCTCCGGACTGAAAAACCTGCCCTGAGAAAACACAATGGTTTGAGAACTCCCAACACAACGAAGGATTTGTTGAGAAGAGCAGGCAGATGCTGACGCCAAACTGCTTCAGAGCAAGGCAGGCAGTGCTTACATAACACCGAGGGCTCCGGCAGACAGCTTACATAAGGAAAATCTGAGGGAGACTTCAACAAGCCTCTGATCAGGAAGAAACTTTTGTGGAAGGACCAAGAAATCAAGGGTATTTTCACCAAGAACCCGTTCCTACATTTACAATAAAACAATGTTGACTACGCAGGAGCAAACGAAGAATTATCAAAGCTCAGAATATTTTAAAACAGGAGTAGTCTCATCAAAAGGAACCTGACAAAGCATAAACCATGCTGCATTTTCAGACAGACACTGCACTGATTTAAGAAGAGCTTTACTGTATAACAGCAGCAATCCCCAAAGCCTGTTTTTCCAAAACTCTAATTGCAGCAGCTGAAGTGAATACGTTCCTGGCACCTAAGCCTTGCTTTGCATCCCATATTTGAAGCCTGGCTTTGCCAGTGGGCTACATTCTCATATTTAGTACAGGATCCACTAAACACAGTGCTTACAAAAAAAAAAAAAAAATCTAAAGTGTCAAGGTTCAAAAAAGGCAGATGTCTCTTGACAGTTGAAGGGAAAAAAACCAACACCTGAGAATTAAAATCTGAGTCAATTCTTAGGCCCCAGTAGTATTTGTTAAGTAGGTGAAGAGCATGAATATCTCTACAGCATCAAGAAGTTTCTCCAAATCTATATGACAACTGTAAAGCCTCCAGAAATCAGACAAAGCAGGAAGAATACTATCCTGTTTGCTTCTGGATGTTTTCTTGTACATTTAATGGTCTTCCATCTCTTTGAAAGCAATGAGTAGAACATTTTTAAGTTCTAATTTTGCTTAAAATCTTATAATAATTTCTGAAATGATTGACTGAATTATTATTTTCTAAGCAATTTGCAGCATCTGTATTTCACCTACAGTCAATTTTGAGGAAAGTCATATATCCCAGATACTTCCAGGACACATAACAACATACATGGATAAGATTATCATAATGAAATAAAATCATAAAACATTCAATTAAGATAATGGAAGCAGTGGGATTTTTATAAAAAAACCAACTTTTAAAAAGCAACAGAAATATTCTCACACATCTTTTACCAGCTCAAGAGGACACCAGTGCTGGTCACCCATTTGATGTTTGCAGTACATCAAAACTTTAATAATTTCTATAACTCCATCAATATTCACAACTACAACCTGGCAAAAATTTTCTTTACTGAGTATCTCAAATTAATTTGCTCACTGAAATTTAAGTGTCAAACGACTCCTAATGTGCAAAATATTTGGGCAGTAGAGACTGTCAATCACACCTTGATTGCGAGCACATCCCTTTGAAAGCAGTGCTTGCTGTGTGTGCTGACAAAATGAATCAAGTAACCTTTGCATTAATTTTTCATTTAACAAGCCTGTGTTGAGCTAAACGGCACTCCAAAACAGTTGACAATTGAGGAATCTGTACTGTCCAGATCCATAATCATACACACATTTTATATCTTCACTTGTTTAAAGATGCTTAATTCATGATCAGGAAACGTGGGCTCCTCCGGTAATATCAGAAGTATCACTGCTTCTAAAAGCGGAATCTTGACTTTAAAATGACATGGACTCTGATCACCCAGAGCTCACAGTAAATACCAAATATATTCTTGATGCCTGGCTAGCGGGGAGGGAGAGAGGGGGTGGGAAAAAAAGCATCTGTACTTAGAACCCTCCTGTGCTACCACCTCCTTAACTGTTGTGACAACCTCTGTCGCTGACTTTGCATGTTGAAAATACTTGCAAATCTAGAAGTTTGGTTTGTTTCTATTCACACAAGCTTACAGAAGAAATATACTTTATAACAATACAAAAATATACATGCTAAAGTCATCTGTCATCCAGGCTTATTTGCCACAATCAACAGCAGGAAATAGCAAGCTTAAATGGACAGAGACATTTGGAATTCAAAATAAAAAGCAACAGATACCTTGTAAAAACTACTGTCACCAGAAGGGAAAAAAAAGAGAAAAAAACCAATAGACTATATGACACAGGAATAAAAATGCTCTAAATACCTGTCAAACCTGCGTTTTGTCTTTTCTCTTTCATTCAATAATAAAATATCATAATACAAGCAAGAAAGAAAAACAAAATAGCTTGGAAAGAATATGCACTGTCCACCTTCAAAAACAGGAGCACAGACTGGTTAGTGAAACAGAAACGATGCTGATGAAAAGGTAAAATGAATAGCTACCAATTACCTACAATTATAGCAACCAATAGGAAGCAATCTTGCTACTTCAGAGGGAAAAAAACACATTATAGAAGGGATGATAGCAGCATCTACCATGAGGAAGAGAAGGAGAATTAAGGATTCCATACTGATTCTTTGTGGATTGTAGCATGATTGCCAAACACAGCACAGTCCATATTCCTCTAGCAAACGCTGGGCTCAGTACTGGGTAGGTTTCATTTCTAAAGCCATTTTTGCGCAAAAATGGCTGCACATGGAGCAGCTCCAAAGTTAAATAAAGATACTTGTTTGTTATGGCCCAATAAAAAAACATAAAGATTTTTAATAATAACTTGATTATAAACAAATCAAAACTGAAACCTCCATCTGCTTTATAAATTTAAGGTGTTCATACAAAAGTGACAATACAAGACTACACAGACTTTAAAGAATGTGGGCTGGAAGTATTATAAATATTGAGTGTCCAGATTTTCAGAATAAAATGAAAGTTTGCCCAACATATTGAAGTGAAGCCATTTAAAGGCCTTGAAAAGCAGTAAGAGACTGCAAATACTTTTGTTCTTAATAGCTTTGCATTTTCGCTTAGTGAAATTCATGTTTTGCAGTCCTGGGTATACAAATCTGAAAACACAGAAACTGCTAAAGAACTCATACGTCTTTAGTAATTAAAATGAAAGCAACTGGCTTTAGTAAAGGATAGTACAGGCTTTCTATTTCAGCTGCTACACGTACTGTTATATAATTTCACACATATATAAGACTTTTGAAATAAATGCTACAAGCTCAAGGAATAATTTCCTTCACAATCAGACAAAAAATAAAATTAGTGTTACTCAGAACTAAAATCTATGTCTACAAAAATCAGCAGAAATTTAATATATGGGTAGAATCAGTGTTTTTAATCAGTGAATGTCTCAATGTTTTTCCATTTACATATTGCATTTTGAGAACCACATAAAATGCCTCAAAATAGCTGTCTCAATCTAACATATTCCTCTTAGTCTCTCATATATTTTTTTGCAACTGTTGTAAAAATAAATTGTCTGCAATACAGAAGTTTCCTATAGGTTGCATATTTAAATTAGAGTAAACAGAGTCCTTGATAGATACCTAATTCTCAAATCTGCTTTTTCATTACCCTCTGCCCCAATTATGCAGACTTATACCAATTTCTCAAGTTTTTGCTATAGTTCACTACCTTATTACCCAGCTGTGCAGCTGAGCAAGAAGATAACCACATTCATTCCTCTTATCTGTAATGATGTAATACATCTCAGCACTGGGCTGAGATGATTGGGGGAATAATGGGATTGTAAAAACTGCAGAAATGACAAACCGCCTTCACCTGATACAGTGAATTGTGTACATATAGCCCAGGGTGAAAATAACACAATATGCACTAAATTCTGCTCCTTGAATGAATTTAACATTTTCCATAAGAAACAGCTGTTTCTGCACAGAACCATCATCACAATGCAGCAACCAGACTAAACACCCGCAACCTAGGAAGCCCAGGCTTCTAGGAATAAGTGCTGGAGTTTACTTTCCAATGATAAAAAAAAGTCATCCAAACAGAAAAATATCAGGTTAAGCAAGGACTCTACAGATAGTGCAGTGCAATGCAAAGAGTCATCAGGGACTAGTATGAAATACAAAAATAGATCTTGGACAAAAGCACATACAGCACTGCTTTCCCGTTCATTTAAAAAATTAAATCTGCCTCCATTTTCTCTGTTAAAACCTTCCTTATTACAGCTGAAGAAATCCTTACCTTCTGAAGGAGCTGGGAACCTGAGTATTTGGCTGCAATAGATTTGATCTCTCCACCAAATGCTGAGGCCCAGAGCTTTACACTGTGAAGAAAAAAAAAGACAGGAAGAAATGTAATACACATGTCATAGCAAGCAACAGAGACTGTAACAGCTTCAGCTGCACTCAGAAGGATCTGAGCAATTCTGCATTAGAGAGCTCGCTGAGGAATCTAAGCACAGCAAAAGATCAGTGAAGCTGTACAAGTATAAGCACAAACCTTACCTGTGCTAAGGTAAGGCCTGTGATATGAAACTACCACCCTGCACCATTAAAATGTAAGGAATTAACTTGTACAGAAACATGCTTTGCAAAACACAGCATATATCCATTGAAAGGAAAGCAGCAGATAAAATGGCAAAATGGTTCTGAACGATAAATTCCCATATGAGAAAGAGTTAACAGCATCAATTTCAGTAAACAAGCACTTAAAACTCAGTGGCCACACACTCCACCAACACATGCTCCTACAATAAAATCAAAGTAGTTCCAAGCGCCTTGGAGACAACCACTTTAAACACAGCTGACAGAGGAGGAAAGGTGCCCTGGAGCAGCCAAATATCTGCAATACAAAACAGGAGAACTTGAGCAGCCAAGTTCTCACCCTTTAACATGGTCCTGAGAGGAATAGCATGAAAGCACTTACACGGACAGGGGGATCTGCTGCTCCGATCCAACCACATCCACTAAGGCTGTGTTAAAAGCTGTCCAGAAGATAAAGAAAAAACCCCCAAAACCCCGAAGAAGATTCAGGTTCTCTGGCATTGTGCCTCTCTGTGTCTGGAAAGGTTTGGGGAAATTGAAGTGAAGCTGAGTTCAGCAGCAGTGGGGTTTTGCTTCTAAAAGCCTCTTTTTCCCCACTCTTACCCTCTTCCAACTAGAACAACACTGGAAAAGAAAAATTCACAGCTCCATCCTCATTCCTCCAAAGAATGACCCTCTCTGTGTAGTGGAAGGAGCAGACCAGAAGCGAAGCTCTAATGACTTGAAAACTATTGTGTCCGTGATAACAGCAAAGCGTTTTCCAGCACTACTGCAGCCACTTGCATGTAGTTCTTTACAACTCCGCAGTCAGCAGTGTGCTGAAGTTACTTCAGTGACCTACTGCTGCTCCAAAGTGCCCTTAGCAGCAAGAAAGCAGACTATTGATTCCAACTGGGGAGGCTGTCTTCTTGCAATTACTGCTCACTTTGCAAATGGAAAGCTGCCTAGAGTTCTCCTTTCCCTCGCCGATAACCTCCGGCTTCATCCCAGATCAAGCCAGCCAGTGTATTGGTTCA
Source organism: Dasyornis broadbenti (assembly GCA_013397935.1). Taxonomy (NCBI): domain Eukaryota; kingdom Metazoa; phylum Chordata; class Aves; order Passeriformes; family Dasyornithidae; genus Dasyornis; species Dasyornis broadbenti. The sequence continues at coordinate 1,041,568 of VZRN01002471.1, read as the reverse complement.
GTGGAGCAGGAGCAGCAGCCTTTTAACGGGATAGCGCCGAGACAGAGAGGCAGGCACAGGAGGAGCTGGACCAGAGGGAGGGTACGGCAAAAGCAGAGAAAGTCTGGAGGAGCTGAAAGTGTAGTTGAGCCCTTCCAGGAAGGCGAGAGGAGAGCGCTGCACATTGCCGGGGGCTGAGCTTGGGAGGGCTCGGCGGGGCTGGCAGGGGCGGGGGCGTGGGGCCGCGCACACCCACCGGAGAGCGATTCAGGCAGGGCAACGCTGCATGACAAGCATCTTTCACACAGCCCGGAGACGCGAAGGACGGCCGGAGCTCAGCGCTGCGCGGTGCCCGGAGCATCCCGGCCGCGGCGCCGCACCGGGGCGGGCGCGGGCGGGCGGAGGGAGGAGAGCGGCGGTGCCTGCCCAGGGAGCATCACCCAGGAGCAGCAGCGGCGGCGGCTTCCCGGAGCGAGCCCCGGCTTTAGGTCAGGCTCGCACATTTAATTGAGTCATAAAGAGCACGTCCTTGTGCATAAAGGCACGTTTGCTGCTTCCTCCCACGCCGGAGCACTGCAGCGAGTCACTCTCCGAGAGCTCGGGACCAGCAAAGGCTTATGAATGAAAAGAAATGCAGCATAAGTAAATCAATGCGGGCTGACTCCAGCCTGTGAATAAATTATTAATTTGTGCTCACAGAAGAATCCTCTTGATATAGCAAATATAGGATTACAAGCTCCTTCACTGAGAGAGCAGCGTGCGGAGCAGAAGGGGTTGGTCCAGGTATTTTTGTTGTTGTTGCTGCATTTCAAAATCTACCCTCCCTCCTTTTGCTTTTATTCTTCTCCTTCTGCTTTTTTCTCACCTTCTCCACTAAATGCACAGACCTAAAATAGCAACCGAACTTTAATGTAAATAAGTATGGCAAGACCATGATCTGAACACGGGCTGAGTCATCCTTGCATCCTACAATGTTGCTCCAGTGTCCGCTCTAGAATTCTAGTTTCTTCCCTCTGTAGTTAGAATTAACACTTCAAAATATTCACTCTGCCTTTGTATACAGCTCTTGTCTTGTTTGACATTTTCTGTCTCGAAGCTTGAGATGTAGTACCTGTATTTCTTTCCACATTAACATCTCTGAGAGCGCTGAACAGTTTGCTTTAAATATCAAAACCTCTATTCAATACCTGGCTGACAAAAACTTCTACTTTTGTCAGAAGAAATGAGAAGTTTAAAGATAGAAAGTATAACAGGGGGACTGTGTAGAACAGAGTAGCACAGCACCCTGCAACTTTCACCACCCAACTGCCATCCCCACCAGAAACAGTAAATACATCACATTTCTCTCTGTACTATTACCTTCATGTGAGGGCAATAAAGCAAAAATTCTTAACAGGAACATTTATTTTGTGTATTACTCAACCATTTTGAATGTCCTGATATCTGTGCTGTTACTGTGGAATTCCTAAGCAGTGTTTTAAACATGCTGCCATGTCACCAGGTGTTCAGCTTACCTACAGGCAGAAATGTAAAAATGCACATGGCTGACTAACAGTGTATAATCAATTATGTGCTCCTTTGAACATATTACATAAACAATAGTATCTTTTCAAAGCTAGAAATGAAACAGGAATAGTTGATTGTCTCAATACTTGTGCTGTTATTTCTTTTTACATGCTAAACACTGTCAGGAAGTAAATTCATAAGCTCATTTTGTGAGACTCAAACTGTTCTTACGTTAACAACGATCCTTATTTGCTTCAAGCAGACACAGTGCACTGATGACAACTGTTACCTTCATTTTTCAAAGCATTACTGGAAGCCCTAGAAACTTTTAGAAATAACACATGATGTGCCTGTGTTCAAGAGGCCAGCAAAATTTAACATGTATTTAACCCACCATTAATTATTGGCAAGAAAAGATGATAAAGTCACTCATTAAAACTTGGCTTTGTTTACATTTATCGTTTATTCAATACTATATCAGACCTAAAGTTTATGCATCTGGTGTGTGCTTAACTGGACACTCACATTTGTTTAATACAGAAATTGTATTTGTACTATTGCTAGTCTAAGAAATTAACTTGGAAATTTTTGCTTGACAGAACAAGCTCCTTTTGTGTTAACAACTACTTATGTACACTATACCACAGAGTGCTTTCATCATCTTTCATTAATGCACACCAGGTACGTCCTTGCAGGAAATCAGCTCCTCCTGACCATTCCGTGAATGGAAAGCGAGCCTGAACCATAACACACATAAACCACTACAAGTGAAACCACAGTCTGGCTGCAGCTGTGTCCTGGCCTGACCACTACTGACTATTCCTGGTATGCAGATCGCTGCAGTCTTGACACCAGATTCAAAATTCATGTTAGCATTTCTCTCGTGTTGTTTCCATAAGGATGCAGAAACTTTGTCTAAGTGGGTTTGCATAAGGAAGGACCAAGGAAAACACAGAAAAAAAAAAAAAGTGGTAAGCTCTCCTGAAGGACTTCAGTCCTTCATACTGGGGATAGAGCAATGTGTTTCGTTATTTGGTACAGCCTTGTGATGTCCTGGAGCAATGGCAGAAGAAGCCAAGTTTCAAAGAAGCACAGTAATGAATTTATCTTTTGGAAGTAATGTGGCATTTCTATCAAATCCTTATGCTGTTGCAGACAACTGCTGAATCTGTAATAATTTCTGGTCCCACTGGAAAAGTATATACACAGATAACTGACCAGAGAAGCAAAACATTTCTGCAGAGAGCAAATATACATTCTGAAACCAAAGTGCATCTCAGCAGAAAGTGCTGGTAAGTTACTTACATGGCACTGGTCTCTGAAGTAGAGCTCCCCATACAAGTACATTAAGTTGCATCTCCCTGCTCCTGGCCTCTCGTTTTTAAGGGATAAAAAATGGGAACTAATTTTCTGCTGTGCCCTTCACGATCAAGCACAATGGTGCGTTTCAGTATCTCACAGAAAATGAAAGAAGCTGTTTTCCCCATGAAAGCAGAAATAAAACTTGGATATGTGAATCAAATTGTAATAGAAAGTCACAGATGGGGCAGAGAAACTTGAATCTCCAAAGGTTTTTCAGAGGACCACATTCAAGAAAATAATCAAGGGATTGGAGGAAAAACAAGAAGCAATCAAACCAACGCAAAAATAAACAAACAAAAAATCCAGGTCAAGGGCAAAGGTTAATACGAGCTCACAAAAGCTGAAGCAGAGACTACAGACTAAGGTAAAGTTCCTTATATAAATACACATAATAACTACCTGAAGAATGAATCCCATTGTTCTTTTCTTCTACCTCCAGATATAATTACACTTTTGAAAGGGTGCAGAAACAGGGTCACATTTGCATCATGAAAGCATACTTTGAGGCCTCTGATTAGACACGTATCAAACCCTAATAAAAGTCAGTCGAGAGGCATACAGAGAAGAGAACATATGGTGCAGGGGAGAAGGGTAGGAGGAAAAGATATAATTAACATAAATGTTTATTGTATTTCTTTTTTCAGATGCTTATCTACAATGAGTTCTAAACAGAAGTAATAAATGCAGAAGGCTGAAGTACTAAAAGCCTTGCTGAAGATGTAAGCCACCTCCACTGGAAATTAATATTTAAAAAAAAAAAAAAACAAGAAAGGAAATACATCAGTTTATCTATATTCCATGTATATTAGAAGATTCAGATACTGCAGAAATAGAAAAGTCCTAGCTGCTCTGCATGATATGGTGTTAATACTTGCTTTGTACTATATTCCTCTGCAATTTTAAATACTGAGATTATAATCCTCAGATGTTTTCTCCACAGTGAATTTTTTTATTTAACGGACTAAGTGGTCCATTCTCCCCATTGTTTGAAATATTTCTTTTTAAAAATTCTCCACTTAATAAAGGCAGTGGGAGGATAAAAAGGGGAAAAGCGAAAGGATATAGAGCCATCTCATATAATAAACAATTTAATATAATGCCCCACGCTGAAAATCCTCCCAGCCTTTAACAACTCCATGCAACTTTCCCGTACTTCTGTGCAAGCATAACGTGTCACATACACTTACACGTGCAAAATAGAAACGGTAAATAGAGGGATAACAAAAGTTATCTCAGCTTTGCTAAGCTTGAGATTGTCGGATGAAAGGCAAAATCTGAAGGTTCTGAATTTATTATTTGGAAACAACCCAGTGGTGGAAGCACTCATCAAGTAGTGTTTGCGTGCTGTGAGAACACAGGCTCACTCATTTGAAGCAATCTGTACATCTGAGGAGGAGCCGGAGCCTGCACATGAGGCCTGTTCTGCAGAGACTGAACATGTGTGCATGTACTCCTAGAATTTTATGGAGGTCTCGTGTGCAAATCCAAGTGTTCCTCTGATGTGTGAATGCCAAGTTATTGACCAATTCCAACCACTTACAACAAAGATGGAAGTCAAGTAGCATTAGTCACTGGCTTAAATGAACAATTTCACATAATGGGCGTGAGCTAGTGTTTTGGAGAAATAAATATGCTGCAGAAATTCTAAACTACAGCAGTATTTTATATATAACTTTATAATATCATCATCTTGGTTTTGTATACTGTTCAGGTCAAATCAAACAGCAGTATTTCATCTATGAGAGTATTAAGGGCACACACCGCCTATGGTTACATATAATCAATCCTTTACATGACTAGAAATACAAATTTCTAAAGGTTTTTAAAAATACTAATATACAACCATAATTAGTATGTTGAGAGTGCAGCATTTTAGGTTACTGTCACGTTATCTTTAGCACACTTCAACACCCAATAAACCTCACAGTTTGCCATAACCCCCCAAGGAATGTGTGGTTAATTTAGCTTCCACAAAGCCTAAGATCAGCTGGCTTTTGAATCTCCACAAGGAGTTAAAACGCAAAAGAGCAAAGCATTATCACATCGCAGCCTATGAGAGCTCACACTGCATGGCAAGCTAGAGTGCTTTAAGCTAATTATGTTTATAGCTAACCAAATCCAATTTCAGCAGTCCACTGTAGCTCTAGTCTGTTACTGCCATTTTACATAAGCTTCATTTATTTTGAATTTTCAACTATTAAGACAAAGTCTGCCTTTGGTTTCTTTCAAGTGTTTCATGCTGGGAAATGAACTCTTCTCCAAGCAAATAAACTATTTTTTTACTCCCAAAGCTGGTGCTGTGTTGTAAATGTTAATGCTTTCAATACATTCAAAATACCTGCAAACTGAAGATAGGACTTAAAAATGAGTAACTGCAATTAAGAGCTCTGAAATAATGGACAGAATACTAAGGAAACCAACCTACCTAGCTTTTTTTTCTCTGACAGTTAAAAAAGGACTAGAGGTATTTAAATGTGAATCTCTTACTGTCTACACTCTAGAAAGAACCCTTAGTCATAATGGCCTATGAATGCTCCCCTAAACCTTAAAAATTCCCCAGAGCCACTTGAAGGGACCCTTGTTGCAGCCCTAAGGACAGATTTGGAGGGTTAGGAAATGCACTGCCTTGACTTCAGATCTTGGCAGGGCTGCTGACACAAACACTGGGTGCCAAAAGCGGTGCATTCAAAAGTGGGGGAGGAGGTGCAATGGTGCTGAGCAGCCACTGCCAAAGGTGCCCCTCCTGCAGCAAGGGATGAAGTGACATCCACGGACCCACTGTCATCAGTGAAGTCAAGTTTCCAAGCACTCAGCTGACAGTAACCTGCAAGCTTTGGACTAGCATTCAATTATTTTCAAAATAACATCCTTATTGCCAAGTGGAAAATATAACATGGCTTTTGATCCAAGAAACAGTGTCATGTCAAGCAATTACAGAAAGCCATAAGGTACTTCAGAGGCCCTTAATTCTATCACTCTCCAATTAATTCCTGCATCACAAGAATGAATTTTGTGGTAGAAACGTGACTTCTACGAAGTCTTGACTAAACAGACAGCTTCTTGATCTGATATTCTCCACAGTGTTGTTTCTTGATGCTACAGAAAAGAAATTTTGTATAATCCCATAGCAGCAGTTGCTAACCTGTGATCCACCTCTGCTCTATCACTCTGTTGAGCCTTTTTCATTTATTGTGAACATTGACTGATCCTGAAAATCAAAGTTATCTCGAAAGGAAAGTTATCTCAAATTGGAAATAGTATGCATTAAAAGGCAACACACTGTGTTAATGGATTACATTAAATTATTGCATAAAGAAAAATAATATACATCAAAAGAATAAAGAGTCCTGTGAGGTTATTAGGCTTACATGTCTGATCACAGTTGCAGAGAAAGACCACCAGGAATTACCAAAAGGCAAAAAGTTTTAAATAAGGTTTAAAATAATATCAGGAAGCACTCACTAAATGCCTTAACTTTTCAGAGTTTGAAATTGATTTAACTTCAAGAAGAATGTAAACAAGTAATTATTTGTCTTAAGGTCACAATAGCAACCTGATAAAACCTATTTAAGAGTTGGTGGTTTATGCAAATCAAGACTCACTTCTTAAGTGGTTGCTGTCACCTTGGGTAAGAACCAAATTTAAGATCGCATTTTTTCCCCATCAGTGCAAGCGCCTGCTTGTTCTGGTGAGCAATAATTGAAACCTGGCTGCTGTAGACAGATGAAACAATCTATTATTAGGGCACTTCTATAATACTCTAAGTCAGTGTAAAAGTGGACTTGGGCATAATGAATGATTCCAGCATCCCACAAAAAACCCTCTCACAGGAAAAAAACAGAACAACAAGATAGTCTCTTACTTTGGGGTTTCAAATTCTGGCTTGTGTGTAATGCTCAAACTCTATTTCTACTTTAATAATTTAACTGGACATTACCTATCATAGAAAGTTCACAGCTTCACCTGCAGAAGAAGAGCAGATTTATAGGGTTGTGGGTTTTGAAAATATATTAAAATATGATTATGCTTAAAAGATGCAAAGTGAAAGCAAAATTGATACCCATAAATATACTAATAAGTGTTAGGTAAAGTATTTGCCAGAGCATGCATTTCTATTTTACAGGCTGTTAATCCATCATAGTGTCACTAACATTGCAACAGACACACTCAGACTGCTGTGCTTATTACTTTTTAATGCATCACTCTATTTTAAACATTAATCTAACAAGTTCAGGCCATAACATAGTCATCCTTCCTATCCATAAAAAAGAAAAAAATCACCACCCACAAATGCCAGTTTATACTACAATTTTACTTATAAGCACACAATACTAGATAGATTTTAGAAAAATACAGAAAAAAGAAGAAAAGTTCTGAGTCAAACTTATTGTCATGTGTTTTCCCACCCCAATATTTTGGGTGTTTGAGGGCTGGCATTTTGGTGGGTTTGGTTTGTTTCAGAGGTTTTTTATGCCATGAAAACACTTTTACTTCATCTTCAGTAGGGACCAATAAACTAGATTTAGATAATGGATTCAACGCAATGTTTGAGCAAAGGCCAGTGACATCACTCCTTAATCCAAAGGGGGTGTTTTGTTATATGTGTCACTTATCAATGACCTTACAAATAAGAATAAAGAAGGTTTGTGCAATTCTCAGCCCTCCATCTCTCAGCCATTACTAGAAATAACTGTCTCCATTTCAATGGTGAATGAACTTAACTTCCCTCAGATTGGTATTTTTTGGAATTAGCTGAGAGCTGCTCAGAGAAAAAGCAACTGGACATCTTGTCAATGTTTACAAAAATGTTAAGACATCAGACCCCAAGAGCTTCCCCTGGGCATTATAAAACTTGATGGTACTTGTAAACTAGGGCTTCCTGGTTTTCCTCCAATACATTTATTCCCCCACCATTTTGTTTTCCATTGCTGTGTGTCTCTATTTGCAGTTCTCACCTTTATCTATTGTAAGTCCTGCTTTTCCAAATGACAGAAAGGTGTTGCCCATTTTCTCTCAAAAACACATCAAATTCCCTCAATAGTTTTCCAGCTACTTTGATCCCTCAATTCCATGCTTCTATCCTCCTTCAGAAATGTAGTGAAGATGATTTCATCCTAAATATCCTTCTGATTCCTACAGACTGCTGGAGAAGAGAAAGCTATCTAAATCACAGCCTTTGCCCAGTTCTCTCTCAAATTACCATAAATTTGAACCGCAGAAGCTGTTCAGTCTCCAGAACTCCATGAAAAGCCTCCCGCAAGTGATGCCCTGTGCTCCTGTGACACTTGCCTCATTATCAAGTGGTCCAGCCACAAGCCCCTGCGGGCACCATGGCCATCCATCAACCACTGAGCCCCCTGGCCCACTCACTGCTGATTCCCTAGGCTGTCACTTCTCACCAGGGAATCTCCACCTGAGGTATCATCTACTCACACAGCTTAAAATCCTCCTCCCAAGCAGCTGTTCTAGGAAACTCCTTACTTTGCTTCAAGCTTTAAAATCTAAAGTCAGACCTTTTTTCAGTTGTCAAAGGAAAGCAATACTATGATGTTTTTGTCATCAAGGAAAAATACAACACTTCAATGGCACTTCTTTCTGACAGTTTTGTCCCAGTAGTCAGGAGTCTAGTAGGTTTGCTGAACCAAACTAATTACTCTCAGGCAAAGCAAGATAGTCATAACATACAGCTGAGAAACTGCAGAGCTCTGAAGAGATAAGCTCTCCCAAATCAAGTAAATAAACAGTTTCAGTTTCCCAAGACAGTACTTAGTTATTCTGGATACAATCAGGACATGCCCAGTCTTTAACCTACAGACACACAGAGTCAACTGCAGTCCTTTCGCCAAGCTGAACTCTTTCACACCACCCTGGGTAACATCTGATCCCACAGCCTGTTGGCAGCAAGAGGCAGATCTGACAACAGCCGACACTTCAAGGAGCACTTTTTAGAGCAGCAGTTATATATTTCTTGAAACAGTAAGACCAGGGAACTGCAGTAGTTGACGACAACACGTGTCATCTTTCTGGGCATCTTGCCTAAGCTATACTACCCAGAGAGCCGGTGTTATGCATTCTGAAGAGCTGTAGATGAAGTGACTAGGGATTCATTTTTTAAAAATTGAGTGCCCTAATTGCCCTTATTTACCACAACTGGCACAATATGCACCCCTCAGCATCCTGCCACCCCCCATTCTGAGACTGAAATACTGTAGAGCACACACTGCTCAAGAATAAAAATTGCCAACGGGGAAAAGTAATAATCTCAAGGCTTGCATCATTTCACAGTCGAGTTGTTTGAAGACAGGCTAGCCATTACATAGAGCAGCTGTGTTATCTGGTTTTTCCTTTCATTCATTTACAGACTTGAGCTGGTTTTCTAAGTCTGTTGAAACTATTTTCCCCATTAACAGTTTTTGTTCAGTATGCAGGGAACTCAGCTACAGCAAAAACACAAAGGCTTCTGTTCTGTATACATCGATATTTTAGGGACATTGTTAGATTGGAAGCCTGTCAGGGCCCTCCAGATACGTTACAGTATTGGCTGGAATTCACCAGGACCCGACAGAAAGATCTGTCTTCACAAACTTGTGCAACCTTTTTTCATGGAGCTGACTGACATGACTGCATCTTCGTGTTATCAGTCAATGTAAGGATCAAAGACTCCTCCATTTGCAAAACAGAATGACCCAAGAACAAGATTTTCACACATTCAGTTTTTAGTGCCCAGAAACAAGGGACATTCTACATTATTCCAAGTAGAAAAACTTCATTTAAAAACCCTGCAATCTGAGGAATAGGAGTTGCCAGTTCTTTTTTTCATTTGACTGGGTTTTTTTTCTACGTGCCAGAATGCAAAACTTAATCAGAAACCTGCAGTTAAATATAAGATGGGATTTAAAACCATACTGTCAGAAAAAATATCAGGTTAACAGGGATATCTTTTAGTTCTTTAATATTTCATTCTTAATGATCCTTCACCAACAGATCTGTTCCTATTTTTCACACTGGAATGCTCTTCTATTATCATATTGAAATATTTGTTGTTATCTTTGTACCAGAAGTAACATGCACACTTATAGGGAGAGAAATGCTTGAAATAAACCCTATAAATTTAGGATTTACGAAGAGGCTTCCTATGTTTTAGACCTCTTTCCACTACTACCACAATCAGTTGTGCTTTAGACTTCAATTTCTCCTTTTCTTCGTCACATCCTCTTAACCCACCTGTCTCTTTCCCTTTGTTTAGGGTAGTTTGTTTCTTTTCTTTTAAATTCTACCCTTCTTTATCTTCTATGACGTAGATGCTTAATAAATAGAAAAATAAAAATACCGTTATCGCACCAAATAGCCTTTCACCTTTCAGTAGAAGGTAGTAAGACGTTTGTATAGTCAGGATTGTTCTCTTCACTTCAAGTAAGACCAAGTTACAACAAAATGTTGCAGGTTTGGAAGCCTCCTTCCTGATGGACACCATTACATTGTTTGAAAAAACAGCATTCCATGAAGGAGAAAAATAGTCTGCAAAATCCATTATGACTCCATAAAAGTCTCATACAGAGGTATTTACATAATGAACTGCAATTACTCACATTATATTTATCTAGTGAAGAATGAAGCCATTGTGTGCAGTGAAACGCGTCTGTTCTGCACTAATACACGCACCGAGGAAGTTACCTGGTGAAATAACACATCAATCACGGGTTAACACCAAGCCTGCACCCGTGTAATGCCATTTCCAGTTCATTAAAGGAAACCAGCTGCAGAATCTGCCATTGTGCCAGCTTGTCAAGGCTCAGCAAGAGGTGAGGAAGGGATGTGCAGTGAGCTTGAGAGCGGTTTGTTGTGGGCAGGGAAACCCTCTGTGTTGAAAGTGTTGTGACAACGATCATCATCAGCTTTACAGATGATGCACACACTAACCCTGCCTACACTGGAGCAGAGCCCTCAGCTCCTGTATAAAAGTATTACGTTATATAAATAACACCAGAGTGAGAGTTAGAGTAGCAATCTCTCAACACAGGTACTGAAGTCCTGGAATCACAGAATGATTCAGGTTAGAAGGGACCACAGCTGTCCAACCTCCCCTGCTCAAGCAGCGTTATCCTAGAGCACAAGGTCCTGAAGCTGAAACCTGCCAGGAGAAATCCTTTTGTTTGCTGACACCACAAACCTGCATATATATTTTAAAATTTAATGAAAACCTGACAGAGGAAAAGTCTGCTCTACTTACTGAGTTCAGAGTTCACAGGCTAAGTAAGGCTGGGTGAGCCCTTCTGTTAGTAAGCACACAATATTCAAAAATGCCTATAAAATCAGCCAGCAAACTGGACCCTAATTTCTGGATTAGAAGAAATTTGATCTATTTTTGCACACATCTGAACATTGACAGTTTTGGGTAAGCACATTTTTACTGTATCTTGGACTTCTACTGGCACATTCATACATAAAGTATCATTGACTAGGGACAACTTGCAGATCAGATATACTTTCCTCTGTAACCACACTTTTGAGCCTTTCTCCTTCAAATTAAATATCAGGAAACTACATAACCACTTCACTAACATTTGACTTATCAGAATGGGACTATTAAGTGCACTAATACAACAGTAATAAACCCCTGTTAGAATGAAAAGCAAAACCCAGGTATGTTTAGACCTGTTGTAACATTTTTTAATTATACTCTTCAATATTAGCAAAGCCCAACATTTAGGACTATTTTCTTTTATGATGGCGTTTTAAAATGACATGGTCTTAGCGTGGTCACTGTGTGAGTGCAGCAGTTCTCCACAAGATATAGAGCTTCTTGCTGTGCTAAAGCGAGAGTTTCTCTCCTTACATTTCCTTTAACAACTGTATTCAATAGCTGCTATCGCATTTCACAGTCCTCTTCAGAGGCATGTGGGGTGGAAGAGAGGACAAGAGGCAGATAGACAAGTTAAGCGCCTGTTCTGGTCCAAAGCAAAGTGGAGTTCAAGCAGCTGCAATCTGGGACTTTAAAACTCAGAAACTTATGCTGTTAGTTCTGGACACACATGCATCATCCAAAACTAAAATTGAAAAGTATTACTGCAGCAACAATTTCAAAGAATTAAAATACATCAGAATCATCTTTTCAAATCCCCTGCAAACACAAGATAAACAGCTTCAAATCATCAGTGTTCTCCTACTTTCCTTAGCTGCTCCTTTTTCAGGGATTAAGAGATGGCTTTAAAACTTAACTTACAGATAAGCGCTTGTCTACCAAAATAAAAGTTCATTTTTGATCTTAATGTCTTCAGTTAAAAAAAATATCCATTTTTCTCACAAAAACCAACAGAGTAAATTACAATTTTGCATAATGAAAGAAAAATTAAGCTCATGACACATTTTTTGTCACTGATATTTTTCACTTTTATAAGTACACAAAGAATAATAGAAACAATTTCAACATCCCTGCTAAATAAACTCACCTTTCTGCATAGGAAGGCCATCTCAGTGAGAGACTATTGCATTGGATGAAGGGGTTTGTACTGTGCCAGTCAGAGGTCTTGAGTCAGTTTTGTACTTTAAACCACAAAGCAAGCATTTCTGAGATAATGCATAAGAAGAGTCAGAAGTCCAAATACTTTTCTGACTGTAAATTAGTGAAAAAGCTAACATAGAGGAAGACCAATGAAGAACAATCAAAAGGAATTATATTCTACAGGAACAGAATTTTTTCCACAGTCATGGGAAATAAAAGCCAGGATGGCAAAACAACAAATGGACTGCCCCACAGGGCTGGAACACAGCACCTGAGGGCTGGCAAAGACAAATGCCCCGACACCCACAAGAGAACACAGAGAGAGAGAGAGAGATCAGTTCTTCTCTTATGAACAAAGAGAAATCTGGGACATTTGCAACTCAGAGTAAAATCACACAGTGAAAAAAGGAATATAAACATAAAATTCTCAGTTGCTTTGATGACAGCTGTTTGAATCAAATGAGCTAAAGAAACGGTCCTATGAGAGGAACAACAGAGCACACAATAAAGACTAACCAGATAAAGTAATCATAAATAGTAATTAAATATTTTTAAAATCCCACCAAACCCAAGAAGCAGATCTTGTTTCAGAGACGATGTCCATAATTATAAAGGTGAAGGATATGATTGTGGCTGAAACAAGCAGATGCAAAACACACAGAGCTGCCTTTCAAACCTGAGGAGATGCTACTGTAGAAATAAATCAGTGGTGCTAATAGCTCAGCTTTTTTTTCCCCTAAAGTAGTATTAGTTCTGTTTCAGCAGTTTAAGCCTGTGCCTGACCCATTCAAAGCTCATAATTCTCCCTCCCCAAGCCCCAAACCATGCTCTTAGTGAAGGGCAATGTGAAAAGCAGACTTTCAGTAACTTAAACTTTCAAAGTGTTCCCCTTCTTCTCCATAGTTCCCTTCAGAACCACTCAAACACTGTTTATGTACAGGTTGACACAATGTGATTCTAGCACTTGATTATTTCACTGAAGTGTGCAAGGAGAGAAACCAAAACACAAGCCTTAAAAAAAAACCAAAAAACAATCCACTGCTAAACACATCCTAAAAAGAGGGGAGTGTAAGTACATCCTGTCTCTCAGCACCTGCCATCAATCAGAAAAGGGAAGAATATTTCCAGCAAGAGATTTTTTACCACCCTTGTGATGCTGATCATCAGGCTCATGTTGTACACAAGTCCTCTGCATCAAAGACAACAAGAAGTTGGGGCAAAAAAATGTTCAACCCCGCTGTGTCACGCGCAGGCCCAGGAGTTTATACCTTTACAGACACATGAAATTTTTGAGACAGTAAGACACATTTTATAAAAACATAAAGAATGGCTTATTTTAATTCTGCAGTTTAACTGTGCGTGCAACTAGTACACAACAGGGAGAACAAGGACTAAGTCGGGTCCTTTTGTTTGTTTTTAACAACCAGAATTGCACTTTACGAGTTGGACTAGAGCTAAAGTGGAATTACCGCACAGAGGAGTAAGAGTCAGGATGAATTCATTATTAAGGATCTAAAATAACGTTATGACAAAGCATACAAGAAGTTATTCGTTGCATGTATACAGAATGACATAAAAACTTTGCATGAAATGAAACTGCAGGCAGATATGTACTCTCAGCATCAGCAGGTGGCATTAGCAGAGCATATTTTACGTGTTTCTTAGCTGAAGCCTTGGGCTACTTTTATAAAAACTTGGCAACTATGAGTTAATTAAATTGTAAAGTGGCAAACAGTGGTACTAGGAAGAGCTATATGCCCACATGAGACGAATCAAATGTGTCAGTCTCTAAGGAGCAGGCTGGTAAACTTTCAAATCAAGAAAAACCTATTACTTACTGGTCAGAAATACACTGTACTTTCTAGTTTCAAGAGCTGAGTCCCTTCAGAATGGAATTATTCTAGAATGAGATCATAGAAGACATAGAATAACCTCTCAGTTCATGTTAAATATGTGAACCAGGAGTGAGCCAGATAAATACATAGCTAGTTAGGGTAAACACATTATTGTGTAAGAAGGAGTTTGCTTATCAATAAAAAGGAAATGTTATTTAAAACTTACAAGGGTTTGAAACTACCAATTCAAAAGACCTTTACTGCTGGAAAATTTGCTATTACAAGGTAAAAATCCAAGCAAAACAGCACACTAAAAAAAGCTATTTGATTCTTTTCATGGATTTCAGGTTTTATTCTGTGCCCTGTCATTATACGAGTTCTGTAATTATTGACATATTAGTACAGTCACCCAGGACTTGCCTAGAAAGACAAGTTATTCTTTCCTGACATTACCTGTGATTTATTTCAAACTTTTGGGTCTGAAGACACAGAATGAAAACACATGTTTTGTAGATGTTTTCACACCTATTCTGGGAGTGAAGAAGAAAAAGGAAGTGCTGTACAATGTAGGACAATCCCATTAAACATAGGAACAGTGCAGTGCACATCCATGTTCCAGCCAGCACCCATCCTACTGCACAGTGGATTTAGTAATGCATCAAGAGAACAGTAGCACACAGGCCCTCCGGGAATCACCACACCTGCTCCCTGACCATCCCCCTCACCCAGCATGGAAAAAAAAAAAAAATTACACCATATGAACCTTTTGGGGAAGGGCATTCAAGACTCCAGGATATAAATTCGCCCGTTAAACATCACTGCCTCCATGCCAAGTGCCCATCTGTGCTACAAGCTGGTTTGGAGAGCTGTGTCTGGCTTTCGTTCACAAAAATCTCTTTCCTCATGGTGTATACTGGGCAGAATAAGAAATATTTACTAGACTGGTTGCCCAGCAAAAAATCCCAACCACTGAGCACTGAAAAGAAACAGAGTTCAACCCTTCCCAGTAAATTCCTCGTGCACAGAGAACCCAAACTGTCAGGATAGAGATAAATGAATTGACACACAGAGCAACAGCAGCTCCCAAGATCCAGCAACAGCTAAACCTCAGTGCTTTCTGCCAGGGTAAGTCCATATCATCATCTGGCTCAGCACACTGCACAAGACATGCTCCAAGTCTTGGTTTAGACTAAATCAACTACACTGTTCCTACCAGATTTCCTACTTCTCACGCCTTGGATTGTTCTGTTAACCATCCGCCACTCATCTTCTGATGCAAGATTCTACTCTGCTTTTCCTATGTGCTACTTAACTTCTTACCAAATAATCTGCCCCTTACCTACGCTTTTGTTCACTTTTTCCCACTGTATGTTGTGGCTTTCCCTTTTCTGCTGAGATGATGTATTCAGAGAATACACTTGGAAAATAAAACAGTATTTTGCAAAAGCTTTGATCTATTATCATTTCCATGCTCCTCCCCATTTCAGCCTCAGATCTCCTCTGTTTACTACAACTACAAAAAAACCCAGCCCACAAACCACCACCCAACACACACGGAGCTCCTTACAGATTATTTAACTACCAAGCTGTTATTTTCACATGCTGTATTGGGAAAATTCCTTCTAAAATATAAAACACAAAATCCATTATATACTTTTAACAACCTGTAATGATTTTCTCATTCACTGTAAGTCTCACAAACAGTCACAAGCATAAAATATTGCACTGCAAGACCTTTAGAAATCAGCTGCTTATAGGCATAGCTTGTAAATCAGATTCTTCCTACGTAATGAGTAAGCCAAAGGGGAGGAGCACAGATTATTTGACACCAGCTCGTTGTGGTTTTAAGGATACATAACCAGTTTGGGGTTTACTGGGTTATATACATACTTTTTCACATATAATGTTCATTCCAAAACGTGCCATTTTTTGGACTCTGATTTAGCTTTATTAAACTATACAATGACAGAATTTCTATTAAAAAAAAATCCCAAGCTAGAACTAGAAACTGTGGCTCCATGTTATTGGAAGCTGCTGAATAAAGGATACTTAAAAGGACCTTCATCTACTGTAAACATAATTCATTTTTTATTTATGACGTTTGCCTCAACATTCCCCTTGCTTTATTAGAAGGCAGAGAAAAGCCCTAGTCTTACAGTAGATGAGGCAAGCTTTTGTACAAGACAGTAAATACTTATTGAAAACAATTTTAACAGGTCTAAATTATTTTTCCCAGACTCCCACGTTTTCACAAAACACAGTTGAATCATTAAACTGTCTCCACAGTAAAGCACTCAAGCAATGCAGTGCTTCGAACACTACAGGGAAACCCAGAAAAATTGAAAACAAAACACAACAAGAATCTCTACTACTTTTAATAAAGAATCCTTTGTGGTGAAGGAAATGTCTTCCTAACAAAGAGTTCTAGAGTTCTTTAAACCTTGATACCACAAACCTGTAACACAGTCATTAACTCTTCATTTCTGCTCGAGAACAATCGGCTAACATCTGAAAACAGCTCAGTCAGGCAATTTGCCTTAGTTTTGTCTATGCCTTTTCCAAACCACACAAATAACTCTGCTCTTTTTGAGTAAGGCATCAAACTTCTGGCCATGCAACTGTGCACCAGATTTACAGGAGACTGGGGGGAAATAGCAGCCAGGGGTACCACTAGAAGTGTGCTTTGATGGCAACCGGGCATGAGCAGCACAGTAGCAACCAGGGCTCAGGCCATTCCTGCACTCTCAAGACAAGTTGCACTGATTCAGACTTTATTCCCCACAGGTAAACCACTTATTCTGCTAAGACTAAGAAGGCCAGGTGGCAGCACATGTGAATGGCCAACAGAAGTAGTGGGGTAGAATTTAAACAAGTGAATGGTGTAGGGCCAAGAAGATGGCACCACGTGCTTAACAGCAGCTCACCTGAAAGCCCCATCTGCCCACAGACATTCTATAGATCTGTCTGGATAAACAGATAATTATTTATTTCTTCTCTCAGCAAAAGAGCTTAAAACAAATAATTATTGTAGTACAGACATCACTGAGGGCCCAAAGCCCTGAGCCCCAACAGATAGGTGAGCAGCAGCTTTGGGACTTTCTCTTGGGTTACCAAGCTTGCTGCTTCAACTCCACCCCCCACATTTTCTTCTGGCTTTTTCTTCTGGGGAACAATGGCCAAGGTTCCTTGGCAGAGTGTTCTGGAGAGTGTCATCCAAAACATCAATCAATGTCATCATAAAGGTCAGAGTCACCACATGGCAAGGCCCAGAAATTTTCCATTTCACTGATAAGCCTTCTTTCACATCCCAAAAAGGAGTTTCAACAAAAAGAAACAAAGAGAATGTATCTGCCAAAACAACTTCGCAAATTATCCTGTAAGTACTTCCTCTGTTATTCCTTACCATTTTCTATGTGATTTTAAGTAAAAAACATCCCTGCATCAGAACAGCAACCACCACCACCTCACAGCAGTCACCTAAAGACTCTTAGACCCCAAATATAACCAAGACCATCTATGGGAAGACAAAGTTCAGAAATTATTTCAATAAACCCTCAATAGGAGAACAGAAAATAAAGTAAAAAAGCTTAGGAGTTACAATTGCAATTTGAAATACTCACTACCTTTTATTTACATTGTGGGTGCTTGGCACTTGTACCCTCATTCCAGAATTTCTGTTCAAATCTCTGCTAACCAAAATACAGAAAGTGAACAGACTCACAACTCTTTTCTAGTGGGCAGTGACAGGACCCAAGGGAATGGCCTGAGGTCAGGGTAGGTTTAGGTTGGATACTGGAGAAAGTTTCTTAATCCAGAGAGTGTTTGGGCACTGGAACAGGCTCCTCAGGGCCGTGGTCACAGCACTAAGGCTGACAGAGCACAGGCAGCATTTGGCAAATGCTCTCAGGTACAGGGTGGGGCTCTTGGGGATTGCTCTGTGCAGGGCCAGGAGTTGAACTCGATCCTTGTGGGTCCCTTCCAACTCAGCATGTTCTGTAACAAGCTCTTTCCGGTCCTGGAAAAGAGGACTAAAGAGGATTAGACAGTCTATCTGAAGTTTGCTGCATAATAGGAAAACCTAGATTGAAGTGTATTTTGATTAAATTTTAAAAACAAGCTCAGATAAACATTTCTGAATATACCCTAATTATTTTCTCTTGCACAGAAAAGAATGCAAAACGCCTCACAGGAAGGCTCATGGAAAGAGCTCATGGAAAGAGCTGACAATAGAAGAAAATTGTCAGAGGCTTTAAGGTTCACACTCCTATCATTATAAAAATAAAGACCTACCTTTTACTCAAAGAAGGTACACATAGCCTAGACAGGCAATGCAGAAGGAGCCAGGGCTGCTGATGGTGGCACCAAAGGTAAAAATTAAAGTAAAATCAGAAATCACTTTTGTGAGTGTTTATATCCCCATCAATGCCATGAGAAAAGTCCTTTATTACTATTTCAACGAACGGTAAGTGTCTGGTGATCTCACAATTAAAATATCCTGCAAGTCTTGCAAAACATTCCCAGAAAATCAATTAATAAAGAGATGATCTATGTACCTGAATTTACCATGAAAATCCTGGTGTTATCTACATGGGGTTTTTAGCTTTTTTCAGACCAGATTCCAAAATGTTGTTCAATCACCGAAAAACAGAGTTAGTCATCTGCTAGAGTTTTCAAAGGCATCTAGCATTTCAGATGCCTGACTTGGTGAGAACTGGCTACAATTGCTTTCCACTCAAAACCAGCAGCCAGCATTTCCAACCCTATAGAGTAATAATTCTTATTCAATCCATCTTAAGTGTTACGCAAAAACAGTAACAGGCTGTACAGTCAATATCCATTTCCAAAACAATACTCTGGCACCAATGAAAGTGTTTTGTATGTTCAAAACACATCTGAACAGCCCTAACCACAAATTGTACCAGCCTACACTTACAGGCCTGCATGTCCTGTGCATCCCGTACCCATGTAATGCAGAAAAATACATTTATTCAGTCTTACGTCCTTTAGACAAGTAACTGCTTCAGCATGTGAGATTTTCCCAGAGCACGTAAGGACAGAACGATTACCTTATTTACAGTGAGACAAATTTGTATGTTACCAGGACCAACCTCCAAAAAAGTACTAAAGACTTGATTCTTGATCTTATACTCCAATTTTGATTGCAAGATGTACCAATTATGCATTAGTTTTAGCTAAATATTAACTGGATTGTAAAAAAAAGTTTACCATAATCCAAGAAACAGATCTTTCAGAAATTTTATTAACTTTTCAATCAATATTTTATTGTTTCGCACCAGAATACATTTTTGCCACTTGACCCCCTAGAATCATCTTTTGTTTCTTACCACACCATCATATACACTCAAAATGTTCTCCAAATGCAAAAGCTACTCAATAAATTCCCACTACAGACTTTTTTTATCCTACTTTTTTTCCAACACAGCTGCCACTGATCACTATCAGATGTAAGTAGTGGAGCAGAAGAAGCAGGGCTCCCTTCAGAGATGACAATTTCTAGGTCAGCATTTTCACTAAAGGCAGTAAGTAAAATGAGATTGAAATACCAGACAGCAGCTGTTTATACTTTACACCAACCTGTACAGAAGTAGTGCATCCAAATTAATTATTTATTACAGACTTATAATAAAGATGACAAGAAAGCAATTGTGCCTAGAGTTGACTACACATTAAAAAAAAATTGCATTGCTGTTTCTTCCTTTAAAAACATTGCTACTATTCTCTTTTTCCCCCTATTTCTATCCTCTTTATGGAAGACTAAAAAGAAGGTTAGAAAAACAAAGCCTCAAAATAGAAAAAAGCAGACCTTGGATGCTCTAGTATTACTTGGAAAATGGAGTGTTGTACTCTGCTACAGGAGATAGCACTTCAAATTTGAAAGGTCAGCTGCAAAGCTTGGCCTCAAAAGCAGCTCACAATCACAACATCAGAGAACAGAAATAACTCTTCCTGCACCAGGAACGAGTACAGAATCCTGGAGATGATTGTTTTCAGGCAAAACTGATGATAGAGCCATCTCCTGATGCAACCCTGCCCATCTTTGGTGTGACAATATAAAGCCCCATTTCCCTGAAGACAGCAAGAACCAAGCAACAGGAAGCATTTTCTCTGCTTCCTGCCCATGGTTCTCTCGCCAGAGCTCTGAGCATTCACACCCTACACCGACACCTCTCCCGTGGCAGCTGCCAGCTCCTGATACCACTCAGCACTGAGGGGCTCCTCTCCCAACCAATTCATGTTGTTATCCTTCCTACAAACCATCCGTCCTCAAGGTCCTCAATTGCTTCATGCATATCATAAATGGCAAATACAGGATCTAAAACACCAGCCAGATGTTCAAGTTCAATCCCGCTTCCCCCTATGTTTGTTCACAGTTAGACTTAGCTCAAATTTGGTTGCAGATATGGAAATTGTAGCATTTTTCTTCAATGAAACTCAGACTGTAGGTCTGTTAGATTTTTTTCCCTACCCTTGCAGGAGCGATGCATAAAATATTCACAGCATATTTAGACAAACATGTTGCTATTTACCTAATACAATGTTTGTTTATAGTGGAAATAAGCCTCGCATAGTAGTCATTACTCTTTGGAAAGTAATGCTGCATCTATGTCCAGTCACCTAGTGTTGGTTTGATAACTCTGTTGATTTATTAACATTCTGCCACCCAGATTAAATGCAGAGGAAATTGGTAGCCCTACAGTGACTCAAAATTCTTTTGTATTGTGATAGAGTCTGCTGAAGGCAATAAACATCTTTAGTGGTACTTACTGATAGCATGACATTACTCTGCTAAACCCACCCATTTCCCTCCCCCTTCCTTTTTCATGTTGTTTCATTTGATGGAAGGATCAAAGCCATCAAGTCATTTCTTCACCCCAACTCAATCAGGCAAGTAACTCTTTGAAGTGATATTTTTTTCTTCCTTTTTTTCCTTTTATTTTTTTCTCTTCATTAGGAAGAATCTTTCCAAAAACCATCTGACACTCTGAAGTTTCAGAACGCTAATTCTTCAACAGGTATGACATGTCTCCAAAACCGTATCTCTGATGGTTTATTTATGGGCTTTACTCTGTCTTAAGAAGAGACCTTGAATATGTTTTCATATGTCCAACATATATTTAGAAACTCTAAAGGCGGCATCCATTCATCAAAAACATGAAAACTAAAGACAAGAGTTCAAATAAATCTGAAAAGCCATTTGTGGCTGCAGCTTAAGGCTGTCATGGAAAGAAGTATATCAAAATACCCCTGTTAAAGATTGCCTTGCAAGCACTAGGAAGTTGAAAGCCTGTTACTAAGGTTCTTTTCTCTAATGGGAATTCAAACTACTGTGCAAAAGAAGGTGAATAAGAAGAGATGAAGAAAAAAAACAAAACCCAAATTCAAAATGATTTAATTTCAGAAGTCAAGAAACAGCACTTCATTCAGCAACACAAAAGAAACACCACAATTTTCTCCTGACCCTTGATAACACAAAGCAGGAATCTTGCAAAGCAGCAGGAGCCAGAAAATTCAGTAATCATTGACAATCTGAACCACTAGAAAAAGCTTAGTGGTTCACTGCATTGTTAGCTTGTGCTCATCACTGGGGGTTTTTTAAAAGTATTTCAGCACCCTCATCACAAAGAGCATTAAGAGATACAAACAAAAAGTCAGTACTTCCCATTTGTAGTCTGTGTTTTGAAAGTTTTCTCTGAATGTAAGTAGGACTACTAAAACAAGAAATTACTAGAGGTCACTAAACAGACAATTAGTGCCTGCTGGCCAGACGACACACCAGTAAAAGTCAAGGGCAAAATTTAAAAAGGGAGCAGGGAAAGGCAAAAACAGGCAGCAGAAGTCACACCCGTTCACACCTCAATAATATCTGAAACAGCACATGCTACTCGTTGTTACAGAGTAACTGCATAACACAATATCCTTCATTTCTCCATCAAATGGTGGCTTAGTGTCCCCTTCTCGGGCAAGGGAGGTTGTTGAGATTTATCCTGAACTGTTCCCTGCAGCTGATACCACTGAAGGAACATCAAACAAGAAGCTTCTCTAATCATTCAAAAGGACATTGAAGCGATTGTGTTTCCAAAACAAACTTTAATTGAAAATGCAATCTAATTTATTTTAATAGCCCTAACACAAGCCCATAACACTCGGTGGGGGGAAAATATCACAGATATCTTATTCAGGCACAAATTTTTATCACCAACTTGAAGACTTCAAAATTGAGGCGTACAATTTGTGCAGAATGGGAAACAGAGTTTAAGAACAAGGACCTGGGAGTGCAAGAAATACAGTTAGTGCTGTTATCTCCAAACACAAACCCACACTTCGTTTCCTGCCATTTTTACTTCACACCAAAAAGATTCTTCAAGTTTGGGGTGCAATTACTAATTCAAGAGCAGTTAACTTTGAGTTCAAATTAAAGACAGCGATGATAAAAATTACTAGGTGCATTCATTTTTGAGCAGCCGTAATCTCAGAAGCAAAAGCAAGTTCAATTGAAAAATCAGAACCATTTCATCTGGGAAGAATCTCTACAGAGTACAAAACAGAGGTAGGGATAAGAGAAACTCAAAACTTCTACGACTGGAAGAAAAACCAGAGAAGTAACCAATTCCGTTGGCTTCATGTTCTGTGTAAGTAATGGACAATACATGTCCCTTCGCTAACCTTGGCCCCACAGCTCTGACACTTGAATGTCAGAGTTTGAGTTTGTGTTTCAGTTAGCTTTGTTTTTTCTTAGCTTGCCACCATCCAGATGCAGGAATTTAAAAGCAGTTTTTCAATATCAATGTTTTTCCTCTCTCTTTCTGCAAGGCAGATACAGAGTGCTGTGACCCATTGCCTGCAGCTCGAAGACTGACACTAATGGTAAATCTATTTCACTTAAACTGTTAATTCAGCTGCAGAAGGGCGGTCAGAAGGTGCTGGCTCTTGTTTTAATATTGCCTTGCGTATTTACCGTAGAAATCAGTGATGCATTTCAGGATGTCATTCAGCTTCCCTAAAAGCTTTGCTGTAGACTTCAAATGAACTGGCAAAGTTTGGAACAGCACCTATTCCAGTCAAAGAACAAATGGCTATTTATAGAACAAGTGTTCTATAAGCAACACAGTTTATATGTAGCATTTTTATATAGAACACCATAGAATATGCTAAAGAGAAAATTAATAGACAACATTCGTTGTTTTGTTATTTTTGAGAGTTACAGCAACACAAGAACTTGAAAACATAAGCAAGTTTCAAAAAATCAGACACGAGCAAGTGGTATCTCCAGAAGCTGTTAAATGGGTAACTTATATCAAGCAGTTAGACAAAAAAGCCACCCAGAAGAAGATCTACACAATGCCACTGAGTTATAACAAGTGAAAATATCCAATGTGGATCAAGGATATTTTTATCCTCAGGCCCTTCAACACAAATAATAGTGCTTAATTGCACTCAAAACAAAGTATATATATATATATATATAAAAATTATGGTTGGCTGAAAGGAGAGTCCTTAATTTCTTTGTCTTTGTGGATTTAAGAAGTAACAACATATGAACAAGTAACATGTTGAACCAAAGAACAGAATTCATACAAATTAGAATCATCTTTCAGAATGAAAGGGGGCTTTCTGCTCTGCTGTTAAATTTCAAGAAGTATTAATACATTGATATCAATGGAAAGACAAATTTGTGGGTACTGCAGGAACGTGAAAATTATGTATGGTAATAACTCACCATGATACAAATTATTATTATAATTATTAATATGCAAGTCCTTTGCACACACCAAGACTAAAAATATGATTTCATTGTGATAATGCCATAATAGAGAGACATTTTCAGCATCTGCTATTGCATTTGTATCAAATGAACAGTCCACTTCACACATGTTACTTATGAACAAAAACCTCCTCATGTCTAGTTGCATTGCTCAATATTTGTTCTTTCTCTTTCAGTGCCATCTGCAAACTCTGTGTTCAGTCATTAGTTCCAAAGAGTTGGCATAGAATATTACTACATTTGTTGTTTGGGGGTTTTTGCTTTATACTGGCCATTTATAGTTTAGATCTAACTGTCTTTTTACATCACCAGGGGTCTTGCACAATTCAACTTATACCAACTCAGCTCTTGGTATAAGATTGTAGTTTTCATGTATTAACCAACTACATAAATCAGTGCAACTGCCAAAACAAAATCACCTCACAGCTTCTTTTTGTGAAGAGACACAGGCCTGTTATCACCTACCACAACACACAGCAGGCAGACTATGAACAGGAATATTGAGTAGACAGCGTTAATACTATAATGCTGTATACGTAACAGTCTGTAAAAGTTATATCAATAACAGCAGCCATGGAATCTTTGAATTAATATATTGCAGTTATGGGGCGTTGCTCTCCTCCATGCATTAAGAGCCATCTCAAGTACACGTTATTTAACTGAATGGGAAACACAGCTATGCTGATCCTTGCAGGTCCAAGAGCACAGAGCTTTACAAAAGGCATTATTTGTTGTAAGTGATCTTCACATAAAAGTCTTGAGAAACCCCCAAAGACATTTGAAGATATGCCATAATTCTTTTTCCCAGCATTCTTTGTCTTCATTCTTTTTTTACAATTCCTTGCTAAGGAAGTAAACCCCAATTTTTATTCACAAAATTCTAACAAGTAGAAATTTCTCTTGAGTACTGCAGAGCGAAGATATTTACCTACCACCAACGTGCGTGACGCCTGTGTGCATGTCTCAGGTCTATATTAAAGTTAAGCATGCTACTAGCACTGCAGAAGACACTTTTACTTTAAAAATATGCACAAAAATAAAAATTTATGTGCAAGGTTGCCAAGATGTTAATTATGACCCAGAAAAAAATTCTGCAAAGCCTCAACAAATTGATAATGCTGTTTGCCAAACTAAAATACTATTTTTCACATAACTCCCAGTAACAGCTTAGCTTTTATGAGTGAAAATAAAAAAGCATATAGTAATCTTTTTAACCTACTTCCTTTTCAAAGAAAATTACAGCCCACACCTTTTCCCTCTTGCACTTTAAGAAAATATATAATTTTTTTTTTCAGCTCTGGTTAGTGTTGGTCCATAGACCACCACTTATTAAAAAAAAAAAAAAAGAAGATTGAAGAGGGTTTTCTGGGTAGCAGAAAATTGGAAGCAATGGAATATAACTAGCTAGTCATTTCTGCACCTGGGAAAGTATTACCCTGCTCCACAAAATGTGATGTTTCATGAAAAGGCCAGCTAATGGTTCCACCACTACAAGGCTTGCTGCTGTGTTATTTTTAAATATAAAGGTTCAGTCTCCAAAGTTTCATTGCATTTATCAATATTTCCTGTTTTCAAGCAATCAAAAAGTTCTTTCAAGAAAGCTCACCGTACTTTCAGCTTGCACACAACTATCCAAGCCCTGAAGTAGAACAAAAGTATTTTACTACTTCATGATCGAAACGTGGTAATACCTGTGGTTTACACATTTCCAGAATCACAAGCACTGAAGACCAACCTTACAAAAAGGGGACTTTGACAAGTTCTCCAATACAGTTCTCCAAGAAAATCTGTAGGTTTGAAGCATATTATTAAGTCTAATTCTTGGAATTGCTGGTTGTGCTCCAGGTGGGCTTTTATCCACTACTTTAGACATGCGCAATGTCACTGTTGACTTGTCAGTCAATAAAAAAAGGAGATGATATTTCAAAAAAGATATGAAAAACCCCTAAACTTGATAAATAGTGCACATACATCTGGTGCTCCCTACAGAGAAGCACCACCTTTGTGCTTCACTGATCACTGTGAAGAGTGGTTTTCTTTTATTAAACTCAATTGTTTTATGCTTTGTTCTTCAGAACTCAATTGGAACTGAGTACAGAACTCCAATATAACAGAAATCAAATTACATGGAGAACCCAGAATACCCAAACACATTCAACAGACAGGAATTACTTATTTTGATTTGAAGACTGAAACCATTCATCAGTACAGACTGTCTATCCAGCAGGGAAAAGGAAAAGCTCCAAGTAGGACAGGAGTCGGTGCACTAAAGAGTTGGTGTCATTCAAAATGCATACAACTTACAAAGTATTCCAAGTAGACTTCAATTAAAGAGTCAAAAATAGGCTCTAGATTGAAATTAAAAGCCGTTTTACTACAAGCTTTGCTAAACAAAGAAATGACACACTACTGAATCATTTAAAAGAGTAATGAGCAAAGCTTTGAGGAATATACAGCCAGATACACCAAAGATAAAATTAAGTATTTGAACAGATATTCTTTCCTATGCAACATCTACAAAGACATCAAATTGGGAAACACATGCATTTCTCATTTTTGATGAGAATACTACAGTGATGAGGAAGGATAGAAATAAATATAAGAATAAACCTTGAGTTTCACTATCATTAATGCACATTTCTGCATCCCCAAAAGGCTTCTTTATACCACTCCTCTTGTGCAGCAGCCTTTCATTTCTAAAACATTAAATTTCATCTATACATATATCCCTAAACAATCTTCAATCTATTTTTTTCTACAGTTTGCAGAGAAAACAAAAGTAATTAAGGCAAGTTAAAAAGGAAAAAAACAGTAGTGTTTCACCAAAAAACCCAGAAAACTATTCTCTTGTTCTATGATGAATACATACTAGAGTCCCACTGGTAGTTTCACCTTATCATATCCTTAAGCTTTGCTTCCCCCAAACTGCTAGTGATATGGAATGATGAGATTTATGAAAAAGAACAAGTTATATTATGAAATTCTATTTTCACTAGCACAGACATGTACAGGCACTTGTATAAAGTGGACATGAAGTTCATGTACTTGGGACGTCTTGAAGGTTATTTGTCACCAGTAACTTCCTAATCGTCGAACAGAACTGGACAGTTTCACTAACAAATTAAAAATATTTTTACATTTATTTCTGTTCTTAAAATTAAGCACATGGTACAGTCTTGTCCACGCTATACATTACTGTCCTGGCAGTACAGGGCATTTTCTTTGCTGATGTTAAGATAGTGACATGTGTTATCATGTATTCCTAAAGATATTGCCATAAGTTAAGAAATCATGCTTTTCCTGTTTGCCTCCCCCCATCATCACCTCAACTCATTGTCTCATGTAACAGAAAATAAAAGAGATGAAAATTAAAGGGCAAGGGAAAACAATACAAAATCTGCATCACTTTTTAAAATAGTTGAATAAAACTGTACACGGATGCATTTGTCTGACATACTAAAAGCAGGTATGTGTTAACTCAGCCACTAGCAGTATCATCTGCCCACAGAATTTTATCTTAAGTTTGTATAAGACAGGCAGAGCACAAGCACATCTGCAAACTCATTGCTGTTGGCTCGCTGGCCAGTGTTGATTTCTGCAGCTGTCAGCTGCAGCAATCTCACAGAGGCTGCAGCAAGCAGACTGTAATTTGGGCCCCAAGAGAACTGGACAAGGGATGCCAAAGGTACCTCATATTTATCTAAAGACTGGAGTGAAACACCAGGCATAAGCAAGGCATCGTTAAAGCTTTCAAGTCCCTTTTTTTGTTCAGTCTGTATGGCTCAGTGAGTGAGTCACAGGTTTACAGAATTTTTCTGAAGAACTTTTAACATCTATTTGACATTATATTTCTTACAGCAAACCAAAATAGACTCTTGTAGGTACCAAAGACACTAAATCACCTGATCACAAGCAAAGACGCTCCTAGATGAGATAGGGTGATTCAGCAGTACAGAAAGTCAGAGGATCACAACTGAACATAACAATAATGCAGCAATGCAGGCTGAATTGCCACATCAGTAGGACCCAGCCTAGAAAAGATCCTTCTAGGAGGAGGCATAATTTGCATGGGGAAGGGAGGAGAAAATAGCTTCTGCACCAATGAAATTGGATAGCTTGTCAAGAACTTGAAATTGTTATACCACTAAAATTTTCAAACACTTTGAACTCAGATATGTTCATGTCCAACTGCAAACTTACCAAACATCACAAAAGAGAGTGAAAAACACTCATCCGCATACTGACACAAGAGAGATTCCTGTAAACATTCAAGGCCTAACTTCAGTTCTTAAATCTTGAGTGATATATTCCAGCAAGATGTCACTGCACTAAAGTCATTATGACTAATTGCAAGACAAGCTTTTCATACCAAAAACTCCAAGAGAGTAACCACATAACCACCTGGATGGACACTTAGAACTCCAAAGCAAACCTGCCATACAAAAGCTTTGTAAAGGAGGAACAAAAATGTCTCTCAACTGATTTTGGAGACCAGAAGGGCATTGACTGCTAAGTCAGAAAATAAGCACTTACATGATTCAGCAGGAATGTTGTAAGCAGGAGAATGTTGTAAGCAGAAGAATAAGGACAAGATCCCCTCAGGGATTCTGATCCAAGCCAAACAGCATACAAAGGTTATGAAGAAGTTACAGAGGGAGTTCACACAGGTTCATTATTGTTTAGATAAGCCATTTTCAGCTGTTTTCAACTGGACTCCCCATATGGCAAATATAACTTTTCTGATAGCAGCTACTTTTTGCACCTTTTAAAAGTAGTCCATTGATTCTCAACATCACCAGTCACCATCACCAGCTAGGTAATTCCAGCAGAGAAGCCTGGGGGACAACACCTGACTTGTGGTTAAAGTCAGAAGACTCCATTTCATCTATGTACTTACGAAAACTCAGAATATCTTCCCATGCCTGGCCTTGTACCTAGCTTAAAGTTCTGTTCTGCACAATGGCAAAGCCTTGCCATTATATGCAGCAACAATGTATTACTATAGATTTCTCATAACACACAACAACATACAGTCTGCTCAATCTAAAGGTTGTAAAGAGCACAAGGGCACATGTGAGAAAGACAAATAACACCTAAAAAAGCTTTTTTGCTAGGAAAAAATACCCACAAAATCAGGATAAACAGAAGTCAGGTGGGCTCACAGCAGATGAGGATAAGAACCTTTACTTACCCAACACACAGGACCCACATCTGTCTTCTCACAAGTCACATCTTTCTTTTGGTAAGAAGACTTAACAACGTGAAGTGTAACAACTCCTGAGTATTGCACTCTACAGTCTCTCTTCTCCAGCTTTTTTTGTTTGTTTGTTTTTGTTTTTGTTGGTTTTTTGGTTTTTTTTTAAACCACATAAAATTTGTTAAAATATTTACTAGTTTGTACTTATCTAGAGTTATTTACTATAAATTTCATCTCTGCCATTTTTTTCTGTAAGGTGAACTTGAACTTAATTTAAGTTTCTCCTTATTAAGTGAATGTGTTACTGTAATTGCTTAAAAAATCACCCGTTAACCTTCAGGAATTACTGGATTCGTGATCTACAATGAAAAATTGTTATTGTTTGGAAAACCTTTTTATTATTATTTTTTCATTAGGTGGTGATTTTGTTTGTAATAGTACTTTATTTTATGACTCTAGAGAAGTGCAATTTGACTGTCCTGCAGAATTAGATCACTCCTGTTTCTTCAATAAAAAAAAAATATTGATGTCTAACAGAAGAGACAGATGAGGTGCTTTGGGGGCAGAGACAGACAACCGTTATGTGTGATAAAATATCAAAATACTTTATCTCTACCACCAGCCCTGATTTGTGTTGGTCTCTAGGCACTACTGTCATGGACATGAGTAATCTGAGCTCAAAATGTGGATTATCCCAAAACATGATAGTGATAAAGTGTGCTAAAAATGCATAATAGATATATATTGGGTCCAAATAAACTAAGTAAATTATAAATACTTTTTCAGGTGTTCTAATTAAAATATCTGAAGCCATTCTTGCTGTATGCCAACACTGAAGCCCGTGTCTAAACACACAGTACACAGGTCCTAATATTTCAGCAGTGTTCAGGTCTCCTGGCTTGAATAAGAAACCCTGGTGTGCAACACGTGCACATTAAGCAACTTTACGAGTTGCCTGAGCACAAGTTTTCGAGGGTGTCTTACCCTAAATCTTGCACAATTCTCTCCTTAGTACTGTTGCATCAAAACAAGATCCTCTTACTGTGTCAGTGAATGCCGGTCACCTTACAGAATAAAAGTTTCATTTTTTTCTTAGGATTACTGTAAAGGAAATGCAGGAGTTAACTAGTTTATTTAGATCGAGAAAGATGCACGTCTGTGAGGGAAAGGTCAGAGAACAAGCACCTGCCCAAAGCCACTGCTATGAGCCTTAATAAGGTTTAGTCTTCCAAATACAACTGCCAGAACCAGTAAAGCAAGACCTTAAACATCAGAAAGTATTTACATCTACCAACCTACTCTCCTGAAAGGTGCCCCTGCCCATGGACTAGATGATCTTTAAAGGTCCATTCCAATATAAACTATTCTATGATTCTGTCATACACTTGAATATTTCAGGTGCCAAGAGGCATTTGGAGTTATTCAAGCCTGAGCCACTTGGCTTCTTCTCCTTCTTTGCTCTCCTTTCATTCCTCAACCAACCAAATAAAATTCAAAATTATGTCAACTTTCATAGCAGCAATGGCCATCTTAAAATGAGTATACATTACTATTTACAGCTTAGTCCTTGCTAAGACCCAGAGGAAAAAGGAGTATATTTACTCAACGCAATGCCAGAACGAAGAGCTATTCAGTGCCTTTATAATTCCACATCACTTAAAATACATCCAGAAAAGTAAATCCATGGAGAAAACTAAGCAGATAAGGTGGGTTAGTGAAATCACCTAGATGTGTAGTCTGAAATCTCATCCTTGAAATCTGGCCCACATAAGTAGCACAATTAAGAAATTAAATAATTCTTGAATGAATGAACGTGTGAAAACACTAAAAAAGGCTAGAGGAACTTTCATTAATGAAATGGAACATATCTCTGAGTGTCTGGTTTTAGAACAACATACATTTGCATCAAAGATTCTTTGGGAGTTTCTTTCAAAAATTTGGCCATGGGTTTTTGAATAGAACTATCCTGCACTGAAAGACTTCCAGCAGAGTTTAAATATTAAAAGTATCTAAAATGTGCAAAAATACTGTTCGTCTATTGAAGAGATCTACAGATGAGATGTTTTTGTAAGGTTCTGACTCAAAAAAAAAAAAAAAAAAAAATCTGTCTGTAAAGTGAAGAGGTTCGATCCAGCCTTGATTTGAATTCAGGACTACTCAGTCTTGCAGCTGCCCTGCTGTCTGTCCCATGCTGTCTAGTCTTCTTCATGTATTAACTTACACCTCTAGTTTTTATTGAGCTTTAAATAATTACCATGTATGACACATAATTGCAACATAGCTTGGAGGTAATGGACATTTTCCCACCTTTTTTTAAAGCAAGAAGTTCATTTCTAAGAACCTAATCAGCCTTCAGCAACTGAAAAACACCTTCAGCATTTCAGGGATTTTACACCCTTGCAAGTTCCTCATGAATCAAGGTATTCAGAAGAACAAGTGTAAAACAGTGCTCAGCGCAAGTGAGTTAATTGGAAACCATACTGTACAGGTAACAAGTACATGGTATTGGAAACAAGACTGAGTCTTTTATCTGGAGCAGGATGTGAGAGGAAGGAATTTGACATTGCAGTGGCTTTCTTGTTTCTCTCAAGATCTGGGTCCATGATTGCATAAGGAATCTTCATTTAACCGCCCCTGACTGATTTTACTCTTTGCTCAACTCGAGGAGCATATGCTTATATGTTTGACATAAAACCAAAAATACCTATAATTAAAGCTACTGAAAACAAATGTTAAATTCTTTGTTAACAGCCTTACTTTTCAAAAGTACAGACGCTTTCACTGTTCAGCTCTGGGATTCTGGCTGTTGTTATGGACAAGGTATGTCTTTTTTAACTGTGTTCAAGCATTTGATTCTGCTTTGTTGTTTCACTTTATGGCTTCTGTGTGTGCTGGCAAGGTACAAAGATAAGTAAAATTAATTTACATTATCCAAAAAAAGGATTGTCTATTCAAGGAAAAGAAATATTAGTGTTCATTATTATAAATCAGGTAGTTTTAGAAATCTCACTCTCCCACATGGTTAACATTTTAAGAAGAAGGAACTACAAATATGCTGGTTTAATACTACTTTAGAGATCCCAAATCAACTACACTCAACACAGTTGTGTGTATTTTTCCCAAATGTGTTTACTATATATTGGAACAAGCATTGGGAGGATTATTTATGATGTGATCAGAATACAAATCACTAAACTGTGCTGTACAGTTCGACTGTGTACTAGGTTTCCTGATAAATTCCCTAAGGCAAAAAGAAAAGATGCACAGATGGGAACTATCTCTGTGCAAACTGATGCATTAGGGAAGAACGATCTGATTAAATCACAGTTGGTCTCACCCACTTCATGAAACACGAGAGACCTGTACTATCAGTGGCCATAATTTAAACCCATCCTTGGAAAATATTTGTAAAAATTTGATATTCATGTACTTTGATATAAACACTGATAAAATATTTGACCAAATGTGTTGGTTTTGCTTGGCCCAGTTTTTGCTAGTGGGGGGGGGGGCACAAAATGGCTCCTGTGTGAGGCTTCTTGAAGCCTTCACCATGTCCAGCAGAGTCAATCCCTGATGGCTCTGAAAATGATGAACATGCTGCTGGCCAAGGCTGGGCCAATTAGAGATGGTGGTTACGCCTCTGTGAAAACATATTTAAGAAGAGACCAAGGTGGGGGGGATACGCATTTCTTTTGGCCGGAGGAGGAGGAGGTAGTGAATATATGTGAGGGGAAACAACAACAGTGCAGACACCAAGGTCAGTGGAGAAGGAGGGGAAGGGGAAGCTTCAGACACCGGAGCCAAGAATCTTCTGCGAGCCATAG
>VZRN01002471.1:964463-1006726 GCA_013397935.1 Dasyornis broadbenti | reverse complement strand
AAATGATGGACATGCTGCTAGCCAAGGCTGAGCCAATTAGAGATGGCTCTGGGTGGGGGGGAGGCAGGCACGCACTTCTTTTTGGCCAGAGGAGGAGGAGGTGGTGGAAATATGTGAGGGGAAACAACAACGCAGACACCAAGGTCAGTGGAGAAGGTGGGGGAGGGGAAGCTCCAAACACCAGAGCCAAGAATCTTTTGCAGGCCGTAGTGAGGACCATGGTAGAGCGGGATGTCGCCCTGCAGCCCATGGAGTCCACGGGGAATGTTAAAATCCACGT
This sequence comes from Dasyornis broadbenti, assembly GCA_013397935.1. Lineage (NCBI taxonomy): Eukaryota > Metazoa > Chordata > Aves > Passeriformes > Dasyornithidae > Dasyornis > Dasyornis broadbenti. The sequence goes on along the minus strand of VZRN01002471.1, from coordinate 1,006,446 downwards.
GCAGCCCTACGCCGGAGCGGGTGGATGCCTGGAGGAGGCTGTATTCCAGTGGGAGTTTCAGTGGAGAAACAGGCTTTTATAGACTGTGGTTCAGCAAAGAGAAAGAAAACCCTTGCTCCCAAAATGGAACAGCTGACTCGGAGGTCTGATCCATAGACAAGAGACCCCACGCCGCAGCAGTTTTGTGAAAACTGTCTGCCCGTGGGGGGAGCTCACATGGCAGGTTCAAGCAGACTGCCACTTGTGAGATTTTGAAACCCGCAGCTAAGCAGAAAAAAAGACTCCTCTCCCCTGAGCAGTGGAGAAACATTTCGCTGATTAACTGACCTACCCCCGCCCCCCCCATGCCTTATTCCCTTGTGCAACTGCTGGGAGGGAGGGAGTGGGGTGAGTGTGATGCAAAAGAATTAGAAGTTAAGAAATAACTTGTTAGAAACTGCTTACTAAACAGTGTATATTGCTTACTTAACATTTATTGTGTTTGTCAAAGCAAAATGAGGAATGAAAGATTATCGACAAAAGCAGGAACTGTGACCCAGCTTGTGCTCGTGGACCCCCTACGCTGGCTAAAACCAGAGCTGTTGTTTGGACTTGGGCCAGGGACGCAGAGAGCATGCACCAGACAGAAAGGTGAAAAGCTCAGAAGAAGAAGATAAGTGTTTTACTTCCTCCCGAGACCCCCAGAGTCCACCACCAAATACCATTGCGCAGGCGTGAGCACATGGAAATTACTTTCAGGTTCAGCCCAAACACCTGAAAGAGATTGAATGTAATAGCCATTGGAGCTAGTCATGCAAAACCAGCTGGGGAAGTGAGAAGTCTATTGACAGGGTTCCTTTTTATCAAGTCCTTGTACTTAACTACAGGTTCCAGCCACAAAAATCCATAACTATGATCTTTATGTGCTCTTCATGATGTGCTTTCTCCCACTGGCTGATCTTCTATTTCACTATAAAACCTTCGCTATGGGACTGAAGTGGTTTCAGATTTGCACACAGCTTCACTTAAGTACTTTAGAAATATTTCAAGCAGCATTAAATCAAGATATTTGACCTTGATAGATCATTTCATTACAGTTTTGTTAGACTGTCCACCTTTCTTACTGCTAATTTCTTAATATAGCACACATTTCTAATTTTACACTTGCAGAGGTATTTGACTTCCCCTGAAAACAATATATCTGAATTCCTTCCACCACCCAGTTTCTTTCCTTTCCCTTTCTCTGTTGTCCTTGAGCATTTTGACTGGTGTAAGATATTCTTTATTCAAATTGACCTTGTTCTATTTTATTGAAAATAGCCAAGTTTTATCTGTGTCATTCATTGCTTAGCAGCAGACAAAAAGATTTCCATCCCTCAAAAGAAAGAGGGAAAAAAAGCAAGGAAAAGAACGTGTGAAACAGCACCACTGTAGTTTTAAAGTTTGAACAAAGCAACAAATTAGTTCTAATGTGCAGAACTAAGCTGCTTGCAGAGAATTAGACTGAAGTTTTTGGTATCTTAAATAGAAGAATTCATGTCAGCTCAAGACAGCCTTCTAAATTTTTCACTAAAATAAAATAATTACCTTTGTCTAGATCATAGAATCATACCTTACTTGAGCCTAAGTGCAACTGATATTGTATGTATAACTGCATATAAATAGACTCATATTCCTATTAAAAAACTGAGCTTGGGTCTACACCTCCAACTTGCAATATTAGTGGATGATAACCAAAGATAATGAGAACAGAGTTACTCATATGTACTCTCACAAGTACAAAGGTTCCTGATGGATATTTAGGGAATGGCCCTGCAAGAATATTTTTGTTAAAGCCACAAAAAAAGTAAAGCAAATGTTTATAATATATTAAATATGACCTTTCTTAACCTTAATTTTTATTCCTATGGAGCTTTTCTTGTGATGATGTGTCATAACGTTTGACTTTTAGTAACTATGTTTTTTAGGCTGAAGTTGCAAGTGTAATTATACCTGCTATATGACTTTATACATCCATACATAGTTTCAAGGCTAATCTTTATATGATTTGTTGAAACCAAATATTATGAAATCTGGGAAGTCTCATCATCTCTCTGGAATTAAGTATCAGGAAGATCTACTGCAGCAGTTGAGTTTATATTTACTGGTATCAGCCTGTCCCTGGATTCACAGCCACATTTGCATTGAAATTCCCAGTCAAGGAGAGTTGTGAGACTGACTTACTGCTCCCAAGGCAAGACACGTTTAAGGTTCATAATTTCTGTCGTTGATTCTTCACCACCCAGGCACCTTTAGTGTTGTCTTTACTTCTTCCCTGCAAGCAATAGAATGCTGCTGCATGTCAAAGTGGTTTCTGTGTGTGTAGCACAAACTAGCAAAAGAAATCCCAAGGTCAGTATAGCTCTAGTTACAGGCTTCCATGGGACACTGGATGCCATTTATCCCAACTTTGTTAAAATGGCCTTAGACAGAATCCTTTCCACCCCATACAGAGCCACAGATCCATGAACTGTAAGTGTTTAATCATCCTAGGACTTCAACAAAAGCCATGGTTACCCAGGCAACTTCATGTATTTCCCTATGGATACAAAACACATACTTAAAAGGAAAATGACTTTATCAATATGAAAAATTCATCAGTTCTTTCTAAATTAAACATTCAAGCTAGTCAGAATAACGCAGCTATAGTGTTTGAAAGATCTAATAAGTTATTCACACGTATTTCAGATGCTAACCTGGATGTCTCAGTAGGTGCAGATGCAGGGGTGAACATGAGCACATGCACTCCTATGGATATCAACTGCATCCCCAGGAATGTGGAATTCCACACGAGTTATTGAAACAACACAGCCTTATGGTAGCTGGATAAATAACTAACTGAATATAGGCAACATTGTCATAGTAATTCACTCTCTCCATTCGGAGTATTTTGAAAAACTGAGAAACCAAAATAGATAAACTAACACACATAGAACAGATGTGAATTGCTGTTAAGTTAGATTTACAACTAGAGGATGCAACTATTCAGCAAAAATTGTTGAAGTACCTAAGTTTTAAGGTTTGTTTTAGTCATCTTTTTATTTCTGGTGCATTAAATAACTGTAAAAAAAAAAAAAAAAAAATCTACTGTTAAGGGGAATATCATCTAATCTTCACAACCAGAATATAAAGGTGTTCAGAAGAGCCTGCCTTTCTTCAGTAGACCATTCATGTGAGTCATTTTGGTCATTTGCACACAGCCATTCTGTCACTCCTCACTTGCAATCCTAATTTTACAGAAGCAGGTGTAGCAAGATTTAGCCTAACTCATTTGTAAGCTTAGGGGTGACCATAAACCCGAAGTACCTGAATGCAAGCCAAAATCGAGCCCACAGAAACACATGTTCCCATTCAATTCCCAATACACTCTACTTTTATGAAGCTTTTTGGAGAATCAATAGATACATTGTTTTCTTCTGTAACTTGTTTCCAATGATTTTGACATATGAGCAATGCTTTTTTTGCTTTTCCCAAACTTTTTGATGTTCTATGTAAATGCCAGTGGCACTTGTATAGCAATTGATATCTTTTCCTACTGTCAATGACTGCATTTCAAAGTTGCGTTTTGATTCAATGCTACCCAGCATTTCCACTCTCAGTATTTATTCTTTGCTTTTGACCGTATTTCAAATTGTTTGCTTTGCAGACATATTACCTTCCAGAGGCAGAAAGTGCATTATCGCTAATGTCAGCTCTCTTCTTAGCTTTCCAGAGTTATTATTCACCATAGGTACTTCCTGTAATGCTCTTTCCTTAATGGATAAGGGAACAAGGGGCTGCAGTTCATTTAATTGTTGCAAACTTTCTTCTCATTACCTGCCTCTTCACTAGGAGTAGTAAAAGCAAGTGCATTTCATAGGAATAGGCCTCCAAGCACCTTTCACACACTGAAAATGGTGTTGTAGATGAGTCTGTGAATGGGTGAACATGAAATGCTTCATTTTCCTGAGACATGGCAAACGGTAATTTTTATTTCCTTACTTTTCCTTCTTGCCCCTAAGCAAGGGAAAAGTACATCAATTCACCTATCAACAGTTATTCTTTCTCACCTTGTTATTTCATCTCTTATACTGAAAGTTGTGTCTGAATGAAAAGAAATTCAGTTTTGGAAATCCGCCTGATTTTAAAATAAGTCAAAACCTCCAGGGGCCATATGTCTGAACTATACCACTCATTCATCCATTTGGAGAAAAAGTAGTACCAAGCAGCTACATCTCCCTTCTAGAAAAGAGAATATTCAGAGATATCAAGAAGAAATAACTGGCTTCTCATGGTCAACATCAGTCAGATTGATTATGTCAATAAGAGACACAGGACAGATATTTTGACAATGGATTTGGATACAAACTACCGCCACAGAGATCAGAGTGAAGACAGAGTTCTGTCATGATCATCAAATGATGTAGCCAGATAATTTTGCAAAAGATTCCATGACCAAAACATTTACAGTTACACAGGGACAGATGGTTTATTACTAATGATTTGAATAAAAATCTTTTGATTGCACTAAGGCAAAAAACTCATTTAATGCATGCTACAGAAAACCTACCCCTCTGGATTCCTGCTGAAACACAGGCAAGTTAAAGGTTTCACAAATTTACCTTGAGCTGTTTGATACCTCACCTCTTGCATTTTTTTCTACAGATTGACTTACTAATACCAAATACCTTCTCTAAGTTATTCCTGACATTGAATATGCAAGATTTAGAAAAGCAAGTACTACTAAAACTACCAGGGAACTCAAAATTGTTCAACCATTTTAGACATCCCACTGAGGAATTTCAAAAAAATCTGTCACTTTGCAATTTTCACTGAGGTGTTTGAAATTAGAATAACTGATACAAATGCAAATCAGAGAGCCATTTTCACTACTTGCACTAATTATTTACATTTTTATATAGTGTTTGTGTCTGCAGGCCAACAGACTGGGAGCTACTGTGACAAGACTTACGGGAAGTGTCCTCCTCTGTTCTTCAAAATGAGTCCAGGTGAACAGGAGCTGCTATTAGAACTTGTCTGCGGCTGATCTTTTCAAAGGAACTTGGAAAAGGACAAGTGTCTTATTTTCTGGCTGGAAATGAAAGTTTGCACAAACAGACACGATAAAAGTATTAATCTCAGAATCAGACAATTAGCTTGTTGATGGCACTCGGATAAAAGACTAGAGGTTGGTCCTGCTTCTTCCTTCCTAGGGAAATTGTGACCTGTTGGATGTGAGAGAGCTGTAAATGCGGAAGGTCTTAATTTATCAGAGATTGCCACATACTCTCATGTAAGATCTCACTAGTAAATGAGGGACATCCCCTTCCACAGGGCAAACAGCTGAAAACTCAATCTTAAATAATATTTCTGCGGGCTGCACCTCATGCAAGTCCTGCCACAGCCTTTCTTTTGTTTGAAGCTTCAGCAGTGGAAAAGAATTCCTGGCTGACAGCCCACTCGTCAGGGTTATCCATCCTGCATAAAGATATCATGCTGTATGATCCAAAATCATTTCCTTCCAATATTTTTCCATGTAAACCATTTCTGTTGTCACAAGTACTCCAAGTGCAAGTAATGATGGAAGTACTGTAAGGCTGACAACTCCAGCTGGGACTGATTCACTCACCCAGCTTCTGAAACCCTTAACACCGAGGAAAAATACATAGTCTTCATTCCCTTTTGGTAAGTAGTTTTAATTTAGAGCTTTTACTCCTCTAAATCCATTCTCAGATGTAATAAATACTTCTTGAGAGCACAAAATTATGCTACTACAAAAAAAAAAAAAGAGAAGTAAATGCAGACCACATTTTGCATCATTTAGGGGTTTTTTTTGAACATTTGGATACAAGAGAAACTCTCATTTCAAAGAACATCAGACAACATTTTGGCCAAAAACTGTTGGATGACTGATGGACAGACCATACGAGGAATTTTTATATGACTTGTGAATATTATTTGTTGATGACATGAATACAGTTAGAGATCTTACATCCCAATTATTTTTTAAAATGACATAATAATGTTGATTAACTTCAGAAAGCATTTATATATTACACTGAATTAATTAGCCTGGGAGTTTTCTGCTCTGAAAATGATGACTACGTATCACAAGTGCAAGATAAAGACTAAGAACAGAAAAGGAAAAGGTCACTCCTATCTCCCCCCTCTGACTCACCACTCCTTTTCTCATGCAGTCAGCCTGTTTTTCCCTAACGTATATAAAATGCCACATCTACAAATTTTCACCAAGGTGTATCAAGCAGCACCACCACAAAAGAATTCATCTTAGGTGATGTGAATATTTTAGGTGATTGCATTATTTTTAGAGTGGTTATTTCTGATATAAAAAGGTTGCCACAAAAGATGAGTGATAACTACTTTAATAAACTAACTAATGAAAAGGCAAAGAAAAATGAATAGTATATTGCAGATATATACAGGATATAGCCTCTCATACACTTTTAATTAATTATATCTTCATCTACATATGTTACTTATGTAAAGAACCTTCATTTTCTTACAACCTCCCTATGCTGTTTTGCAAGGTTTCATTATATGTGCCTGTTTCACAACTGCAAGGAGAAAAATACAGCCAAATACTGAAGAGATAATTAATTATATATGCATTCAAGTATTTTAAACCTTGTACAGGAAAACTTTTTTTTTTTTGGGGGGGAAGGGGTGAAATCTCCATGTGTTGTGTTCACAGTATTTTAAATCTCTACGTATTTTTGATATTTCTATTTTTCTACAGGCTCCTAAACTTACACAGAGTTGCCTGAATATGCCCAAGAGATACATCAAATTAGCATATTTCCAGCTTACGTTAATTTCTGGAGAAGCAACTCTTAAAGGATAAAACACCTTTTTCCATTGCTGTGCAGTTACTCATTGAAAAATGTAAACATTTGAGACAATGCAAAAGGAACAAGGCATTCACAGTCTGGTCCTAAGTCATGAGTCCTCAGCTTCTAAAACCTTCATGAGCTGGGGTTCAGAAGTTCACTATGAATCCTGTAATGATCAGATAAGCAGAAAATTTTCCATAAAAAGATATAATTACCACATCAGTTGTCATCTTTTTAATGGCTATCACTCTGTGAATACTCACAGAACCCTCATTAACCTCTCAAAGGTTTTTTTCAAGAGCTATCAAACTAAGTTAAAATTCACAAAGGATTTTCTATGTATGATCTCTTCCTTGCTCCCAGAATCTTGCTAGGAAAACCCCAGAAGAGAGTCTAGATGCAAACAGAAGGATATAAACTAATGCAACATTGCATGTTTTATGTTTTGTAATAAAATATGGAACCACTACAGGGAATAACATTTTAAGTGTTTGCACAGTGACAATAGTAATATTAAATCACTAAATTATGGTGAATCATTTCATTATTACATATATTTCAGCCAAAAAAGTAAGTCTTGTCCTCATTACTCTTCCCTGTCACGATTCTGTCTCTGTACCTGGTGCAGACATTAGAAATTATCTCACCCAGGGCATGTCAGATCAACTCACCATGCTCACAAATGTGGCCCCAAGATTTTCAGTGCTGTTGCAAGGGAAATAGTGGGAATATAACAAAAGGTAAGTCCTGGATAGGGTCAGTCTCCACCTCTGTGACAAATCCAACAGAGGAAAACAGACCACAGCAGAAGTTCTCATTAAACACCCAGGCTCAACAATGAAGCGTTTTCCAGCAGCAGTATATGACACCATTCCTGTCCAGGTTTGTTCACGTGTTAACCCCAAATGACATTTATTCCATTCAGCTCAGTTTACATCTTGAGAAGTTCATAAATATTCAGGAAGGCGGCACTTACAGAGCACCTGGATTTAAACACCTGGTCGTCTGAGAACATGAATTTCAGTTACACAATTCAAAAGTGCATAGAAAGTACATTAACAACTTCTCATTCACAACATTTAACAAAGCTCAACAGAAAAATTTAGATGTGACAAACAAGAGTTATTGTATATATTTCAGAATTTAAAGCCCAAAGTCCAAGTTTTCCACGCTGACATCTAAAACCAGACTCTGATATCCATCCCTTGGGAATAGTTTCCATTGCTTCAGTATGACTGACTGATATTCAACCTTTTGAAAATCAGGCCAGTTATAGTTAGTCACCAATCTATGGACTTGAAACCTAATTTCAGACTTCCATATTTAAATTTACCTTAATATTCTTGCCAACTAATAAAATTACTGAAGAAATTCAAAATTTCAGTCACCATAGACTTTTAATATCCTAAGGACATAATTTCATACGCTTGTCTTACAGCATGCTCTGCTTTCTGAGAGACTCCTGTTTCTTCCTGCTGTGTCTGCAACAGACCTCACCTACACCTCCCAAATTCCATGTGTGCTTTTATCCATGTCACTAAGACGTATTAAGTAACTAACCTAATACATTTCTCACAGCAGGAAGGACTTCCTAAAACAAGATTTTGGGAATGGAAAGTAATTTGCAGAGGACAGCAAGGAGGAAGGACTTGCCCTCAATTTCACAATGGGGAAAATCTGCTTCACTGACATCTGTGCAAATACGGTTGCAGTCTTCATTAAATATATTATTGTTTCTGAGATACACAAAAAAATAATTAAAATGTCTCCATGCTTTATAAATTCTCAAAGATATCAGAGAGAGCTTGTTTTATTTACATCCACACTATCAGCAACAAGACATAAAGTTACTTTTGTCCACTTCACACTGGGTCTAGAGAAAAGTGGCTCACAATTCCTCTATAAATAACAAAATAGGGTAAGAGCATATTTTAACTGGAGGACAGATGAACTTCCAGGAGAGTTCTCTTGCAAAATAAACTCTTTTATACACTATATATTTTTTATATTATTAACAGAAACATTTAAAGAAATTGTGGTGTCACCTCTGATGGCAACCCTGCTTCCCTTGTGAAGCATCATTCTCCATCTTTAGTAGAATAGTAGTGGAATCATAGACTACATGAAGGAAAATAGCTTAAAAGCTGTAAAAGGAGCAAGAAGAAAGAGAAAAATGCTCTTGTAAATCTCACTCATGTAGAGATATAAAGCTGCAATAAAAGCTGTCAATAACTTGAATGAAACAGAGAAAACCCTTTATCATCAGTTCTTCCACTATATCACATTTGCTCTGTGTTTTTGATGTGGGAAAGGAAAAGACTCTGTCCATGAAAAATCTTGGCGGATTTTTTGTATCACCGCAAATATTTCATATTTTAAAAATATTTCCTTCCAGATAATTTCATCGCAGACTAATGCATACTATATATGCTTACTTCTTTATGATTGATTTCTTTTGATTGCCAAATTTAGAAGTGATGCACAGCTTCTCATCCTACCATAAAATCCAGATGAAGGATATTTTCAGTTCCATTAATTCTTGGAATTAATTGTTATTACTTGTAATTCACAACAATATATAATGAACATCCCCTCAGACATGTCCAAAGGGCACTAGGAAACATAGACAACCTGCAATTGTTTGTTAATTTGGATGATATCATCATCAACATTGATGCTCAGAATTTTACTGATACTTTGTCTCCTTTTTTCAAATTCTAGACAAAAAATAGCTACAAACACTAAAATGAATGCAAACGAGGCTATATGGGGCAAGTGTATTTTTTCAAATAAAAAGGCTCAGTCACGAAGCTTGATAATAAAGCTGAGTGTATTATTCAGCACTGAAATTTCCAAAATTATGATGAGATGGTTCATGAACGTTCTTATTATGTTAATCCAGATTCCTTCAGGAATATCCAAGATAAAAGCTGAATCTGACAGAAACCATTTATGGCTAAGCAACACTTTCTGCTCTCACATATCTGAAGTTCATGTTAGTTCTACAAAAATGCTTTGTTCCTAATCTTCTGAGCTGTTTGTCATTAGACATGCAAAGCTCATTCTTGTGTAACTTCTCTGAGTTAAAAAGGTAAAACAGAAAATGTTTATAATTTATACAATGGTAACAGGAAATATGTATCTGAAATTCCATTCAGATGATCAAGCAAGTGGAGCCAATGTTGGGGGTTTTTTTGCAGAAATTTGAACACAGTTTTAAATGCACTGTGGTTAGCACAGGTATTATTCTTTAAACAAAGTCAACACATACATATTTTCTGATTCAAAGAAGTATGCTTTACTTCTGCAAGGATTTGAAGATATTTCTTATCGTGATTTTCAAAGGGACAACACTGATACTTATATTGTAACATATGTTTTGCTAATTATTCAAATACTGAAGACTTTAAAGAATCATTCCAGCCTTAAAAAATTCTCTCATATCAGAACCTCATGTTCCTTGTAATTGTAGCAGTTGCAAACCTTAATTAAAGTTGGCATTAAAAATGCCTTTTTTAAGCTGAAAGCAGAGTCTTTCTTTGTGCAGTTAGCAACATTTCAACTCACATATGTAAATATTTCTTAAATCTCTAGCCAGTTTTTCTCCCTTCCACAAAAAGATGTGAACATCTTAGGGAACAACATATTTACATTTTTAATCTCCAGACTAGAAATATAGTATATTTGTGCTTAAGAAATACAAACATACTTTCACAGAGGAAAAAAAAAAAAAGGCCATGAAAGAATCCATATGTAAACCTGAAAAATCAGGTATCTAAACCTGAAAAATATACTGATAAACTTCCAGTCTTTCTTTAAGTGTGCCTGATTTACCTTACTCAAAACTGTGTGGCACATAAGAGATGGGCCTCAGCAATGACTAGAAGTCTAAAATGTGAAATCTGGAGGAAAGTTCTCTCAAGCCAGTTTTGCCTTATGACTTCTAGGAACTTGTGCAGCTTAAAGCTCCCTGTCTATCCAAATAGCACTAAAAATGAAGCAAATTTGTCTACCCACCATGATTATGATTTTTTGTCTTACCCTAAAGCTCAAGCACTTCAATGACACTTATTATCGAGTCATGGATAGTGCTGGACTTTAAACATTCTGTATCTAACTATGGGTTCCCATTTTAGAGCAGCTATAAAAGTAAGTGCTGTAGAAATTCCAGTGCAGAGATAATACAGCAGGCAGCAGCTTGTCTTTTAGTCAACATGAGACATAAATAATGCCTCATTTGGTCATTTGTTATATTGTATTAGCTATTGATTTAATCCTCATGTCTTATTCTCCAAAACATGGCACAGCCAAAAGCTGATAAACACCATTTCAAAACAATTTGTTCTTATCAACAGCTTCTCAGAAATTATGAGGGGGAGAAAAAAAAAAACAAAAACGGAAGAGCAAAGATTAACACTTAATTTTGCAAGTTATTAGCAGTCAGAAAGAAGAATGATGGCTAAGGATTAAGAGTATCATTTTAGAATTCTGGTAGTATTCAGATTCAGTGACACACAGACCTGATCTGTTACAGAGAAAAGCTTCCCTATACAGCTTTGCTGGAAAGTAAGACATAACATGTCTTATCCTTTTCCACAAAAGAACATTCCTGGATCAAGGTAGACATAAATCTGTATTACTCATGCTAATCCTTGCACTTTTTGATGAGCTACCAGCAAGGGATCTAAAACTTAAATGTGGAAGTTATTATGACACAAAGCACATGAACAGAGGCATCACTTTGCACTGAATAGCCTGACATTTTTCACATGTAAATAACTTTCTGTTTCTGGTATATATCTGAACCAATGAGTTCTAAAATTAAATATAATAAAAAATAAATTAGCATTAAATAAAGGCTATGAATTCTACTCCTTGGACCACTCTAACAGGTAGTTTGGTTTATGTCGTGTTATCTCAGTGATCACATCTTTCAGTCAACTTCCACTTTGTGTAAGCCAACTCTTTTATCCAAAACAGTTTAATCAAATCCAGTCAGTAAGTTCTTTAGTAGGTAGCTGCATGCTTTAAAAACAACTCTTTTTTGTGGCATTAACAATAGCCTGCAGTTATCAACCATTCACAATTACAAGGACTGACAGTGCTATTAACTGCAATGCAGCTTTTAGTGAAAAATTTCACTGGCCAATTTATGTGGTCAACTACTTGTTTTGATCAGGGAAAATAAATTCACTTTGTTATAAAAAAAAAAAAAATTGATGAGTATATTTGAAATAAGTGTAAAAAAAAAAAAAAAAAACCAAAAAACCATAGGTATGTCTGCAGCCATTGTGATTATTTTTTAAACAAGTCTTGGAACCAAATTTAATATTAAACCTAGCTCATAGCTCTTAGGCATATGGAAGATTAAGAGTGTGATAGTAGCTAGCAGTCCTTACATTTAAATTACAATAACAATATATCATGACATCTTCAAGAAAGTATGGTCTTCACATCATTCCTATTTTAATCCGAGGGTTTCAAAAGTCAGTATGGTGGGACAGCAAGCTAACATTAACAAAATTCTTGGTCGTTTGCTGTGTCTGAAGGCAAGTGACATTTCTGATAGGATGTGGTGAACATAAATTGAACTGACCTTGGAAGAAACCTTAATGTCCTCATATGCATAAAGCAGTAGGAGCTATCTATATGCAGTTTCACACCTCATGAACTTTTACACATTATTCATCTAAATCAGAGATCCAGATACAAAATCTGGCACTTGGGACATTAGGTGGATTTTTGATATTCCATGGCAAATGTGGAGTTCTGAAATAAATGGCTATATTTAAATAATTTACAGACGTAGGGGCAGGATAGTGGGGGAGAGGGTAGTGTCATTGTTTTATTCCAGATGCACACCTAAAGTATAGATAATCATTGTTCTGCCTAAGTGGTGTTTCAAAATACCACATTTGAGAGAGCACAGCGGCTTGGAGACTGATTATACAGAACATCAGTGGAGACTGTCGAATTTCCTGGCATCTGGCACACTCGTTTAAATGAAGAGCTTGTCATCTGCTGGCTTTTCAGCTGTGGCACGTCACCTCGAGTCTGCAGTGCTACAGCGTGGGTGAAATGACACAGCTGATCTGCCAGGATGTGACACACCTTTAATTTCACATGCCATGCATGGCTGCATCCCCCACTGTGAAATGTTGCAGGGGCACAATTTTCAGGTGATGTTAGGTTGTTTTGCTGGACTATTTGCTCCAGTTTTAAGTCCAATTAGCATTTGTGATGAGAGAAGAAATGTTAGCCAAGCTGTTTGAAAGGGACACTTTCACTAGAGACTGTTTTTAATTCCCTCATAACGGTAAGCACCATTGATACCATCATTTATTTTATGTCCAGCAGATAAATGGGTTTTCTGAATTGGACTATCAAATAAGATGCGTGGTAAATACACGAGAGGAACTGCATAACTATTTTTGGCAGAAGCCAAAACCAAAATAAAATGGCAAGATGTGCTATATGTCCTTTATACAGAAATCAACACAATATATGGCTTAACACATATTATCAAAACTTCCAATATGTTTTCCTACAGAAATGACAAAACATACAGAATAAGACTGCTTTAAAAACCTACGACAATGGCAGAAATACCAAAGGGATACAGTGTCACGACTGCAATCATAGAAATAATCTCTCCTGTTGGGACACTCAAATTTTAAAATTTCAAAATATAGTCACAAACACATAGTTGAAACACAGAGTTCTGAAACAAAATTTTTGATAGGAAACTTCATAAAAAGCCAAAGCAAAGATCTATGTCACTTGGGTTTGAAACTTTACATGCCATGGTATGTAAATAATATAGGCTATTCTCAGCCCTCTCTTTATGAACTTGCTTCTTTAAATGTCCTGATACTTCACCTACTTTAATTTTAAGACACATAAAGGATGTACATAGACTTCTACACATGTAATAGCCCTACTAATTTTGCACACTTCTATTATAAAAAGTCACAAAGGATTCTTAAATATAGTTCCCTTATGGTAATGAATTTTTTTCTAAATCTAGTGGAGGAACAATGCATTTATTGCCAGGATTTGAATATTTTTTTAAAAAGGAAAGGAAAGAAAGAAAAAAACATGAAAAAAAGTCATTACTACCTTCTCAGAGGACAATTAGCACTGAATCATCAATAAAAGCAGTGTGAACAGTCTTCCAAATTTACACCCAGAACTACCAGAGAAAATAATTTTGAAATATAAAGAGCTCTGAAAACTAGATACAAGAATGTAAACAAGAGCTATTCTTTTTATTCTGAATTACCCACCTGACTCAGTGCCATAATTTTCTAGGTAGGAGGATGAGAAAGGAAAGAGAAAAGTTTAAATATAATTTCCCTTTACTCTCTAAGTGAAGAAATGGCTGAAGAAAACATAAGAATCTGAAAGGGCATATTTTCTACTGTGATTGCAAAAGCTGGGATACATGGTACCTTTTAGCTGTGTTCAAATTTGTGATGTTATTTTTAAAAAGGAACAATTTATGAAAAGTTATAAGATTAAAATGCTTCCCACAACACCCCTAACAATTTCATGCACATATCTTAACCACACATCCCTTGTTCTTCACCTCCGATTAAGCCATTCCAGTGAAATGAGGAGCTCTTTACACTGGGTTGTACGTAAGCCTAAGCATGAAGTTAAATTCACAATCTGGGGCATTTCTATCACAATGATATTTATGCAGCAAAAAACCCCAGAAATACATTTACTAAATTATTTGTCTCAGAGTTTTAACTGAAATTGTCATGTCTTTAACACAGCAGAAACTGGAGGTACACCAAAACTGCAAACCAGTCTGTTAACACATGAGTTCACTGTGAACATTTCTCCCCACACCCTGGCTGGGAAGTGGACTGGCTGCACATTTATTGGTGTAGTCTTTCCACATAAATCATAGCTGTCCAAAGTCTAATCGGATTTTCTCTGGCTGCCAACGTTCCCAAAGGCTTCTGCACCATCAGCTTGGCAGCTCCCTGAGCGTGGCCCAACCACACTGTGGAGCCTCCAGGGAGGCTCCTTCTGTTGTGCGCATCCCTCCATGGCCAATTAAACTGGCTCCAGAGTCACCTTGTGCTCTGGATGGTGCAAAGAGCCTGCAGTGCAGTCAGGACTAGGGCCAAGGTGTTGTCAGATCAGATCCTAAGGTTGGGGAATGCTCTCAGAGAGAAATTTCAGAGTTACTTTCACAGCTCATTGCAGAAGCACCACACAAATAACCTTCTCATGAAATAAAACCCCTCCCCATGATAAAAGCTGGAAATGAAAGCATTCTCACTTCAACACAGAGCAGCTTCATACCCAGAAAGCAGAACTGCAAAACACCGTTATGGTTGTTGACCGCAGAAATTTCGTAAAGAAGCCTCAGAAAATATTATGCATTATCTTTTCCAGGTATAACAGATGAAAAGATATTTAGAAAGACCCCTATTTTAGGAATCATTTTAAGGTTTATGTTGTTTGCAAAAATTTTTAGTTTATTAAATATATATGGCACTATTCAGTACAGCATTTTTACTGCTGTACTATACAATGACAATCACCTCTAAAATGCTGACTAACCAGCAGCAGCTGTTGAAGAACTTGCTGGAGTTACAAACCAACCTTTCTCAGAAATTTGAGCTACAAGCTGAGAAAGCTGAAATATTAAGGAAAGAGGAAATTGAAATAATGAAGAAAAACTGGCAGCTGACTGCATAGTGCTTTCAGAAGCTGAAGATCTAAGATCTAACACGACAGATACCTGTAACCTCAAAAACTTTATTAGAACATCACAAAAATGTGGAGGTGAGCTAAAAAGTTTTGAGGAAGCAGCTGTTTAAATACTAACACAAGCATTTCACATCAATTAATAGTGAAATACAAACAAGAATACTTTTTATGAGTACATCTACAAAGCCAGGTATGTCTACGCAAATATATATATACATATATTTGTACACTAAGTCATTTTGGTAAGGTCCCTTTTTAAACGGAAGCAAAGCTATTTGCACCACACAGTATAGATGGCTGTATTCCATATCTCCTACGTTTGTGCATATATATGCCACAGCTGTCCTCAGCTTTAGTGAGAATGTGCTCTGTGTTGACTAATTAGTTATAACCAGGAAGCCGTGTGAATGTCTATTATGAATACAATTGAATCAAATTGCAGTAATTCTCTTTGAAGCATACTTTTAACACTTGTTGCACAGCAATGTTTCAGGTTGTGGTACACATCTTAATACCAACACATTCCCGTGGACCACTGTTTATTTGAAATGTTAGAGCTATGCTTTACTTATTAATGCCAATTTCGCAACTGGACAATGGTTTTTCTTTGCCTCTTATTTTATACTTTTTTGCATCAAATCATGGCCTGGTTTATATAAAAAATTACTTGGTGCATTTATTGAAACTAAAATTAATTGCTTTAACACACTGCTTGTTGGTACCATTTTTTGATTGCACAATCAGTTTTTGGCATGTACTTATTGTAAGAAGAGGCAAAGTCATATGCAGACAATATCAAAAGTGGACTAATTCAAGAAGCTTAATAGTTTCAGGATGTGGAATTCAAACCCAGATCATCTATTTGCCTGGAGAAGAAAGCGAACACCAAAAGGCAGACAAGCCTTCATGTGTCCATGTTTACTCTCAATAGTGTCCTTTCTTGAACAGAAATGGACTGTATTTCTTTATAAAAGTGGATTTCTAGGGATCGATGTCTCAAAGCTAAACAGTTCAGGCAAGGCATCTATTGACAGGATGATTTATGAGTGCCACAGTGCAATCACAGAAATAAATGCTAATGAGTGAAGATGCCCCGTAAAGCAGTGTGGATTCCTTTAAAAACAATGTGCCTCAGTAACAGATTGCAGCTCCCAAGTGGCCGCCTTCCAACACCAGCACCATGGATTCCTTCAGCACACTCATTTCATTCTTCTGAACGTTTCCCAAAATATACCAGACACAGACACACTAAAATTAATTTTTTTCACCCTTTCTAGTACTCTAAATAGTATGCAGAATAAAGTAACAGGCACATATAAATGAGAAAGAAAAAAACACATTTATTTGTCTAAATCCAGGTACTGTTTTCTGTAGCTGTATTAGTTTGGTTGATACAGTTTCATTTGCTGAGTACCAGGAAAATACATTCCATCCAATGAAAAAATATGTTTATATTTACTATATAATAACACTTGAGAAACACAAGAAAAATACTTGTAGTCCTACTATGATGAACCACCAACTAATCAAAAAGTTTTTTACTCACTGTGTCTCCTGTGTTCTCTAAGGGTCTCAGCAGAGGGAATGGGAATCTGGGATTTTGCAGGATGTCAAGACTAAAATCAGCACTGGGTAGAAATAATACATTTGTAACTCCATGGACCATTAAAAAATTAAAATTTTTAAGAAAAAAAAAATCCAAACACAGAAATAACTCAGTCACTGTGGATTCAGTAAATTACAATCATTTGTATTCCTTACAGGGCCCTCTATTAGGAGAAATACTTTCTATTTATAGAAACATAGCGCAAAATAAAATCTTGATTCCCTTGTATTTCAAATAAGACATGATATGGATCAGCAATGAATACTAAAGTAGGATTCCAAGAGCCCAGACTTCAAGTTATTTCTAGCTTGACAGCAGCCTTTTTGTGGACCCTGCATGAATCTTTCTGGTTTTATGCTTCAGCTTTCCTATCTGAAAAAATTAGAATTAAAAAAATATTCTTCAGATGTATTTCCACATTTTCAGAAAACACCAGGCATGTGAAATATCATAACATGTTCTTGGTGAGATAACAAAATTATACAGTAATAAACACAGTCCTATTAAAACTCTTAAGTACAACTAACATAAGTTTTTGCATTTAAGTTGTATTGTGGGACACCCAACTGAATATGGACAGAAAAGTATCTGCAAAAAAAAAAAAAAGTTTCAAATAATTCCAGTGTAGTCAAATAAAAGAGACAGAAACTGTAAGCAAATGATGGGACTAATAGCAAGATTTTTTTCCTTTTTGATCCATTCCCAGAGACCAGGAATGACAGGATCCATCATCTGTAAAAATCAAGTTGGGAGAATGCAGCTGCACAGCTGTGCAGAAGCAGGCATGCTGTACCCACTAAGTGTTGTGCCCCACAGAACACAACTCCCTATAAATCCATCTATCCAGCAATTAGACACTGCAGCCTGAACCCTCTGTTCAAAAGGGCACTGGTACAGATTGTACTGAAACTAATAATTATTCTCACTCACTCCAATTCACAGCACACAGAGCAAAGAAGGTCTCAGGAACCAATCATTAAAGGCTTCCCAGTGGTACACAACAGTACCACCAATTGCATCTGTCTGAATATTTCTAATAAATATATTCCAAGTTTTCATGAGGAAAATGAATAACCATGCTTAGATGAAAATTGCTTTTTTCTTATAGGAATATTCATGAAAAACAAGAGTAATGGTTTGGTATGAACATTGCTGAAGCTCATGGAAAAATGTTTTGATATGAACAAGCATATTTTCTTCCATGTTCTCTCTCTCCTCATCAATTAAGATCATCAAAGGAAACAAAACTGCTTACTGGCCTGCATGGCAAAAGCAGCAAGAAAGTAACCAAATCAATAGGGAAGTGATTTTGAGCTGAGCAAAGTGATTTATAAGCTGTATTTTACTATCCTTGCAAAAATATATAATGAAAAACATATGAGGTACACCTGTAAGAATATTTCTTAACACTAACTCTGTAGCAACTTCCATTGGACTGCCATAGGAACACCTCTATACATTAGTCTTGTATTAGAGAGGGAAGAAGCTGGCAGACCCTGAAGAGAAGTTAATACACAGTAGATTGTCTCTCTGTTAGAGGAACAACTGATGAAAACTGGTCAACAAGGGATGAGGAAAACGCCTACATCAGAAATATGGTGTTCTTCTTATGGGGATTCGTGTTAGAATTTAGATATAATATTCATCTTCTTGTAGATTTTTTTTAAAACATGAAATTGCATACCAAAACTGTGAATGAAGTCTTGCATAACTGAAGGATTCCTTTGCTCAGTATTAGAAGTTCAAAATGTTCAATATCCACTGAGAGGATTACTGGTTTACCAGCTCTAAAATAGACTTTCCTCAGAAGCAAAATCAAAAGTGCTACCCAGCTCTGCCCCTACATCTATGAGCTGCTTGGCAGGTAAATGTATATGAATAAAAAAAATTGAAATAACTACAAAGGCAGCTCAAAAACGTTTTACCTTAAGAAATAAGCCCGTAGTTTTAATATTTTGTTTAATCTCAATGATTAAATGAGTTGTACTTTTCTTCACACTGCTCTCACTTGTTTGACCCGTCAGGATGTACAGTATCACTGTTACAGTGGTTTACCTTTAACATTATTACAAGGCAATAAGATTACGGGACAGCAGATGCCATTCTCCACTCTCACCTATGACCCACTTCGGCACATTCATATCACCACAGGAACAGCCTGGGAAACACTTCGAAAATTTTAACACTTAGATTTTTCCATTGTATATTTATAGCAAGTGGGAGTGAAAGCACAGAAACTGTCGAGTCTGTGTTGTCAAGAACTGAATATAGATTCTTAGACTACCACACACATGGTCTATAACTCTATCATAACCCATAGATTTTGATCCACTTAGCTCTTTAATGAGCTCTAAGTATAGTTTAAAAAAAAATTAAAACAATTTTTAAAAGCATCCAGCATTCACATGAAGACATTGAGACATGGAAAGATTTACTTGCCTCAGACCTGTTTGTCATAAGCTTCTTATCCACACTGGTGTTTTGCATGGGCTCTTCTGCCCAGAAAGGTCTTGGGATTAGCACTACTTTCAGAGGCCTCTCAGGGCCCGGTTTCCCTCTTTCATCACAGGGCTGGAGGGACTCCCAGGTGCAAAGTGTTTCACTGACTGTGAAATGCATTATATCAACAGTAACCCAGCTGATGCCAGACTCAAACCTACCTATAAGGTCTGTAAGAACAACTCTTTTCTTGAGTTTGACAACTATGATGAAACGATATCTCTTCTGATAGAATTATTGATTACCTCAAAAAGAAACTGGAGTACAACAGGCAGCCTGTCCACCACACCCATGCATTTTGGTTTCATCACATCCTGGAAGTGGCAATACCAACTTTTTGTGATCCCAAACAAGAAGATAAAGTGGACGAATAATCTCGTAGGTGGTTTTGCACTTCTCTGTAGCCTGGATGCTGTAAGTCCTGATGGTGTTGGTGCCAAGAGAAAAAAAAAAACAACAAACAAACAAAAAAAAAAACCCCATCAGAGTCCCTCTGCTATGGAGCTCTAGAGAATACTCCAGAGCAATGCAGGTGTGGCCATTAGGACTGCAGTTAAGTGTGGCTCAGCACCCACACCTGGGAGAAACGAGCTTTGCATGGTGGGCTTTCCAGGGATTGCATGGTGATTACTTCATTTCAAAGCTATCAGTCATTGTCACTGCACCAGAATGACTGTCTTTAGCCAAAGGTGAAACAAGTTTAGGAAGCACAAGCAAATTCAGAAGAAGGATGTGGACCAGCATTCTGTAACTAATGTACAGAGGGTTAAAATTTTTTTAAAAGGAAAAAAAAAAAAAAAAAAAAAAAATTATCACCATGTATTTCTAAACTATCGGGTGAGCGGCAGAAAGGTCAGCTGCCACTCAAAGCTTCAGATCTAGCTGCGAGGGTTCATCTACAGATGCCTACTTTCCATGATTTGCCGAGGAACTTTATTCCCAAACCCGCTCCTTAGCATTCCCGCCCTCCCTGTGCTCCCGGCCGGAGACGCGCTTCCCGCGTAGTGTGGCGCCCCCTGGTGGCGGCCGGGGCGCAGCGCAGGGAGGGAGCTCCTGGCATCCCATGGAGCTGCGGGATCCAGCTCCAGCGTTCCCTCCTGACTGAAAAACTCATCTTCACAATCAATATCCGCAATGAACGACTCATTTTCATCTTCCCCGTAGCGATTTCTTCTTTGAGATTTCTTTTTTGCTGTGATTTGGAAGGGATAGAAGATGATATAAAACAACAGGAGAGTTAAACCCCGTAATTTTCTTTTTTAACAATCATAAAAAATCTCCACAAAATGTTTTAGTTTTATACTTTGAATAAAGACTTCATTTTGTATTCTATTTCCTGGTATGACTTTATCTTCCTTTCCTTAAAATGCACTGTAAGTGCAGTAACGGGATGCAGTTTAACAGAAAACATATTCATGCTACTTACTTGGGTAACCCTATGGGAAGGGCACTTCACTATCTGCTCTTCTGTGTAAATCCATAACAAATTTCCTTTTTTAAAGAAACATTTTTCTTAAAGTGAGTACTCCTTTATTGTACTTCTTGTGACTAATGAGATCCTCGCCAATCTTTGTCAAAGTAACAGGCAAAATAGTTGAAAAGACTTAGTTTCACATCATTCTAATACTTTTTGGAATTAATTTTTGGAGGATAACCATTACTCAAAAAAATGGTAGAGTCCAAATTCTTCTTCCATTATGCTGTCTCCTGAAATTTTTCATCTGATCAGTGCAGCAGATGAAGAACAAGAAAATAATGACAGCTCCACGATTCTGCAGGCAAGCCAACACCAACCTACATGTCCTAGCAACACGTTTTTCATAAGAAATTACACATCAGCTGGATTCATGGATCAAAATGTTGTACCTCTTCTGATGTCAGAGAGGCAGAAATGTTTGGTGCAGAAGCCAGCTCTGTGTGCTTTATTTCAGCTGAGAGCTTTCCATCAACAGAACAGTTCTCTACTGATTAATTACAGCCAGCATCTGGCTCCTTTATATCTCCTGAACAGCAAAAAATGTCAGATCAGTGCGGAGATACCTGTCCTTTCATGTAGCACTTAGTGAAACCATACTACAGCATGTAGTAGTTAATTATTACAACTATGTAATTCTTGGAATAAATTAATGATATGAGTCACAGCATCAAGTGCCACTAGAAATGATTGATGGAATGGAATAGCAGATTATTATCAAATAAAACAAACAAAAAGGGACAACAGAGTTTCTCATTTTATTTAGTATTTTTTGTTAATTTTGAACCATTAAGGATCTTAATTTCATTTGACTAATTTACTTTAAAGGAACAAGGTGAGAACTTTTCTTGAAAAGTTTTTTTTTTCAAAATGTATTTGTTAAAAATGCATAGACTTTTCATCCAAATGACTAATTTCTAAAGCCACTTGGAATATTCCAGTGTAAACCTTCAGCTGACATTTTTAGAGAACCAATAAGAATATTTGAAATTTTTTTTTTCCTCTGAATAACAATAGCCAATTTAGACATCACTGTAGAATTATATTAGGATTTCCTCTTCTTATTACCTGGCACTTTGAAAAATTATTATTATATTACTGCATCATACAATACTATAAGATCCTTCTCAAACTCTCTGCAATCAAATTAAGCTTTCACTGTTTAAGATCACTGAGGAAATGAAAGTTGTTGTTGATAATACTATTTACTTTTTTAATTAATAATTTATGCATATATAGAATATATAAACCAGCACAAGTACACAAACAGTTCATTGAGGACCTCATGAGTAACTTCATATAAACATGCATAATTTATTCCTCATCTCTCTTAAAAAAAATAGTATTTCAAATACTATTCTAACCATTTCTGAACTGTAGCAATGATCCTTTTTCAATGACACTTTAAATGCACCTACTTTTGGATAAGCAGATGTAAATCTTACTGCACATGCTTTTCTCTTTGACAACTTGATGGGGAAGACATGAGGCAACAGGAGTATTTAACTACAATTCCTTTAAATACAGGTCTTGTCTCTTTCAATAAGCACAGGTAATCACATATTCAGTACATGTTTAAAATAGCCATTCACAATACAATCATTTTAAGAGAGATATACAAAATCTTACTATATATGACTCAAATTCAACAGATTGCACTAGCACTGCAGCTTTACAGCTGGATCTCACAACACCCATTACATTTTGTGAGCTGTTTGTACTGTAGCTTTTGATATTCTTAAAGGATTGACAGCATCCATTTCCTTTCAAATAGGGTCATTTTCAATTTAGCAGCATTCAGCAATCTGCAAATCTGAGTCTGCAAGGCACTCTTAAGAATATCACTTTCAGACAATGGATGTTTTCCAGGTGGTTTTGCAGAGAACCATGAAATGCAGCTGCTACGAAACCTTTGATGAGACATAACTAGAACAACATCAAAAGTGCGGTTCATTTTGAGCAAATACATGAAAGCACAAAACTAGCTGACAGTATCACATCGTGGAATTCATTTGAACTTGCAGACAGAAACCAAGAGGAAAGACAATTTCTGTGGCCGTTACTTGAAGCATGGCCTATACTGGATGAAAACACAGAAATGGATTTTTACCTCCATCATTATAGAATCAGACACAAACCAGGAATT
Organism: Dasyornis broadbenti; assembly: GCA_013397935.1. Taxonomy (NCBI): domain Eukaryota; kingdom Metazoa; phylum Chordata; class Aves; order Passeriformes; family Dasyornithidae; genus Dasyornis; species Dasyornis broadbenti. Next base: position 983,143 of record VZRN01002471.1, on the reverse strand, counting down.
AAGTCTTTTGAATAGAAACAGATACACACATAGACACACATACATATTTTATTGCAACAGCAAGGTGTGTAAGCCAGACTCACAGCCTCACGTGGCTTCCGAGAAGGTCCGGCAGCGGGGAAGGACAGCACTGCCCACAAGCCCACGACGAGCGCAGCACACTTACACTCACTTGTCTTGTTTTTAACAACAAGCTCAGTCTAAAGTGTTTCATCAAATATTGATAAAACAGAACACTGGCTGCTATAGAAAAGGTCATTTCTCTAGCCAGAAATCGTTGATTCTGGTGTTATTATAAGCTTAAGTTCCTTATGCTTAAGGCATATATTTCTTTATATCTTTTATAATCTTCTGCAGAAGATGAAAATTTCAGGTAACAAAGCCACCTCTCTGAGTTTCCTGTGCCTCAGGAAGTGGACTTACACACCTCATCCATAGAGACTTTTCCTTTGCTTGTTGTCCTGACACAAACCTGATCCTGTAACACAAAATAAAGATATCAAACTGTTAACATAAATTATGATCAGGAAAGATATTTTTAAAAATCTAAATTGTGATATAACTGTGTATTTAGCAATTTATTCAGTATTTGGTTATTATGTTTGTTTTCATGCTAACACATCCGTATTCATATTTGCTTCTCAGTATCACTGCAGTTTTAAGTACTGTTTTCTCTTTCAATCCACTAAACTCCCTCGATACTCTGCAGTGGAAAAAAAAAAAGTTTAATTTCGGTGTCATTTACAGGCGTAATGACTGGTAAATACTGTTAAGTATAAGGAAATTTCAGATTTGTTCACATTCAAGGATTTCTTCCAATTAAAACAGAAACCGAACACATTCAGTTCATGGAGTCACAAAGCCTTGGCAGAGTTTTGGTGGCTCTTTCCCTTTTACGGCCACTTTCCTTAGGTGCTGTTAGATTTCCTGGGAACATCCTTGCCAGCACACTGTGGTCTCACAGCCATTCACATCATTCTGGTCAAACTGATTAATTTCAGCTTCTTTCTCTCATGGTTCTTAGAGAGCAGCCATGAGAGCAAGAAGGTCCTTGTCCCAAGCTCAGCATGCACTCCCCTTCACTCTCATCTAGGTGGACTGGTTTTACTCCTAGTTATCCTACTATCCTGTCTGGAATTTCTAAATTATTTGGAGAGTTTGGGCTTTGTATTTAAAGTTGTCATAATTTTTAAGAACCTCCATCATAGTGATACTTTAACGCACAAGACGCGTAGCTAGTTATTTATATGGTTTAATAAGATCATGCATCTGTGGCAACTTTTCCTTCTGAATAACTTTCCCAAGCTGGTCCCACTCACACACTTATATACAAAGAAATTCAGTTGAACTTGCATATCTGCTACTGTAACTGGCATTTACAAGGAACTTGCGAATTTCTGTGCATTTTGCACAAACCTTTTTGCAAGCTGAAGAAGTGTTCTGTTTACAGTGTTAAGAAATGACAAAAGGTAGTGAAGAGGAAATCACCCTTACAAAAAAAGCTGAAAAGTAGCACGGAAGCACAGCAATGTGTCCCAGAATGCTATCCAGAAGGATAACTTTAATATTGTTATTCTGTACATGTCTCTTGTCAGCATCATAAGTGTTCACTCTGGCTCCAGAAAACCTTATACAAAGCACTTGCTGATGAGTACAGAAGGATTTTTGCCTTGTTGCTATAGGCTATTTACACTTTCAGGAATGCCTCAATTGGGAGCAGCACTTAAAATATATCAGCAATATTTCTTTGACATCTGTCGCACACATTTCAGCACAGCCCTTTCCAACAACGTATTCTCATGAATCATCTACTTAAAATCTGCCTCATGTGCCAAAGACATGGTGATAAAGGAAACCTGACAGCTTTTTGGATTTGTTACTCTGATGTAACCAGGCAATATGCTGAGACAAGTCCAAGCACCTATAGGGAAGGAGATGGAATGATACAGTTAAATCCCATCTGTGTTACAATTGCTTGGCTTTTCTGCATAATAAAGCAAATTATTCACATTACTTCCCATTCCAGGGCAATAACTCTGCCATCACTGACCACCTTAAATACAGGGGAACATCGGTTTAAATCAGATAGCCTAAACTTGCTGGTAGATTCTTGGAAGGCATAGCCACCAGGGAGACAGCAACTAAAGGATTTGGGTTCAAGAAGATACAAACATATTTACCCTCAGTTTGGAGACTATCACCAACTCCCCCTTATCTGCTAAGGGCTGAAGCACCCTTAAGACTTTTGACAAATACTTTGTTACTAAATAATTTTAATTTTTCTACTGAAAAAATCCTTAAAGGATTTTAAGAACTTACTTATAAGATCTCTGCATTAAGCCAGCCAGCCAATTAAGTGCTCCAGCTCCAACAGATACCTAGAGTGAATGTAAAGGAAAAAAAAATTTGAAAAATAACTTGGAATGAAACCACTAAAGTATATTCTCACAACTTCCACCAGCTTGCAGCTCAGACTTCTTGACCCGGAGTTGATATACTTGTGCTTTCGCAACCTTCAAGAATTTTACTTTCACAGATTCGCATAGCTACTTTTCGAATTCGCACAGAATCTACAACACAGTAGAAGGGTTCTGCAGCCTAATCCCGTGGTGAGAACCACATACATCTTAGCAGCTCTTCTGTGCCAAAAACCTGAAACTGATTGGAGTTCCTTCTGCACTACATGTTATAACGGAAGTATTACAACACGTACCACACAAAAATTATCGATCAGTAATTCGGAGATGATCCCTGCAATGAAAACCTGTTGTTCAGAGTCTGCCAGGACTTGGTTGGATAAGTGATGCCACAGCCGACCTGCACATTTAGCACATAACTGGATCCCTGTCCTGGAGATTATGAACTGCACCTGCCAAAGCAGGGAATGCATATGCATTAACCATAGCCTGAAATACAGACATGTGCAAGCTGCCAACCCTTTTAGCAAAGACACTAACGAGAGCAGGATAGCATGAAAGGTCATTCCACTGAAGATAAGAAAGGATATTCATGTTTGTAATACATATCCAACACCCATAAGTGTTTCACGTTACATCTAAATGCACCCATGAAAGAGCATCCTTACAACATGCCTGTTCAAATAACACCAAGGGCTGAGGATTTTGCCTTACTGACCATTCTGCAATTTTTCTTTAATTGCTATTCTGCATTATAGCCCACAAGTAGTAGGGTCTTTTGTAAATGTAATCTTGAAGTTCAGTATTACTTACACCAAGACATACTTTGCCTTTTAACTCCTGTGGATTTTTTTGCCTGGGTCTTTTGACAGTTGTGATATCACTTCTATCATGCACTTTGCAAGGATGCACTGAGAACATGGCAATCAAATTTTGTTGCTCTGCAAAATTCTGAAATCCCAAGGTGCAAACCAAAGTCCATTATCTGTTATGACACTCTCTGGAAATATGGTAGACAAGACATGCAATAGGAGAATTTTCCATTACTGTGTGAAAAAAATCTATTTCTTCTATAACAAACTTTCACAAGGTGTACTTGAACTGTTTCATGCTACCCCACCCTTGCTAATTTGCTGAAAACCTATTGTAGATTCTGCACTGACCTCACTGTATTTTAAGCCTAAAACTATCTAATCAATAATGAATTTGCTTTGCAAAGGAGATTAACTTACTGGAAAATGTCAAATATAGATAGTCCATGAGGGTCTGAAAAATCTCAATTTTTCAGAATTCTTTTTCTCAAGATTTTCACTAAAAGGAGCAGCACATGCAAAGGTGACCTGGAAAAAAACTTGTGGTTTTCACATGCGAATATGTACTAGCACTAAAAAGAGAAGCAGAAAGGTAGCTATTTTCTGTTCTCATAATCACCGTAATTTTATATTCATGATGACAGCTTAGTAGTAATTATGTGTTAGCTATCTATACATACACACTGATATTTATACTGTTCTTGCATGCCATTAACGGAATGTAAGTATTACATGACACGGTCACTAAGTTTCAAATAGTCCAATATATTTAGTACCAAAGCCAAAATGCAGTTCAAAGTGCTAGCAATTGCTGTGAACTAAGCAAATTCCCTAAGGAGAGACAGTCTTCCCCATGATGGGTCAGTGCACATAATTTAGACTTTATATTTCTTTCATTTGCTTTTATGACAGATACTTTATTTTACTTGTTAATTTGAAACACTGATCATTTTATTCTGCTTATAAACTACCACCTTAATTTAAACACAGGTATCAGGCAGAATTCCTTCGATTCCATATTAAAAATGCAACACTACTAAGAATAACACCTTAAAAGGCTTCATCTAGTAAACATAATTTATGCGTGTTTTTGTATACTCATCTCATTACAATAATCTCTTATCCTTGAAATGCGATTTTTATTTTCAAGTTTGTATGATTTTCATCTGAAAGGTTTGAAAAAATCATCCTGGGAATTATTTTTCACTAGTCTAGGACCTAACATTTCTTATTTACCAATAGCTCTATGTTCTCTGAGGCACTAATGAGCTCATCATATATGGAAAAAATATATACACAAAATTTGGATTATTTTTATATGAGCCTACATGAAATAACACCTGAAGCTCTTGGGATTCCTCTTACTTCCCTGGATTGGTTTAATGCGCCCCTAGTCCTTTGGAATGCAGCCAAAACAGGCTGCTACCACTTTATCTTGGAAGGATACATTATGAAACGATTCCCCTCTTTTCATCCATGAACAAATCCCATGGTACTTTCACACAAGTCTTTCTTTTGTCTCAGGTGAGACACGGTCCCTTATTTAGAGACGTATCTTCTCACCTGCCCCTTAGGTTACTTCTGACAGGACCATGCCATAATAAAAGTTTGAGGTTCCAATTAGTTCCCCCAGAAAAAGCAAATCCTCTGGGGAACAGTGCAGGAGCAATACACACCTAGGATCTCTGATTAACAAGCACATATTTTCCCTTTTCCAGCTACTTGGGGATCTCCAAAGAACCTTCACTGTGTTTTATCATTTTAAAAATAGAAAAAATAATCAGTATTTGAGGACAATGCAAAACATGGAAGCACAGATATACCTTCTCTGCCCAAAAACATATTTTGTGTAGGATTTTGCATAGAAGAGGACCAATTTTCTCACAAGGAAGTGGACTAGGTCATTAAAAGGAAATTTACTTTAGCTTTATATAGTCTCAATCCTAATTCTGTAAAAAAGTTTGAAAACGTCCAAGAAGTAAGAAATTGTCCTCCAGTCCACCCTCCCTCTAAAAACATAAAACACTAAGAGAATCAACTGAGAAGCAATTTCTAGAAGTACATGGCTACTGAAATAAAAAAATACCCAAACAGATAATGTCTTACACACTTTGAAATCATTAACTGATGAAGTGAAAGTCATCACAAAATAAACACTGAAGCTCAAATGTACATTAGAAACAAACTATTGCCAAGAGTATGGATCAGACTGTGCAATATGGAATCTGTGGAATCCATCTTGCTAGTGCACAAGAAAAACTCCATCTTCCTTGGTACTTATGAAGTCAGATGATTCTGCAGTAGTGTGAAAGTCCCCTCAGTTTATTTCAAGATTTAAAGTGATACAGACATATGCTTTCAAAGGCCGCCAACACAAAAAAATTAACCATTTTGGAACAGAAGAGTTATTAGAGGTAATTCGGGACTGAAATACCAGAGATGAAAGTGAAGAAGTTAATTTCTATCCACAGCCACAACCATTTCTCCGACTTTTTTTCTAGGAAATGATGCAGCTATTAAAAGAGTTAATTGACACAACATGGCTCCTGCTGTACATGAGATAGGTGGAATCCACTACATTCTTCCCCATTCTCTCTATAGGAGCAGGGTTGCATACATTTAATTCTGTCCTTTCAGGTAAACTGCAAAACAGAGAGAGTTGTTTTGAAAACTACAAGAACTCAGAAAAAAAAAAAAATAGTCAAGGAAGTGGTTGGAAGCAAGCACAATTATGGATGCAGCTGTTCATATAGATTGATACATAAAAATACAGCATTGCCTGTTCCAGAAAAATATCCAACTGCTTTATGCACTTCACAAAAGGTGACACACCTTTAAAATGTAGTGACAAATTTAAAATAAATGTTTTCACAACCAACTTTACCCTTTGATGAGAGTCCCTCTTGTATTTAATGTAGTACAAATCTCACTTGTGGAGGTCTTAACTTTATTCAGTATAGTTACCTTAATTCAGTGGCTGTTCATAGGTATGCAAGCCCTTAGACAACTATGTGCATTTCTACACACAGAACAGCGCACCATAAGTTGGGAATGTATTGTAATCCTAGCGGAACTGAGTCCACAGATCGATTTCCACACTGGTTCCTAACAGACTTTCACATATCATGGTGGGTGAACACAACATGTTTGCAATTTAATATGACTACTTTTAAAACTCTCCCAGGTAAAGTAACACAAACATTTGAAGTGCGTGTCTGAAAACCACTAGCAGATATACGCCTATTCAATGCTTCCCTAGGAATTTTTTCAGACATAGATCCACATGAGTGTATTTCCTCTTCACTTTAAGCTCAAGGCCGAGGACTCATTCTCCTAAATTCAAATGCATGCAAATTGTAAAACAAGAATTTATTTTAGACATTTTTCTTACCCTTGTTCCAACATGTGAACAATGAGAGCAGCGACAGACTGGTGTCTGTAAAAAAAACAAAAACAATTTTAAAAGGCATTCTTTTTTCTCCTGTTGTTACTAAGTTTTGTTAATACGTTTCTAGCACAGAGATACTGTTATATGTGATATTAAATCACTTCATTGTTTCAAGTATATGAGGGATATCTGATAAAGGCTAGAAGCTATGTGCATCAACTGCTACCTGAATTAAGTGTTTCTGTTGGTTCATGGCTGTGTAAGTGGCACTGGAAGCTTTTTCCAAGTCTCTGCAAGATGAATTTCACTTCATTCTGATCATTGGAACTCTTTTAAACACAAGTCAATTTTCCAAACCCGAGCAATTTTATGTGCAGTTTGTGCCACTATTTAAGTTATTTCTAAAACCCATTTCACTGGTGTCTAGAGCTACTACCCACTGCTGACTCATCTTTAGGCACTCCTTGTAGCAGTCGCGAGCCAATCCCAACAGTGCTCACTAGAAAATCCAGCATGGCTTGATGGATCTTTTGAATAAAAAGAACTGCTCGAGAATTACTTGGTAATCCTTTTGAACTACACTGCATCACACCCTTTACAGGACCTACGAACAGCTCCAGCTTTCTCTTATTCAAGGCAGCCTTGAAGGTTTCCTAACAGAGCATCCATCAAGATAAAAACACATACAAATGGCTAAACACCAATAGATTTGAAAACTACGGGTATAAAGACACTTGCTATTATGCCACTGGGAGTTTCAAGCAGCTAAAGGACATAAGGCTGAATTTTTCCCCCTACTAGTCCAGTGTAATTCTTAATACATGAACACTGAGTAATATCTTAAGAACTAGAGAAGCATTAATATATTTTTGATTCAAGTGAATGCTAAGCATTAGTACCTTCCCTAAATAAGGCAAATGCACTAGGAAGAACATGATGACAGTGTAAAAGTTAACGACCCAGTGCAATAGTATTTAGAACAGATTTGGCGCTAGCTTAATCACATTAATTGCTACATTGGACAAAGTGGAGAACAATGAATAACATTGTCCCTAAAAGTCCTGAAGCAGCATCTTGTCCGCTATGTTAAGGATGCAGTGACATTCATGATCTCCAAGTAACTGGAACTTTCAGTGTACTTTATTTGTCCTGCTACATCAGCTAACTATGAATTATTAATCTAAGCAGTCCTCAAAGTATTTTTTTCCTACTCTGTGAAGTACCTAACAAGGCAATCTGTTTCTTTACTTAATCATAGCAATGCTTGTCAAAGACTATTACCAGTTTGAGGATAAAACAGTGAGAAGAGGAGAGAGAACGTCATCTGCTGCTACTGCCCTAAGATGATTGGCACTCAGCTTAAAGAATGTGTACTCTTCTCTTTCTTAAAAAAAAAAAAAATCACCAAGAAGGAACTGGATTTGCCAGAAAGCACCAGCAGCCATTTCCCCAAAAGTAACCTCAGGTCTGCCATGGTCAGGAGTCTCAGAAGCTGACAGAGCCTTTTTAATGTGAAGTTTCAAGGTGATTAAGAGTAGCTGCACCGTGGTGCTGGAGCAGTCCGAGTACCACTGCTGTCTCATGCAGCACACAGCCACCCGAACAGTCTGTGCTGTTTGGGGGGGCTCCTTTCCTTAGTCTCCGTCTAAGTACATTATAAATTCATAGACCATCAGACATTACTCCTTCACAACTGTCTAGCAATGTATGAGAATTCCCATAATTCCTCCAGAGGTCCAGAAACAAAGAATGAGTAGACTAAATAAATAAATAAACAGCACTGCTGTACTCTTTTCTCCACTTCTGTGCAACCAACAGAAAAGACAGGCACGACAAGAAAGACACAAACTAAGTCAGAATGCTACAAAACACATCATGGCTCACGGCGCATAGGTCTGATTTGGTAAACAATAATAAAATAAAGATATGTAAAACAGGATTGTGTTACAAAAACCAGAATTCACATAACCTGACCGCTATCCCAGACATCAGATATTTAAAATAGGATAATCGACAGAAGAAAAAGAGAAATAATTGGAGTGGGAATACAGTCAGATTAATATGTCCTATTTTCATTCAAAAATTTCTAAGGACTATACTCAGTAGTGAAATAGATAATAAAATTAATCAGATAACCTTGTAGAATAAAGGCAATACTCACATCTTTTTTTAGATAAAAGTTTTCAGGGAAAAAAAAAATAGACCCAAAAACCTGATTATCTTTTTACCTTAGTAGATTTGCTCCATTAGATGAAAATAACATAAAGTAAGAGTCTGTGTTTGGTCAGATCTCAGAGGTCAATTTTTAATAAAAATGTCTTAAAAAAAAAAAATTCCATATAGCTACCTTTCATTTCAAGCTCCTAGACTACATCATTTTTCCTCTTTCATAAAATCAGCCAGGTTCCTATACAGAACTAGCTATACATTGTTTGAGCAACAAAGGTAAGAAGTCTTAATTACAGCCAAGGTCATGGAACCAAAGTGGACAATGAGACTTCCAGATTTTTTTCTGCTTACACTTTTTTTTTTTTGCAAGCAGTATCTCTTAAGGGAAAGAATCTGCTGTCAGCAACTGCAATATTTTCTGCTAAGTCATTCCACCACCTTCAAAGACATTTGAAAACATAAAAGTGATTTACAACAACATTTTACAACAAAATGCTGCACTAGTTATATGAGAGATGAGCACATTGTATCAATATGCAAAGAATAGGAAAGCTCCCAGAAAAAAATTAGCAACAATCTGTAGGAATTTTGCAGAGTCACAGCAGGCCTAGGACCTCAGAGACCCTGATGATTTCAAATAAAATAAATTCCGATAAAGGAGTGATCAAAGACCCTGCATGAACCAGGGGATGGCAGTTTCAGGGAAGGCAGCAAGAAGGAGAGGAAAAACAACAACCAAACACACAGACAGACCTAAGTGCATTTTACATTGATGTATTGAGGTGATTATGGATCCCCACAATAACATTAATACTGATTCTCTAGGACAAAAGTCACACTAAGGAATTAAAGTTCTTTTGTTCTCACAGTTATGATCTATTGACTCCATTCTGAAGCAGTTTTGTTTTCAGTGTACCAGCTGCAAAGAGGGGAAACTTTATGTAATGAAATGGAGAGGGCTGCAATCCCTGTTCTGTCCCTTTTCATTCTGGCTTTTCAAGTGACATGAGGAACCCAAGTGGAAAGAATCTCTCTGCATGTCTGGCCATGTGGCAGAAAGGAAAATGTAATTGATTATTCTTATTAAGGAAACTGGTTTTGCCAGAAGTATCAAGTTTATTCCGTTTCATGCTTCAAATGAAATATGCAGTGTAGTTAAGTATTCTGTCTTTATTTTATACATACCTTGAGGTGACTATAGGTATTTCAATGATAACGAAAATTGCAATGTAAACCTAATTAGAAAGTTAATGGAATGGGAGTGAAGAATGCTGTGATCGAAAACTCAGACCTTGAAAGGCACTCTCATCTTTAAATCTACACTGTCCATGCTTCTGTCTGTAAAAACGTTGAGGGTTGCCTCAAGACCATCTGAAAGAAAGAATAACTAGAAAAAGACAGAGATATTAACATTAAGAGATTCAAATAATGGCTTCAGAAACTAAAAGGAACAAGTTGTCTTCCAGTTTTTCTTTCGCATAAGTTTAATAATAAATTACTCATCTGTGCTTAATCATCTTGCAGAAACATTACTTTTTGGGTACCCAAACACTGAATTTATTCACACACTAGATATGTTATTACTGCTCCATTTGTAAATGGACCAGAAACTGCTGAAGCAAAGGTTCAAGAAGATACAGAACCATAGGAGAAATTTACCCATTGGAAGAGACCCCCACATTTTATATTACTGGTAAGAAAACACTCAGAAATTACCTCTACATTTGTGTTCCCAAAGGACATATGCTTTTCAGTAGTGTACCAGGAATCTAGTGACTTCTATGTAAATTAGATAACTTACTATCCAGTTATGCCATTTCCATGCAAAACCATAGACTGCATAAACTACTATTAAATTTTTATTTAAAAAAAATATATATTAGTGTAGTCAGGTGTCATCTGAAAAAGAGGATTAGAAAATAAGCCTTGAGGGGAAAAAAAAAAAAAAATCTCAAAATCAACACATGATGCTGTCAAGCAAAGAAACACGGCTGAAATTTAAATTCACCATTATCAGTTTTCCATGCATGGAAAGCTACTAACACAAAGTAACAGAAGGAACTTCAGGCTATTAGTGAAGTTTCTGTGTCTTCAAAACAGCTGTAATTGACAAAAGAAAGCAACCTGACAAAGTACGGCTCATGGTTCCAGAACTTGGATTCTGCCTTTCAGCATTAAACAAGTGAACTCTGATGGGATAAGTCACATTGCAGCAGAAAAGCAAGTGATGGCCAAGACTACTCTCTATTGATTTTTCTTTTCAGCTTGCGTCTCAGGAGCATGTTTTGAACAGCTTCAAGAGGGGAATCTGGAAATAAGCACTTTCTAAAGTCTATTAGCCTAATAAAGCATTGTAATCTACTGTGAGTTCAATTCTTCGGAAGCTTCCTTCACAGCATTTTAGTTGTCATTTCCTTGATTAAGGCTGCAGTGATTCATGTACCTGGCTAACAGCCTGGAAGAAAGTCTTGTACATAAAGGATTATGTTACAGGGTGAAAGCATCAGCCCAGAGGAACAAGCCCTTTCTGTCTCCTTAATGACTTAAAACTGCGAAAGGTTTAAAGGGTACAGAAAGGCTCTTCAAGATAAGGAAATACCCAAGAAAATACAGAACTTCATCACCAACTGTCTCCTGCTTACCTTGTTGTCACACACCTGCAGATTTTCTGCACAGCAAACAAAAGCAGTTGCCTCAAGCCTGGCATCCTTGTCCTCGTCCTCTGGAGCCACATGAACAGCTGGATACCGAGCCCTTCTCCCTTGCTACATGTCAGAGAACACGTGTGCTGGGCTGGGTGAACAGCTAATCCCTGCCTACAGGGTCAGATGCAGGTGGGCAATGTTCAGAAGCACCTTCTCCATGAGTCACACCCACCTAAAGCATTACACAAATGATATCCAACATCATTTAGAGACCTTTAGTAGATAAATGCTGTCAAAGCAACAGGGCTGCAGTAAGTTCGACTGAGGTATATCCTTCATAAGGAAACCAGCCATGAGATCCGCTTGTTAAAATCTTTCTGTTTTCATGCTGATGCCTGACTTCATCCTCACAATCAGCTGGCACTCACTGGTTCTCTGCAAGACCATGTCACACAGTGGGACAGTGCAGGACAGGATTATCTTGCCTTAGAAACGAGTTAGACAAACACTGCCGAGACAGACTGTGGAAACTTCTGGTAACCATGACAGACACGAAGCTCTAATGCAGAGCGAGAAAAGAAAATCTTGTCACCCAATGACTGCTTCTAATATCCATATGAAAGGATGCAGATCCACAGCAGTAAGGTAAGCAGGAGGCAGCAATGATGACTGGAAAGTCTCTGAAAAGAATTCCAGGCATCAAATGCTTTGGTACAGCTCTTGACCTGCTGTCAAACACTTCAAAGAAAAGTACAAGAGATATCAGTTGAGATAAATATGAGAATAAGCTACTTAATCAAATATCTCATCTTAATTCCTACTGCTTGGAGACACAGAGTTGATTGCTTATATCCCTGACTGCAAAAAATTTAAACACTTTTCTTGGTCAAAAGCAAACAGCTCCTTTTGATTCTCACAGGTTTGGGGGTTTTTTTGTTAAAGGGCAAGAAGACTGAAGGAATCCAATGCCTAAGAAATGAGTTTATATTCTATTTTTTCACTGACGGCTAGTTGCGCCTCTGATAGCACTGAGCCGATGTACATTATGTTCTAGATTATGAGGCATAATGCAGTGGATTGCATTAAATGAGAAAAAAATGGAAAATGCAGTAAATGTGATAATAAAAAGTGTCAACTATATTTGAAAAATCAGACTCTTTAGGGTCCTCTATCATGTAACAATGATAGAAGCAAATGTGATTTTCACATAAAAACTAAACCTGGGAGAAGATATTTGTTCCCCAACCAGATATTACATAATACTTCTCCAATTAACTCTATGTAGTGGGCTGGACATCAGGCACCCACCAAAGCTGCTTTATCACTCCCCTTCACTACTGGACAGGGGAGACAAAATATAATGAAAGGGTCAAGGACCGAGATAAGGTCCAGGCGAGAGATCACTCACCAAATATCATCTCAGGCAAAACAGTCTCAAATTTGGGATATTAATTGAATATATTACTTAGAAAATCAGAGTAGGATAATGAGAAGTAAAATAAATCTTAAAACTACATTCCCTCCACTCCTCCCTCTTTCCCAAGCTCTGTCTCCCCAGCAGCACAGGGAGACAGTGAAAGGGGCTTATGGTCAGTTCATCACAGGTTGTTTCTGCCGCAGCTCAGGAAGAAGAATCTTTTCCCTCCTCCAGCTTGGGGTCCCTCACATGGGATATAGTCCTGCACAAACTTTTCCAATATGAGTCCTTCAACAACCACATGCTTTTCAAATACCTACACTGCTTGTACCTATTCAAAAGTGTTTTGATTGCACAAACATATTCCATTAAAGTAATACATTTACAGAAGACAAAAAATATATTAATATTCAAACAGAACCATAAATGCTCTTCAGAACAATATTCCAGTTATCACATCACCATTTTATTCACCAAATAGATTATGGAATTGGCTTCATCCACCTACAAGTTCTTCCAAGTACCCTAGATACTATTTTTACCTTAGCTGTTAAGTCTGCAGCAGTTAAAGAACATTTAAGAGCTAAAAGAGTATACTGAGTATCAGAGATTCCTCTAGCAACAGCTAGAATCTTGTTCAATTTGTTACCTCGCTTGCATTGCCTTTTCCAATGCAGTAAGGGACATTCTCAAAATTTATGTTAATCTTGCTGTATAGTTTTATCCTGTTTCTACTGACAAGGAAACTGCTGGCCATTAGGAAATTGCTGGCCATTACTGCTGCAAAGAGGGGAATACACAAGGTTTCATTTGCTGAAATCTGTTGATTGCAGACTGCTTATCCACACGACATCTGTGCCAGTTGCCAGTCTTCAGCATGCACAGCACATGAACAGAGAGTTGATCATGCTGTGCCCAAGCTGCAAGAGAGCTCCAGCTGCTGTGCAATCTCAGCCTTGGTTCATCAGGGGGAAGCCACTCCTGGCACAGTAATGGCACATTCAAGCGCCCATTAAAAGGCTCCAAATGCAGACACAGAGCTCCAAACACACAGAAAAGCAAATACGAATCAAAAAGAAACACTTAGACTCGCTCAGTCATCAGTGTAGATGCAACCCATGCATATTCAGCAGGAAAAAGCACTGAGATACATATTCCAGCTGCACGTATTTTCAGGGATATCACATCAGTGAAGCCAGAGGACTCCATTACGTATCTTGTGCTGTAGTTGTCTCAGACACAAAAATAAAGATAAATGACAAATAGTAGCACCTTGCTGGAATGCAAGTCTTCCCAGCTTCCCTTCCTACTTTTCACACAGGAGTTTCCTTAGTCATACAGCCCATACCTCTCCCACCAGGTGGCTGATAAGAATGTTCCAGCTATCTACAAGCACCTGCACAGCATCAGTGCGCTAAAGCTTTTCCCCCCACCTCTTTTGAGTGTATTCACAACAAGCTATCACCAAAAACAGACAGTCTAATGTATGCCAAACAATTAAGACAGCTTTTACAGATAACAGAAACACACTACATGCTGTAACAGACTCCAGAGAACACATTCAATGTAAAAACGTTAGAAGGAGACCAGGTTTACTTAGATATGGTAATGTCTGACATTTAAACCACTCTTCAGCATTCTGAGTTGCCATTTTCCCCTTCAAATGTTTATCTTTTCTGTCTTTAGAGCATCTCTCCCTTATTTGCTAGTACCACTGTGCTAAACAAATCAGTACAAGAACATTTTTGTGTGCAGATAAGACCAAAATCCCAGTAGAAAACTGTGACATCAGTTTAAGTACATGGTCACCTGCAGCTGATGTACTGCCCTGGTCTGTCAACTAAATAGTCTAGCAAAAAGGCAACATTCAGATCACACCACCTGTCTTAACAAATCCATTTCCATGGTTAATAATTTCTTTTAATTTCTAAAGATACCACAACAGCATAACGACATCATTGCTGGGATCACAATAAAATCTGGGAGGTGGAAATAGCCTTGTGAAATCTGTAGGTGTGCTTCTAAGCCATGAGAAATCTGTATGTGTGCTTACAAGCTACGTTCACAAAGAGGATTTTAATATACAAAAACAGTAGTGAAAAAGGATAATCCCTAATGTGAACATTTATTCTTCAAATATCATTGTATTAAATTTTACTTTTCCTTAGACAGAAAGCCAAATAGTTTTAAAGAGTTCAGAAAAAAAGAAGGAAAACATGCAAAAGTAGGCACTGTGTGTGCATGCATTCACAATCCAAGTCATCAGGTACATGACAAATCAAATTCTCATGCATTAGCAGAAAGCATAACAAGGCAAAGGATATTTGCCTTAAACCAAAACACTGACAGAATCTGAGACTGTGTTTGCTTCCTTATACCTGACAGATGCAAGTATATCCTCAAGAAATTACATAAGTATGAGAGTAAGCATGGCACTTCTATTTCAGGCTTTGCTGTTAATTTACTGAATAGGTTTGAGGACTTGATTTTTATTTTCAGTCGACCCATGTCATGATCATTATTTTTCCTACCCACTATATTTCAAAAGCTCATTACTACAGTCATTTATGTTGACCTGTATAATAAAAAATTTAAAAAAAAAAAAATGTATACTAAATAAAATGCCAACGGTTCCCCTAACAAAAAAGGAAGCCCACTATTCCACCAACTACAGGAAGAATGCAGGGATGGAGAAAAGAAGCCAACAAACCCCAACCAACGAACCCCTCCAATCACTCCCATCAATAAAATAATGATATGTAAACATACAAGGATTTCTCCAGCTTTACCCAATACTCTGCCAGTATGAAACTTCTAACAAATTCCTATGCAGTCAACAGTGGTCCTTAACCCGGAAAGAATTTGCCATTTGTGCATTACAAAGTGTCAAAAGGCAGCGGAGTAAGGATTTTTCTATAGAGGAGAATCCAAATACGCCCTGCCGAAGGAGGCAGAACATTTGCGGTGTGGTTAAACAAGGCAGGTCGCGTTCTTTCACACTTGCGCTGCCACCCGATGGACATTCCAAGCATCCTCATTCCCAAAACCCAGGTATTTCCTCACTCAGCTCAGATACTCTCACCAGGTACTGACCCTGCTCTTTCTCTGCCCGAACATTAAATGCAGCACTATTCACTCTGTGTAGAGCAGGGAAGTTTCTTTCTGGACTCTCATACAACTTTAAATTGAGGGCCACCAATTTCATTCTACTGAGGGATAAAGTCTTTGTTGTTAAGAAGAATATACGACACAGACAGTTAAGTCTTTTTGTATATAAGGATATGTTGTTATGTAAAGAAATATAAGAGAACAAGGCAGTCATTTGGCATTCCTCCAGCATACATTTGTTTTCAAACTCTTAACTGTAATAATTTTGAACTAAAGCCTCTTCATGTTTGTTATTCAGATCTCCAGAAACTGTATCCACAAACCACTTGCAGACAAATGCTGTTAGTAGAACATCTAGTCTCTGTCCTAGCCAGGGGAAAAAACAGTTCACAGCATTATGTGCTTACATACTTGACCTGATTTTATGCCAGGATCAGAGCTGCTGATTTTGCAAAATGGATCTTCCAGTTGAAATCTGGATAACATATATTCATGTATTGTGGGCTCGAGTTACAGACACCTCTATCTGGAGCACCAAAGAATAAAAAAAATTAGGTCTTCAATCAATTATTCAAAACTGAAGAAGCTACTTGAATAGGCAAATTTTATTTAAATTCTGACATTAAATCAACACAATTTAGTTCCAAGAACTATCAGCTCTTCCACGAAAAGCAAGTAATTTAATTTTTTCTTATAGAATCTGTAAAAAACATTGGTCTTTTTTAATTACTTAGCTTAATGTATGGCCTACTTTACTCTACACTTTGCACAAATGTCAAATTGACAATTGGCCTATTGTCAAATAATCACACCTCCCCCGCTTCCAAATCATACTTCTGGTAACTTTTAGCTCTCCCACACGTCTACTCACCTCCACTACTCACAGCACCCAGCTTCACCAGGGCACCCAGCTGGTTTGTATTTCTGCTGCCGATTCTCAAAACGCCTCTCCTGGTGTTCATTAAGCACACATGCACAGCCTCTGTGATCCCCTGAACCTCCCAGCCCCAGGCTGGAAGCACAGGTGGGGCTCCCTCCTGCTAGAGGAGCAGCTGCTGAGAGGCATAGCAAGGCCATGGCATTCCCAGGAACAAGCTCCACCACCACCCTGCTGTCCCAGGTCTGCCACAAATTGCAGCTGCACGGGGAGAACTCTTTATCTATTCCCCCTCTCTGTTCAGTTCCTGACCCAAGCACAGGCAGATAGATACTCCAGTGACTAATGCAATGCCACCACTGATTTTTAACCCTACCTTATAAATGTCACATTTCACATGTAAAAGTTAAATATGGAAATAAATTCATAAATAATATATATGTTAGTGTTTTTAAAACCGTTATAAACACTGACACTTTCATGTATCATTTTATACAATGGTGGGTTATTTTGCCATTGTTAAGTATCTGGGCATTCCTTGTTGGAAAAATAAAATGGTTAGGAACACACCAGTACTCTCAACTTTAAAAGGAAATGTCTTTAGTTTTACTCACCAAAAGTACGTTTCACAGAGAAAGTTTGCATTTTAATTATATAATCTTAGAGCACTGAAACAACATTTATCACTAAACAAACCAAGACTAGCTCACATTTTATTTATAAGAAAAACCCAAACCAAGAATAAAAACCAAACACCTGAAGAACTCAGTAATCATATTCTTTGTTGTTTCGGTTTGGGGTTTTTGTCATTTGGGAAGCAAAAAAACCATAAATGTTGTCCCTTATTAATTTTAAAATACTACCTGTGTTTATGCCCATTTTGCACTGCACAGCACTATCTTCTAAACACTTTTGTGTTGCACCATTTATTGAGTTGTAGATTATCCAGCTCTTACAATAAACATTTATTTTATACACCTTGTTACAGATACTTTCACAATTGCTTTCAGTTGTTTGCAAGAGTTTATTTATAAACGTCAAACATTTGTAGGGCAAGGTTTTTATAAAAATAAAAGAAAAGAATTGAAAACAAATGCCCGACTTTGGGCTGAATGTTCCCGCGAACTTAAAATTACTATACATATCCACATACTCGGCACAAAATACAAGGAGCAGCAGTTCCTTTTGGAGAGAAGTTTTAAATCACTTCTGCACCTGGCCATATTTCTATCATTACCGCAGAAAGCGACTAAAACCAGTTCGTTTTTATGAAACCGTGACAGACCATACCAACTCCTACTACTGCTGCTAAACGCGGCAGAGAAGCTCCGACGGCGCTGGAACGACTACAACAAATACATTTTAGGGTGAACCAGAACAGACCGCTCGGAGGAACGAGACGACCCAGCCGAGCACCGTCCACCTCAGGCCGGCCCCGCCGCGGCTGCTGAGGGGGACCCTTCGGTAACGGGGGTGCTGAGAGGAATCTCATTATGAACAGCGGCTGCTGACGGGGGAACCCTCGTTAGCAGAGGTGCTGAATAGAACCTCGATATTACCAGCGGTGCTGAGGAGGATCCCCCGTTAACCGGGGTACGGAGGGAAAAGTCGTTATTAACAGGGCTGCTGACAGGAACCCCTCGATAACAAGGGGTGCTGAGGGGCTGTGGGGCTGCACGCCTTTGCCCTGTGGCCAGAGAACAGGGAGCCGACGGCCCAGGGCTCCAAGCACCACCCACCCTCGTCACAGACCCGCGAGCGTTGCCGCTCCAGCCAGGGCGCACCGGCCTCTACTCCGCCGGCAGCGGCCCCGCTGCCCATGCGCGCGCCGGCCGCGCAGGCGCGGG
>VZRN01002471.1:762154-959553 GCA_013397935.1 Dasyornis broadbenti | reverse complement strand
CCGGAGCATGACCCAGGCGGAGAAAGGCGAGGCGGAGAACGGCAAGGACAAGGAGCGTGACCGAGAACGCGAGCAGCGCGGCGTCAAGCGGCCCATCGTACCCGCTGCCGTGCCCGAGTCCCTGCAAGAGGTGAGACCCGGCTACGTCTCGGGCGCTGCTCCCTCCCCGCTGGGGCGGGCCTGGGCCGGGCTCGGCCTTTTAAAGGCCTTCGGAGGGGCTGTGGAAGTGCTGGAAGGGCTCCAGGTGGTCGCGGGGGCTCGCTCTCACTCCGTGCGCGTTGTGCTGCTTTCAGCAAATTCAGAGCAACTTCATCGTGGTGATCCACCCCGGCTCGACCACCCTGCGGCTCGGGCGGGCCACGGACACGCTGCCCGCGGGCATCCCGCACGTGATCGCGCGGCGGCACAAGCAGCAGGGCCAGGCGGCCTACAGGGACAGCTGGCTTCTCAGGGACGGCCTCAATGTAAGCACGGCCCCGCCTCGCCAAAATCTACGTGTTCAGCACCTATTCCTGGGGCGGTTTGGTTTGTTGTTCAGTGCATACGTCCCCCTCATCCTTCATGTTTTTCCACAGGAGAATACATCTTCAGTCAAACTTTTTTTCACGCTTTTAAGGACTGTAAATGCCACCTGCTGAAGTCAGTAGGCTTGTCCAAGTCTGTGTTTGCATTTTATTTGATTTGTTTGCAACTAACTAAATCTAAAACATTGGTAGGTTGAGCGTTTATACACGTTGATTTCCCTGCGCTGTTGTGTGGTACGACACTCAGTATTTCTAGATGGATTCTGGATGGAATGCCTACTGTAGGATTACAGTCAGACTTGGTTTGTGAACGTGTTAGTTACTAGTTAGTTTGCAGCTTGGATAACACAGCAAGTCATTTTAGTCCAGCCTGGTCAAAAAATATATGTAATAATCTTACTTGTAATCTGAAAAAAATCATCAAATTAACGTCTCTTTAATATTAAACCTCATCTTTAAATAATTGAGTTCTATTTCAACGTTTCTGCTTCTACTTCCTATATCTGTAGTTAAATAGATAATTGCCTGAGCATGTCATTTTAGAGAAGAAGTCCAACAGTCACTAAAAGCAATTAAAAGATTCAAGTTGATTTGAGTAGATGTTGGGAACTCTAATATAAAAAATAGTTTCTTTAAAAATAAGCGTAAATCCATTTTGCGTTGTACAAACATCTGTCCTTTCTATAGTCTTATCAACCACAGTAATGATTTCATTGTTTCATAATAGCTTCAGTATTACCAGTACACAGACATGATGTTGGAAAGTATTTACATTGCATATTTGGGATTTTCCTTAGAAACCAGAAAGTACTGAGCAGAGACAAAATGGCCTTAAAATGGTGGACCAAGCAATATGGTCCAAAAAGATGTCGAATGGAGCAAGGCGCATACCAGTGTCCCCTGATCAGGTAACTCGTTCTTAATATCTTATTAAATTATTCATTCATATAATTCTTTGGTGTGATGCTATGTTTTAGTGGACAAGAATAGATACCCTTTACAGCCCAAATATAGATAGTGCTATTGTGCTACCTAACTCTGAAAATGTGAAAAAATTAAGATCTAAAATGTTTCTTCAAGGGCTGGGTTCAAAGGGGTGTTTCATTTTTCTTCCACGCATAAATAGTGACTGTAAAATATTTGTCAACAGGATTTGGTTTGGTTACATTTCAGGCCAGGTCGTACAACAGACAGATGAGGCCAGCTATTTTGGATCACAGTTCTGGGGCCAAGTGGACAAACACATCAAATCATCCTGAATTTCTAGTAGGAGAAGAGGTAAGATTGATTTTCCTGCTGAATGAGGCTTCATGTGTTTTAATGCAGCCATGTAATCAGTAGCATTTTATTACAAATTAGTATGTACTGAAACACATGTAAACCTAGCCGAGCAAAACTGAGAAACTTTACTGTGGAGTAACTGAGTATTTGTTATCATTCTGCAAGACAAGAGGGTTTCCCCCATTTGCCTAACAAGTATCTTGGATCCCTTGCTGCTATAAAGCAGGGTTTCTACAGGGACTGGGTGAGAACTTTGCCCATCTGGCATAATTCAGAGAAAAGGCAAGAAACTGATAAAAGGATCATGGAATCGCTGCTGAGTAACTTGGTGTTTGTGAGCTTCAAAGTGTTCAAATTATTTTAGTTTCTAACTTGAGATAGTGGGAAAATACACCATTATGTTCAGTAGATGTTTGTGGCTAAGAACATTCAAACAATTTAAATAACATATTTACTGTCTTTATTTTAATGGTTTATTATCAAGCCCTTTTACGAAGAAATCCACTGTATTGCTGTCTCATCAGTGTGAGCACTGCTGTGTCTTGTGTCTGCTTCTGAAATATTTGTCTTCCCAGTATTTGTTACTAATTTTTTGGGAAAAGCAATGCACAGAATGTAATCTCTTATTTTCAGGCACTCTATGTTAATCCATTAGATTCTTATAATATACATTGGCCTATTAGAAGAGGGCAGTTGAATCTCCATGCAGGACCTGGTGGCTCCCTCACTGCGGTACTGGCAGACCTTGAAGTTATATGGTCACATGCAATACAAAAATACCTGGAAATACCACTGAAAGACCTAAAGGTGAGCTGTGAACAACACATTTATGTGGGCTGTATCCATTTCTATAAATGTTGTTGTAAAAGAGAAGCAACTTGCTGTTATTAGTAGCCTCTTACTGATGCTTTTCTTAACAAATATGTTCTTTCTGCTGTGAACCTAGTTCCTAAGACTTCATTTGGAATTTTGGAATTGTTGATAGAACTTCTAACAAGGATGTTTAGAAATCTCATTAGACATTTCAGTCTTAGTCTTTAAGTTTTTTTTGTTGACTGTAAAGGAGGCACATGGGGAAGGGTTACCTAATACCTGTATAAGTACTTGTCTTTGCTGAGTAGTTGTTTGTCTCATGCCTGATGTACTTTTAAACATTTTAATGGCTTAGACTCTTGGCACTTACTTTTAACACATTTTTTTAAGTATTAAAAACCTTCCCCTTCGTAAAATTCTGATTTTTTTTTTTTTTTTTAAATAATTTGTATCTCCAACTTGATTTGAGAGCTGGCATTAATTTACTGTTCTTATCTTCAGTACTACAGATGCATTTTACTAATTCCAGACATCTATAATAAACAACATGTGAAAGAACTGGTAAATATGATCCTAATGAAGATGGGATTCTCAGGTAAGAACCATACTGAAGCAAGCACTTAATGATTAATTACATAAAAATTTCTTTCGGTTTTCCTTTTAAGGCACATTTTTGTACATCAATCCCAGGTTGCCTGGGACTAGCACCCTTATCTTTTGCTATTCATATAACTGTTGTCTCTTTTAAAGAGTGAAAATGGTTGGCTAGTATTGAAATAAGTTTTTTGGTTTGCTGGTGTGCATTTCAGCTGTGGGCTTCTCATTCAGCTGAGGCGAAAGTAGCAACAGTCTGATTTCTTAAATATTTCTAAAATGCACAATTGTCTGGAAGGACAGACTAAAAACCTCTGGTACTTCCCAGGTTTAAATATGGGCTTGTTATACAAATGTTGTCTCTAAAGGTGACTTGAAAGGAAGACAGTGGGCAAAAGTGGACCTTGGTTTTTAACTACTTAAAGACCATATCTGAAATGCTAATAGTAATGCTATTTGATTGAAACTAGAAAAAAATTAGGGAACCGCTTCATGTACATCTGATAACCAAGAACCTGCACTACCAGATTAAAAAAACAATTAAAGTTTGAGCACAATACCTTTAATCTTACAGAAAACTGATCATTTGTCCCTGCTTTTAGATTTCTTCAGGACTTTTAAAGCCTTACCCAACAAAAAATCTCCGTGTGACCCCACCCCATCTTCACTAAATATACAGGCTGGCAGTGCAGTCAGGCTATTTGTAGATGTTTAAAAGACATTAAACTGTCCTTTAGATATCAGCAACATGACTGTAAAGTTTGGCATGAATTTAATATAATTTTTTCTCATATTGCTAGGAATTATTGTACACCAGGAGTCTGTCTGTGCTACCTTTGGAAGTGGTTTAAGCAGTGCGTGTATTGTAGATGTGGGAGATCAGAAGACAAGTGTTTGCTGTGTAGAAGATGGTGTTTCCCATCGCAACACCAGGTACCTTAGAGTGTGCAGAATTGTTATAATCATGCTCTTATTTGCTTACCAAAGACTTGACTTTGAAAAGGAGACAAAATTTCTGTAAATACAGGAGGTTTTTCTACTGTGAAGCATTTGACAGGGTTAACTGTACAATATGAACCTTAAAGAATTCTGTTATCTTTAAAAGAAGAAAACAGGCTGAACTGATCAGAACTAATACTGTCTTCTGCAAACTCTGTGATAGTCATGATCCCAGCATGTCTCATATCTTCCTAGCATTCCTCTGCCTATCACTGCAGTCAGCCAGTATTTCAGCAACTACATAAAAAGATCTTTTTCTTCTCTGTTCTTTAGGCTGTGCCTTGCATATGGAGGATCTGATGTGTCGAGGTGTTTTTATTGGCTTATGCAACGAGCAGGATTCCCATATAGAGACTGCCAGTTAACCAATAAGTTAGATTGCCTGCTGCTTCAGCACCTAAAGGAGACATTTTGTCATCTAGATCAGGTGAGAAGGGGAAAATAGTGTGTTCTACAAGTAATTTTTTTTCTCTTTACAGAATGTTACTCTGGGGAGCCTTCTTGTGAGTCCAAATTAATTGTAAATATTTTTTTATTCAGTAGAATACTGACAAAAGCTGTAAAAGCTTTAGAGTTGAAATGTTTGTAACTTGGTTTATTTTCCCTCTAGCTGAAAGGAATCCCAACCCTTAGAAAGGTAGTTTCTTTGTTCTTATTGCTGAGAGAAGCTGATACTAAGTGCATATTTGCTGGTTTTCAACTTCAGTTTTCTACGATCTGCTAGCAGGTCTCTTCTTTCTACACCAATCCTCATTTAAAGGCTTTGGCATATAGAAAGCTGTTTGGCAGATCATACTACATGGAAAAGACCTTAAAAAAATCAAGAAGAGGTATATAAATTCCATAGTTTGAAGAAAGTTTTGTTACTTTTTGTTGTTTTCTGCAGTTTAAATAGATTATGCAGCTTGATAAATATAAAATATACAATTTTTTTGTTTCCAATGTTTTCTGCCCTTAGGATATTTCTGGATTACAAGATCATGAGTTCCAAATTCGGCATCCAGATTCTCCAGCTTTATTGTACCAGTTCCGATTAGGAGATGAGAAATTACAGGTGATTTTTTAATTAAATGACAAGTATATTGAGCATTCAGACTCAGAGCCTCACTTTGTATCAGTCCAGTGCTTCTAAGCCCACATGATTTATAGATTGTTCTCAAACTATGCCTGTAGACAGATTTAAAATAATTCTTAATATGTATGAGTGGGCCTCATGCAGCACTGGTGGATGCACAAGACTTTCTAAGTAGCTTTAGCCAGAAAGCTTGTTGCTGCATCTAAATATGGTAATTATCCTTCAAATGCAAAGCATTAATGTTAATTTTGCAAGTTTTTTGGCTCACCATTGAATTTTCTAATTTTGTAACAAACTACATTTGAGTACTTACCATACAATGCTAAAATCTGTAAATAAACTCGTATATTTATCGGGATTTTTTTAAATTATAAAAAACAGAAGACACTTTAGTGTTTTACAGACTACCTGGAAAAAAACCACCTCTATTTAATTTTGAATTGTGAGATGAATAGAACAAGACTTACCTTTTTTCTGTAATAAATGCCAAAAGAAGAAAAACTATGTAGTAAACCCATACCAAATCTCTCATTCTTCAGGCACCAATGGCTCTGTTTTATCCAGCAACGTTTGGAATTGTTGGACAGAAAATGACAACTTTGCAGCACAGGTCACAAGGTGACCCTGAGGATCCTCATGATGAACATTATCTGCTGGCCACACAAAGTAAACAGGAGCAGGTGTGTATGCTGCTTACTTTTACTTTTAATTGTCATTTAATTGGTGAGTAAAATGAGGACTCGTTAGCTCATCTCAGAAACCAGAGTTTGTTACCTGGGTCAGAAATATTAAAGAATAAATTTAAGGTAAGAAGTTGTGTATGTCTAGACAAAAATATTTTATTAGAACTGTGCATTTTTAGCGTCTAAGAAGGCTTCATATTATGGGATTGACCAATCTGATGGAGTTCAAAATAAAGCACTTTTAATGTGAGGATTAAAATGAAAAGTAGATGAGATAATGATACAGTGCTTAACCTTGCTGTGCAAAAAGGTGGCGGGAAGTACAATGATGCTTAGTTAAGTCGTTGTATTCTTCTGTAACCTGCTGAAGATCCTTTTGCATTTTTCGTATTTCAACGTGGTTTTCATTTTAAAGTCTTCAAAAGCTACAGCTGACAGAAAATCTATGTCGAAGCCTGGTGCATTTGAGGGAGAATTGAGAGGCCAATCCTCAGACATTTCAGAGAGGATCTACCCACAAGAAGTGGAACTGGGTTCTTCCCAGGGTGACTGTATGATACCTGGCAATGATTCAGACGAACCTTTAACGGCACACATGTCCAGGAAAACTGCTATTTCTCAGTTTGAAGGCAAAGCCTTGGGCCTGGACAAAGCCATCCTTCATAGTATCGACTGCTGTGGTAAGAATTACATTTCTACAAGTCTGTAAAATACACCTCAGGGTAGATTTATGTAACTCCTGTATTTCACCAAAGGAAGATGTGTTTCTAGGTTTTATCCCCTTGAGAGTAGCTACACTGTTTCTTATACTTGCATCTTTGTTGATGTTTCTTGCGCTACATGTTTTATATCTTCAAGGAATAGCAAAAGAATTTAAAAAACAAACATCAGTTTCTATCTGGTTTGACTTGCACTAAATTAGTTGTAATACAAATACAGGCCATATTAACTTCAAAAAACAGATATATTTCTATCTATTCATTCGTTCCAGCTTCTGATGATACAAAAAAGAAGATGTACAGCTCCATCTTAGTAGTGGGTGGAGGCCTTATGTTTCATAAAGCTCAAGAGTTCCTCCAACACCGAATTCTCAACAAAATGCCACCTTCTTTCAGAAGAGTCGTTGAAAATGTTGAAGTCATCACAAGGCCCAAGGTAATTGTTAACTGAGAGCTAAGGCGTCAATAAACTGATCGGCTGAAATCTTTGAAAGATTAAAAGAAAATTCTTTCAAAATCCCAGAGCAGTTGAATATCTGAGATTTAAGGGAGCTTTTGGCCAGTAACATAGCACTGGCTGGTTAGACACAGGAAGAGATAGTAAGAGTGTTACTAGTGCAGATCATTGAAGTGTTTATTAGCCAAAGGCCCTGTTCTTAAAGACGCAGTTAGTAGTGGCCCATGAACTTGAAAAAAATCACAATTTCTTGCTGAGAACTATTAAAATAAAAGAAAAACAGGCTTTGAGATCAATTTTCGTTTGGCATTAATCAGGCAAAACTTGTAAAACTTCTGTCTATTTCAGGGCCTCCATTACTGAAGGCAAGATTTTCATGACATGCCTAGAAGGCATCTTAAAACAAAAAGTGACTTCTCAAAGCATCTTGAATATCAATTAAATATATTTATCTCACTACTTTTTCCTGGATAATACTGAAAAACTCTTTTCTTCCCCTGCCTCACCAGATTCTAAGTGGTGACTACTGTTGGAAAAAATAGGATACAGCTTGGGAGAACAATGCAAAATTAGACCGACTGGTGATTGTGTGCAATCTGTGTTCTGAATTTAGGATATGGATCCACGTTTAATTGCCTGGAAAGGAGGCGCAGTTTTGGCCTGTCTTGACACAACTCAGGAGCTTTGGATATACCAGAGGGAATGGCAGCGTTTTGGTGTCAGGATGTTACGGGAGCGAGCTGCATTTGTGTGGTAATGGAGGTGGTTACAGTGGAACCTGTAAGAACTTCACTGAAGATTCCTTTCCCCAAATGCCCTTTTTTACAAGTGAACATGAATGGATCTTCTGCTGATATATATTTTTTGTATTAAGATTAACTTTAACTGAGATATTTCTGAAAGTGTTGTAAAAAAAAAAACTAACTTACTGAATGCACTTGACTTCAGCTACCCTTCATCTTTTGAATTGTGTGCATTGAATTCTGCATACAGAGTATCACTTTCATCTCCAAAGTAACTATATTTTTATTATACAGGTTATGTATATTAAAATTGCACAGGGTAGGAACTTAAGGTATAAAATATGGTGTGACAGATGTTAAGCCAAGATTCATTCCAGAAACATGTACACAGAAGCAACAGCTGAAGTATGCAGCTGTGGGTTTAATGTAATATTCTGATTCCTACTCTAATGTTACCAGGAGCTGAAGTTGTTATATAAGGGTTCATTAAGGAAAAAGTGAGAAGAAGAACTGCTGTTGGTATTTTACTTATGTAATAAATTATTTTATTCAGTGGAAAAGATGGGAATTTGGAAGTGGAGCATTTTATCTTGCCCGTTCTTATCATCAAAACCTCTTGTTAGCTTTTCATTGTCCATTGTAGAGTCCACTTTTTTCCCCGACTTTACAAAAATCAACATAATACACACAAAAGAACTAGCTGCAGTTTTATACAGCCGGCACCAACCTACAGGTACATGGTGGGCTTTATCTCACAACCGAAAAATCCATAGCTACAGGAGTGCTAGTTCTTGTAAAAGACCAAATATTGACTCTCATTTAGGAAGAAAATGATGGAAGGAAAAAGGCTGGGCTTGCATTAGCAGTAGTGTGGGAGAGTGGCAGAGCCTACAGAGCAGAGCACTTGGGGCCAGAGGACAGATTTGTGCACGAAGTCTTTCAGGGGAGTCAGTGCAGCCTAGCCAGAGTCCAGTGCATGGCCTGCATTGCAATTAGCAGAGGGATGATGTAAGATTCATCAGAACATATCCTCCACTTTCATTCCATCTGAGGGTAGTGAGGCTGTGCTGTTCAACCACCCTGCGACACCAACCAAACCTGGTGTGGTTGGGCAGCCGCCTTCAAAAGCACAGAACTGATTTGAACTGCAACATTGAGGCTGGAGCTTCCCAAACAAACTTAAGAGCATTTCTGTTACAATGATACCTAAAAGGGAGTCTCTTTCATATGACCTTATCTAAAAGAATGCTTGCAGCAAAACTCAGCAGAATACAAAAGCTCAAGAAGGTGAGAACTCAGACCAAGGTAAGAGATAGCACGAGCTACCACAGCAGTAAGGCAAAGTCACAAGTAGAGCAGCAAGGAGAAAACACACAAACCCTCCAACTGAATTGATTGTGAGGAGCTCTAAAAGAAAAAAAAAAATCACTTTGAAACATCTGCAAAAGCTATCTTCAGTTATCATAATAATTATCAGTATGTGATATTTATGGATTGGTTTATGTGTATTTTTAATAGACTTTGGAGAAAATGCACACAGAATTATTGAAATTATTATTTCCAATGTCCATATATAGAAAGTGTGCTAAAAAGCAAGGCAAAATGATTATTCATCCACACTGCAGTTGTAGACTAATTTACTTAATTTCATTCTCTACTTTGAAGCAAACAAGGCATATCAGTCTGAATCTGCTTCCCTCCCATATTACTGGAATGTACCTACTCCTACAACTTGATGTCTCATCAGTCAGTCATCATCTCATCTCCTCTCTTCCTTTTGTCTCAGTTTGAAAGACAGGTGTCTGCTAAAGAAGGTGGGAACCTCCCTTAGAATAGGGGATATGACCCCCCCTTCCCTCCAAATTGTTATAACTTTGAAATCAAGGGCTCTCAGGCAAAGATATGGGACAAGGAATAACAGTTCTTTACAGTATCTATAACGAGGAGAACAAGCAACAACAACAGTAGCAACAACAAACAAACCAGAAACCCAGTGGCAGCTTTCTCTAGGCTGCCAGACACCCCGCCTCCTTTTTTCTGGTGCAGTTACGGTCACGGCCGGCAGGGGGCGCTGTTGGGCTCCCGACAGGGCAGGGGCCATGGCTCCCGCGCCTGCAGGGGGCGCTGTGGCGCGAGCTCAGGTCTCCTCCTGAGGCGAATAATGGCGGACGGAGCAGATGGCAGGGCAGCTCGATGGCGAAATAGATTGCAGCGGGAAACCTCGGAGCAGCAAGCTGGACGGCAGAGCTGGTTCACGTGGGCTCGCGAGCAAAAGGTGGCAGAAAACTGGTGCGTCCCGGCAAGCAGGGATGCAGGTCAGCGACAGCTGGGCTCTCCTGTAGCAGCTGCCATACGCAGCTGGGGAGAGGCGAACTCCAGGAGGGGGAAAGAGGGTCGGGATCCTGTGCTTTCCCAAACGAAAGCTCACTCAGCAAGGAAGAAAAAAAGTAGAGCAGAGCTGGGCTCCCGCAGTCACAGCAAAAGGCCATACTAGTGGCCTGGTGGTTTTTTCCGCCCCTCACCACACCTGGCCACATCTTTTGTGTCTTAAGTACCCAGTAGTTAAGGTTACCTAGCAACAGAACGGAAAAATTCCCCAACCTCCAACACCTTTTTTGTTTAGAGTTTTACCTTAAGCAAGGGCTATAAAAAATAACTAATTCCAAAAGTGCAGCATTACTGTAGTAAGCACAAAACTTCAGAGAAGGAAGGTGAAAGGCAAAATTTGCCAAGGCCAATATACATAAAGCCACCTAAGACTGAAATAATCTGCATTTTAACAGGATTTTAACATTCAAACAGCTGTATAACCAAAACGTTTATTTTTCCCAGATTTTTGCAAACATACAGGGGAAAGTCTGTTGACTATACCTGCTAAATAATGCAACAGAAAACAACTAATAATTTCAGTTTAGTTGGCAGCGAATACCGACTCAAGAATGATAAATATTCAAATATCCATGCGTTAAAAATTAGTAAATTCACCTGCACAGAATTCTCAAAATTTTTGCTTAAAGGCCATGTGTATGATTCAGCTGATAACAAAGGGATAAGGTATCATCACCAATTTCTAGTCAGCAAACCCATGAAATACTGGACACCTGCAGGAGCCTCACAATGAAGTGCAAAACTCCTCCATATTTTCATGTTCAAAACAATGAACACAATTAGAATTTTGTGCTCTACATATACCCTTTTTTAACTGCTGAGATTACTCTGTTACTTCATGGAACTTCTCGACTCTTAGACATATTTAATGCATACTTTCTATAGACTTTTTAATGGCTTACTGAATAACAGCATTGAAGGTGCATGAAATTATACCAACACTGCAAACACACATCAGTTTGTTTTCAAGCATTCTTGATCACTGCAAAGATTAAAGAACCACTTATATCAAGTATACATTTACTCATAGTTCCACAGGGCACAATTACTCTTTTCCAATAATGAATAATTATTCACATGTTTGGAGTGTAGAAGTGTGAATAACCAACCACCCATAGACTGTCCATTATCTTCTTATCTGATTAAAAACGAAAACGTGAACAAGTAATTAAGCTAGAAAATTGTTAATCATTTAATACATTCTGAGAAGAGTGATAAGGAAGAACTTGGGGAAAAACTGACATCTACAAGCAATATCGAAGATATTGCAGAAGAGACCATTGTCTTCACATGACGTCAAGAAAAAGTACAAGATCTCACAATTACCTTGGTTTATCTTCATTATATCAGCTTTGTTCTACCATGAGCTTTCTGAAAGGGAAAACAAGACTCCTGAGTTCATCCTCTAGGAGTGACACTCACTCTTCACAGAGTACCAATCCCTGGCCATTTCTCAAGGATTTTTATGAGATACTCTCACCACCACCATGTTTTAATGCAGTTTAGTCTGCAATGAACATTCACTACATCAGCATATACTGAAGATACTCAGAGGACAAAGCCAGTAGAGATGTAAGTTATCTGACTTATATTGCAGATTATTAGTTCTTCTGGCTACCCAGAAGTGGGTACTGTTCAGAATTATGATTGAACAGATACTTATCAGTGATACAGCCAAACCCCAAAGTCGTCACTGCTGAGGCATCGAATCAGTCAACACAGACGGGCCCGGTGGGGCAACGCGTTTGCTACTCTCCCTTCCAAACCAAGGTCCTGTCCTGGAAACACGCATTGCACAGGTAAGGATCGCAACTAAAGCCTTGAACGGCAAGTTCCAGCTCAGCTTTCACAGGCTGCCTTCGAGCGCGGCGCCCGGAGCTCGTACATACACAGATACCTCCCGTCAGTGCCGGGAACAGGCGTCTGAGCCGGGCAGGGTGCGGGGCACGGCAGGCACGGGGCTTTCCTCTCAAGCCGTGTTGCAGCTCTCAGCGCTCCCACTGGAAAGCGTTATCGCAGCCAAGCGTGGAGAAACGTTTTTTCCAGCCCACTAAAAGAGGGGAGAAAAAGTTGGAGCGCTGCAGGGAAGGAGCGGGGGGTTCGCCTCAGGGCGGGGCTGGGTTTGCCCCGCGCCCCGGAGGGTCCCGGAGTTCCGCGGCGGAGCTGGCAGCCCTGTCCCGGGGACCTGGCGGAGCTCTCAGCCCTGTCCTGGCGGGGTGCAGGAGCGGCGGGGCAGCGCAGCCGCCCGGAGACTCAGGCGGGATGGGTGAGGCTGAGGACTTCGCCCGCTCCCCCTCTGCATGCTTTCGAAACGGCGCGAAGCCGCTCCGGCACATCCTGCACAGCGGCCAAAGGGTGCATTCGGGGGGAAGTCCCAGCTCCTGCCCTGCCTCCCCGCGGAGCTCTCCCCGCTCTCGCCTCCGCGCCCTCCCGCCGGCGGCCCCCGCTCTCCCAGCGACCACCCCGCGCTCCGCCCGCAGGGCTGGGCCGTGGCTGCCGAGGGTCGGCGGCAGCCCCCACGCACCAGCGGCCTCCCAGCCCGGGCTGAGACAGACGCGGCCTGTGGGTGCCCCATCCTGCGGAGGGGAGCGGCACAGACCCATCCCCTCCTGCCCGGGCGGCTGGACGGGAGCGGCCCCGGTCCCGGTCCGGCTCAGGAGCCGCAGCAGGAGACCCCAGAGCTCACGGCGGACAGATACGCTTGTGCACACAGGAGGAAGCAGCGAGGTAAGTCGGCTTGAGCACTTTCAGCCCTGGAAATGAAACTTACCAGGGCTGAAAGTGTTTCAAAACAAAGTTTCTGAAACTTTCTCCCCTGCAGGACTGGAAGGAAAGTTAGTCCAAAACACTCCCACAGCAGATACATTTAAACCATGTTACACAGCCTGCAGCAGGGAAAAACAAACAAACAAAAAGCAAGAGCTGCTTTAACCTGAGGAGCTTTTCCTCCTGTGCCTTACAGTCAGGCCTGACAGGATTTGACAGTGCCATGAAGGATTAATGTCCTGACAAAGCCCCATTGCTCTGCTGCATTATGGGCTGTCCATGCTGTGGACACCTCTAAGACAGGGTCATGTTTTACATCTGCCGGTGAGGGTATTCTTGTTTTGCCTCTGTCAATAGAACGGGGAGTGAAGTTTCAGGCACAGTGGCCCTCTCTTTTTTGCTTCAGGATCAGTTTAGAAGAACTGGAGTAGGATAGTGCTTGTGGAGAGGGACCACAAAGAGAAGAGTGAATGTGAATTACTATGGCAAAGAGTTGTACATTGAAACTAACACTTTAGTCCATTCAATCAA
This sequence comes from Dasyornis broadbenti, assembly GCA_013397935.1. Taxonomy (NCBI): domain Eukaryota; kingdom Metazoa; phylum Chordata; class Aves; order Passeriformes; family Dasyornithidae; genus Dasyornis; species Dasyornis broadbenti. Next base: position 945,980 of record VZRN01002471.1, on the reverse strand, counting down.
AATGTGTGTGCTGGATTTATATTAAATTAAAATGACTTGATTTTTGACCTCTCCACTTCAGAACTTAAAAGCAGCAAGGTTTGTGAATCATCTACACACGGACTGTCAAAGTCATTTGAATGTTATGGCCAGGACATTGCTGACTGTCTTCACTCCCAATTCTCTTTGCAAGATAAAAACTCTCTCAAATGTTATTCTAACAGTCCTGTTCCATTTGAAGTAAAGCAACAACAACAAAAAGCAAACAAACCCATGAAATAACATCCAACTATAAATCTGAAAAATATATGGTGGAGAAGATTTAAGATATACCACTTAAGTTACTTTAAAGGAAGGTTAGGTTTAGCTTTCTTAGCTGGCAGTTCAGCCTGCTAGCCCAGACAGTGGGTGCCCTGTCTTGGGTCCCTTACAGATGCCTGTTTTCACCTGTGACCCCAGATCAACACGGGTAGAGTTGCAACAGTAGGTACCCATGGGTTATATCAGTCTGGTACTGTATTCAGAAATGTGTTACAATGATGCAAGTAGCCCCAAACACCCAGTTTCAGAATTCCGCTGCCCATTTCTGGCTAACCAGTGTATGATTAGCTGTATTATTATATTGCAGCAACAGAGTTTTCCTGGTGAGATGCTCCTGGCTCTCCTCAGTCTTGTAAGACCTCCAGCTACAGGCCCTGCTAAATAGCAACTTTGGTTAACACAAACTTTTTTAAAACAAGTGCCAGATTTTGAAGATCTACTGCAATACAGGGAATGTATTTTATGTTGCTGCCACATGCATTTCTGCAGGTCTCACAGATTCCTGAGGAACATGTTCATAATGAGGTCATGATATAGGGGAACCCAGATAAAGACATGCAGTAGCATCCAGTATGGCCCAAAAGAAAATTTTTGCTGGTACTGAGTACAGAGCATCCCAATAGAACCATGTTGTATAAACCTCCCTATTTCTTTATGACATAGCTACTGCAACATTTAAAAGAGTCGTCCACAACACTGTAGTTCCCTACCGGGATAGAGTATCTTACCCAAATTATCAAGGCCCAGGCCCATATTGTACCAACCCCATCATCCATCTGTGGCTCCTGAATCAACAAAGTCCTGTGGCCCACCCGTTCTGCAGGTTAAACATAGGTACTGCAGAACTGTAGCCCTCCTCATCACAACCAAAACAAGTAAAAACATCTCTACCTTTGCTTCCTCTTCTGCTTCAGAAGAAGCTGATAAAGCTTTTTCTTCAAGAAAGAATCCTTTGGTAGTCTCCACCTGCAAAAAAACCTGACACGCCCCTCCCCCACCTTCAGCTGGGAACAATTTTGAATTAGTCATCTGAGGAGAATCAGCTATGTGAACTTTAGGCTCAGACATATCCCCAGCATCTTTTCTTTTTTTTCTTTACAATACAAATTGTTCTTCATGGTTGGTTATTCATTTAGAAGTTTTGGGATTTTACAGCCCCAAACAAGTTTATTACAAGTTTTCCTTAAAAAAGTCAGAATTATGCTGCTTCCCATCAGTTCCCCAAGAGTAAAGGAACATACTTTTGCAAATGAGATTGTACATAAAATTGTATAAAACTATAATTGTACGTGGAAGATTTTTAACATTTAGGAGCAATTTACACCTAATTTTGTAACAGAGTATTCAACATATTTCAGGAGAACACTTGCTTATCTCTTTCAGCTGGGCAGTGCTGAGAGAGATAAGTGTACTGGGCTCTGGATAAATTGCTGTCTCTAGAATCCATGACAACAGCTTAGACAGAAATCAAGGGCCAGGGAGAAATACCGTTTACTGCCCAAGGACACCCCTTTTCGCTAATTGTTTATACTAAAAGGAATGGTTTCAAGGGGAGACAGCAGGAGAAACCCTTCAGACTGGCCAACAGGATCTGTACCTGTGACACACAGGCTATGAAAATCTGGCATTGAGTCCCTGTACCCGAGCTAGTGCAACGCAGAACTAAACCTGTGGTACTTCTGAGGCTCACAGGCTTCTCTGAAGGTAAAAAAGCTTGCTTTTCCTGCTGAGCCTAAGGATCGGGTAGTGTTAGATTGTAACTGTACTCAGAACACTCTTGTAGAAACTGGGTTTAGTAGCAAGGCAGAAAGGCACAGATAAACACATTTTGCCTTTCCCTGTGTTAGGAGATAAGCCTCCAAATCCAGCAGTTTTCACCTTAAGGATATCTGGGAATGGATTTGTTACATAATTGTTTTGTGGAGACATTAGCAGAATGCACAATGGTCATACTCATCATTTCCATTGTGAATTGCCTTGTGTGATACCACTGTCTGTCACAAAATTACAGAGAAGTTTTTGAAACTATTGTTTTTCTCTGATTCTTGTCTGTTGGAGGTGGATAAAGAGAGACTACAGGGTATTCAGAAGTTTCCATCCCTTATTGGTTTGGTAGATACTTGAAAATGTTCACCATGTATCTGTGTCAGGAGCCAGAAGTAAATCACAATCAGACTGCATATAGTATAGGGTAGTACACCCTTTGGCTGCTGCATAGACTGCATTAAAAGAATAGTAAGACAGTAGATGTTCATTGGTTTATTAGCATTGTTAAATTTTTGGGTCGTGAAAATGGGTGAAGTATACCAGTGTCACCTGAAAATGACTGACATTTTAGAGGTAGTAATGCTTACATCTTAATTAGTATCTTTGGGTTTTTTCTAGGGTAAACCACTTGATCTTTGCTAGAAATTCTGCAAGAGTGATACTATCAGTAAAGATGTCATATTTAATGAAAGGATTTAAATGTCACAGTCCTGTGATGTGCAAAGTAGCAGGCGGCCTGTTTAAAGCATACACATTAAAGAACATATTACGCATCAATGAGCAACAATTCAAAATTTCACGTGCCTCATCTCAACTTAGCTCTGAAAAGGCAGACTCTTACAGTTACATCATTGTAGGAGCCGGATCAGCAGGCTGTGTATTGGCCAACAGGCTGACAGAAGACCCTCTGAGTACTGTGCTACTTTTGGAAGCAGGCCCTAAAGATACCCTCCTCGGCAGCAAAAGACTGCTGTGGAAGATTCACATGCCTGCTGCACTAACATACAACCTGTGTGATGAGAAATACAACTGGTACTACCATACCACACCCCAAAGGCACATGGACCACCGAGTCATGTACTGGCCTCGAGGCAGAGTGTGGGGCGGCTCCTCCTCTCTCAACGCCATGGTCTACATCCGTGGGCACGCCGAGGATTACAACAGATGGAGCAGGGAAGGGGCTCTGGGCTGGGACTATGAACACTGCCTGCCCTATTTTAAGAAGGCACAGACACACGAACTGGGGCCAGATCAGTACAGAGGTGGGAATGGCCCCTTGCATGTGTCAAGAGGGAAAACAAACCATCCTCTTCATCAAGCATTCCTGGAGGCAGCCCAGCAAGCTGGGTATCCCTTCACAGATGATATGAATGGCTATCAGCAGGAAGGCTTTGGCTGGATGGACATGACTATACACGAAGGTAAGTCATAAAGGGGTCCTTGAGTAATTTCTATCTCTGACCCAGAAACAATTTTGGAATATGGACATATAATCTGCACTGAATGCCATTTGAGCATTTAGGTTACTACACAGCTATGGCACTCTGTATTTAAACAGTATTCCTTTCACAGCAGCTTGCTATCGGTGTACTGTGTATTTCAATGCAAGTTGCATTGGCAGACAAGTCCTGATTCACAGTTAAACTGTCATTGTGAAATTTGTTAAATTTATTTTTTAAATAAAATCTCTAATTATTACATCAAATCACATTTGCTTTGATCTCTATAAACTCTGTGAAGATTCTTTCCTGTGTAAACATCCTGGTGATTATTGGCCAAAATCTGAAGAATACTGAGCATGACTGGTTTGATATTTAATGTAAATATACATTGTAGGTCAAAGATGGAGCACAGCTAGTGCTTATCTTCGCCCAGCCATATCACGCCCAAATTTCTCAGTTGCAGAGAAGACACTTGTAACAAAAATCTTGTTTCAAGGAACAAAATGCATTGGTGTTGAGTATGTGAAAAATGGGCAAAGAAAAAAGGTAAGAGACTTTCAACTTCCAGTATGAAAGGTATGAATCAAAGCAAAATTAATTTTTTGTAAAACAAACTTCTGTTAAAAATGACACTTTACTATGCAAATTAGCCCTTTTTTTAGAGGTTATGTTGTTTCTTCCAGTATATGATTCCTTGTCAGTTATTTTACAATAGGTGGTATTTCAGTTGTATTGATTTAGAGATTAACTTCATCATCATATTTTCATCTCCCAGTATGGAGGGGACAAGCCCTAACCTGATGTTACAGTGTTGTGTAAGATGTCTGACTGGAACCTATGGTGCAACCCTGCTCTGTCCCAGCACATTGATCACTGAGCTGCAATGGTGATGTTTCTGAAAAACAATTCTGAAAATGCTGGTCTGGCATAGGAAGATCTGTAAAAGCCAGTTATGAAATCTAAATGGCTCAAGGGATACATGACGAGTCTTGCTGTATGGTTGGCTGTGAAATGAATATTTTTCAGTTTCAGTCCATTCCACTGGAAATATGTGGAAGGAAGCTTCAATTGTCATTGCAAGACTGTGGATAATTTGTTCCTTTTTATGCCTCTTTCAATTCATTGACTTCTGTAAGACCTAAACCATCCTCACTTCCCTTAACAGCTAATTATGGACTAGTCTGTAACTAGGATATTGCCTAAAAGGGGCTTGTATGCTAATAACTTAAGATATTTAGTCACAAACAATTATAAAACAATTATAAAGTGTAAGAATAATATCCTAGAGAGCGTAGAGTACAAATTTTGGTCGTTTGAGCTCAGTAAGTCTTACTAGACTCAGCAGACAAGTGTTCTGTGACTAAGCACCTGCTAAAAGTTAAAATGCAGTATAAATAAACTGTTCTTTCATTTTCTAAGGCACAGAACAAGTCTGCTGCTTTCTAAGTGGATTACAAATAATAATCATTTTAACAATATAAAAAAAAAGTTGCAGAACATTTAATTGATTTCATAAGCTATTGCATTTCTGTGAAAATAGTATCTCTAATTGCTGTTCTTGTGCCATTATCAAGATCAATTTTGTTGCAGAAAGTCTTGGAAACCTAATTACACATGATCAAAGACTTTCTGAATACTGGACCATTTAATTGTAAAATTCTTTAAATTCTGTGCTATTGCTACATATTAATATATGTATGAATTCTACATAGTGAGTTATATATATTTATAGCATATATTGTACAAAGTATATATACCTCCAAAGTATTTCCCTTCCTTTTCCCCCACCCCCTAACATCAAAACTGCAGGATTTGTCTGTTTTTACTTTCTGGAAAATGTTATACTTGTCAGGATGGAAAATCTAATAATTTTATTGCATTATGGACATCGAGATGAAGCATTTGACTACATTAAAGTGTTTTTGTTTTTACAGTCTATTTTAGATAGACTCTCTTTTACGTCAGCCATCAGCAAAGTCAAAATATCACCAAAACCTGACTCAAAAATTATTCAAAGCCTATTTACCAGCCAGTGACTTGTTATTTGGCTAACCCTGAAGTCCTAGAGATGTCCCAGGACACCAGTACACCCTCTGACAAAAGCAAGGAAGGTAGACTGAACATTCCTGGAGTTATTAAGTTCAGAATCAAGCTAAAAACTATATTTTAAAGGATGAAAACATTTTAATGTATGATGGACTAACCCATACAAAAAAGTATCAAAGTCACTTTTTCATCTTAGCATGTTAGCTGTGCCATTATGAAAGCCTTCTTGTGCCATTATCAAGATCAAATTTGTTGAAGAAAAAAAAGTGTGGGCTACAAATAAGTACAGTGCTGACTTTGCAGTGAATTTAGGCTGAACAAGCATCCTTTGAATGCTACTGTGAACAAACTGGTACCAGTTCTGTGTGTACTATAGAAAATGCAAATAAGTTAAATAAGTTTGTATAACATGCAAAAATACAGCAGTAAGTACTGATTCAACAGGCACTGATATGGTCTGTGTTAGTCTTAACATATTAATGATTGCCCAGAGCAAAGCAATAACAAACAAAAATTATAGCACTGGCCATCTGTCAGCAATATCAGATAAATAGTGTGAAAATACCTTTTATTATTATTATTACACTTTGCTGTTACTGTAGCAACAATCTCATTTGCCATCATTCTGTATAGCTCAGATGTCACTCGAAAAGAAAGGATTACAACAAGTTAATATGCATTCCATGCTAATCTGTTAAAACTCTGAGTCAAAGGCAGAGGAATCATTTAGCAGCCTGTATCATGACCAGCTCACAGTGCAGACCGAGCCATTTGGTGAAAAGTCTGTCAGCTAAACAGAATCCAATGTATGCCTGCCGTCAGTTTTATCAGCAGTGCTTTAGTGAGTGGAGGGCTTCTGAAGACTACCACGAGCAAAGAAACCAAACTTTAGTCTTGGTTGAATTAAATTCAGTTTTGGAATTTGCAGTGACTGTAAATTTTTGAGCTACCAAGTCTGTGAATTCAAAATCTTCCTTAGGAGTTTCAGTTTTAATTTATAAAGGGTTATTGAAAATGGCAAAGCAGCTTAGCTGCCTGATCTGAATGTCGTAGGTACTATTCCCCTGGCAAAGAGGACAGGAGTTTATTGCAGCCATGATACTGGCTGGGCTGAATGTTTCTGTGCCATACAGTTTGAATGGATTGTAAAGATGGGAATAAATACAGGAACGAACAAAGTAAAAGCTTGATTATTTCTCTCTGTGGAAAATCCTGGCAAGGCAGGAATACATTTAAATGAAAATGTGAGAGAAGGGTGTCTAATCTGGATCAGAACAGCATATCCAAACAGAAGCTCTTGATGTTGCTTGCCTGATGTTGTCAGCTCAGGCTTAATAATCTTAGGGCTTTTGTGCTCATTTCCTTTTAGGTTTTTGCCAATAAGGAAGTTATTTTAAGTGGAGGTGCCATAAATTCTCCCCAGCTGCTTATGTTGTCTGGAATTGGAAATACAGATGATCTAAAAAAACTGGGGATCCCTGTTGTTTGCCATCTTCCTGGTAATTTTTTTTCTCTCTTCTAACCTTTCATCTTCCTATGGATACAACTGAATGACCATTAAATTAAATGAATCATTAAATGAGCTGTCTTTATGTCAAGTTGTGTAGACTGAAATATGTTGAAACATGTTTGTTACAAATCAGTGGAAAGATGCATTCATTTTATACAAATTGGTGGAAACATGCATTGATTTTAGAACTGAGCAACAAACTCCTACACTTTCTTCACTACATTCGACAGTGAAAAATGCCTTTCTGAAGGTATATTTTTATAGTTAAGTAGCACACATCATTAAGAGTTTTGAATTAGTTTTGATCCACAACAGATTGTATAAACTCCCACTGTCATAGATATTCAACTATAGAAGAAATAACATGAACTTTTCCTTAAAGCTAAAAAAGTTAGCACAGTATTTAGAAGTCATATCTGGCAATTTTAGAACAAGTGATATATCTGCCATTTAACTTCCTATTTTTATTCTAGTCATGCTATATTTATGTAAAACCTTATTCTGACATGAGCAAAAGGCTGCTATGATTCATGGCATTGGTCTTAGTCATCACTGACCTTATAAGACGTTGGTTTACTTTCCACTTAAGCTGTTCTCTTCTTGAAACAGGGTGGGTAATTGCTCTGTGTGAAATAACATTTTTTTTCCCTCCCACTTTCTTTTCCTTCCCTGCTTTCTACCCCCTACAGGAGTAGGCCAGAACCTTCAGGATCATTTAGAAGTATATGTCCAGCAAAAGTGCACCAAACCTATTACTCTATATAGTGCACAAAAGCCACTTAACATGGTGAGGATTGGTCTCAAATGGCTTTGGAAATTTGCAGGTATGAAGTAAAGTATGAAATCATTCTACTACTGATTGATAAAGAATCATTAAAGCCTTTTATCCGTGAATTTTGTAGTCTGGGAGTCTTGATATATAATCTTTTTCATACTCTGGGAAATAACTGGAACTCCCAAATGGACTTGAACTATTTATTTTCTTCTAAATCAGAATATTTGAAAGTTTTTATATCTTAGGTAATGAGGGGGATTATTATACACTACTTTTAATCTTATAATAATTCATGTGAAGAAAAATTTTACATTTAAAAATCAGTGCTGCTGAGAAAAGCTATTATAAAAAAAAAAAAAGGAGAAAATATTCTATTTTAAATCAATGTGATGTCAATAAAAACATACTGTTGAACTGAATTAAGTTTTCCATACAATTATCTCATAAGAATTTGTTTGTTGCTCTGATCAGAATCCTTTAGGCCTGCAAGTAAATCTGAATCGACTTTCCTTGAAATGACACATGCATTTTACAGTAACTCAGCCATAACCTGTACCTTAAAAAGAATCTGTAAATACAGTCCTTGATGTCAGTAAAATAATTTGGCCAAAGTTGAGCTCTACACCACTTGCTGAATTATGTTATTATTTGGCAACTTATTCTGGGTTTATGTAGCTTTCTACTAAGCAAGTAAATATTGAGGGCTATTTTACCATTTTAAACAGAAATGAAAATAACATAAGACACATTGCAGGCTTTTTGTCTTTCCCTTCAGAGTAGGCACTGTGGATGGCTCTGCCTGTTCCAAGTCACTGATGGGATAACTGGAGTGCAGTCACGAAGTTTGCAGTGCAGTGATATCAGGATGTGCAACCAGTTCACTCCACACCTATTAGGACTCCGAGTTCTGAAATCATCTTCTGGAGTTAGATCCTTGGCCTGCCAGTTACAGTGAGATAACTGTAACATCCTGCCCTCAGATCTGTGGGATTTCCAAAGTTATGCATATTTACATTTATCTAGAAATTAAAAAGCAGATGAAAGTGATGCACATTGCTTAAATTACAAGCCATTCATGAATGATTTGTGTTCCTTGCTGTACATATAAATTATTCATGGTAGTGTAACTAAGGGTTAAAAAGAAGTGGATTTGTTCCTCTTCTGAAGTCTTTTAATGGCATCGTCTCTCCTTTACACTCTCTAGGAGATGGAGCCACTGCCCACTTAGAATCTGGTGGTTTTATCCGTAGTGAACCAGGGGTTCCTCACCCCGACATTCAGTTCCACTTCCTTCCTTCTCAGGTGATTGATCATGGTCGGGTTGCCTCCACAATGGAAGCTTACCAGGTGAGTTGAAGTGTGTTCCAGAAATGTTTTGTAGCCATTAGCAAGGAGGCTGATGCTCCATTATAAATGTTGATAATTTGGCTATATAATGAAAAATACTTTGTTCAGTATAATACAAAAGGGACAGCTTAACCTTCTACATTGGGGAAAAAACACAAGTTCCTTATTGGATATTGCCACCAAACTTATGTTAGTTTTTATCTCTGGGAAAATAAGCAAGTACTGAATTAAGTATTCATTCTGCTAAAGAGCCCTAGTGCTGTGGGTCAGGATACCATTGTGCCAGGTGCCATTCAAAACTAAAACAAAGTGTTCCCTATTGCACCGCAATTTAAACAAAGGTTTAAGTGAAAACGTGTAAGACCACTTATTCACTGACACAAATCCAAGCCCTATTTTTAGATTACCATCTTGAGCCACAACTCTGTGCTAATTCTGGGAAACGGTCACTGAATATACATTTCTCCTTGCTAATCTGTTTTCTTCAGAGATCATAATAATTTGGTCCAGATGTTGATTGTATTAGGATGCTCTGCTACTACTAAATTGGAATGATTGTATTTTAAATTAAAAGAACAGCTGTGAGTTGATGTGACAGGTATATTTCCTCCCTGCATTGGAATTTCATATTTACAAAACAAATTCTATAAAATGGAAAAATATTCAATGGTATTTTCTGCTATCTCTGTTTAATGTTTACATTTGCTGAAATTGTAAAGTCTGTCTTAATTGAAAAAAAAGAAAAATCATACTGAATTTGGAAGTACATCTGGTGGGATTGCATTATGAGTGCAACGTGGGTGTTGCAGGTCCATGTGGGACCCATGAGGAGCACAAGTGTGGGCTGGCTGAAGCTGAAGAGTACAGACCCAAATGACCACCCCATCATTGAGCCCAACTACCTCTCAACAGGTAAATGCAGCCTCTCCTTGCTCTGATCTCAAATATTTCCCACCTGTTTCAATGGCAGATTTTTGTACCTACTCAACACTAGTTCAGAAGTGCTGGTTGGTACATTGTTACTTATTTCTCATTTATAAAAGTCAGCTAGTACCAAAAGAGAAGATTGTGCAAAGCACTGTATAAATTAGAAAGAATTCCCTGTTGGGGATGAAGTCAGAAATCTCAGTATCTGCTGCATCTTGCTGTTCATTTCATCACCACCTCTGGTTGTGAAGGAATGAATCTCTTGCTTCTATGTGTTAAGACTATTTTCCTTTTCCCAGACAGTGGGTAGAGCAAAATAAAGTGTAATCCCTCGTAGTTCGCCTCTTTCCTTTTGGGGTTGTGCAATATAAGTGACAGTTCTGTTCACAGTGAATGTAAATATCTGTGACTTTGAAAAATATTCTGCTTTATTATGGCTTTCAGCAAGAAGTGAGAGACTTTTCTTACAGTCTCTTTTCTCCAATGCTACTTCTTTCTGTTTTGCATTCTGTATGTGTTGACAAATTAAAGGTGTACTTACAATCTTCTTATTTTCTCTCTGTACAGAAAGAGATATTTGGGAATTCCGCCAGTGTGTCAAGCTGACCAGAGAGATCTTTGCTCAGAAAGCTTTTGAAAAATTCCGTGGGCCTGAAATTCAACCAGGAAATCATGTTCAGTCTGATAAAGAAATAGATGCTTTCATAAGGCAGAAGGCTGACAGTGCTTATCACCCTTCCTGCACCTGTAAAATGGGTCAGCCTTCAGACAGCACTGCTGTAGTTGATCCCCAAACAAAAGTGATTGGTGTTGAAAACTTGAGAGTAGTTGATGCTTCAATAATGCCCAGTGTTGTCACTGGAAATTTGAATGCCCCAACTATCATGATAGCAGAGAAAGCTGCAGATATAATTAAGGGCCTCCCATCACTTCAGGAGAAAAATGTTCCTGTATACAAGCCCAAGACCTTGGAAACACAGAGATGAATAAATATTCTCATCTTTTCATATCATTTGCTATTTAAGCTTTCATCAGCATGTTGGTATCTCATACTGAACATGCCAACATGATAAATATCATGCAAAACAATATATCCTATTAAAATAACTATTAATTTGAATCATTTTTTGGTATTAGAGTACCGATTAGAGTACTGTTTTTTTAATAAGCTGCCTTAAGTTCCATATTTTAGAATCATAGAATATGTTGAGTTTGAAGGGACGAATCAGAATCATTGAGTCCAACTCCTGGCCCTGTGCAGGACACTCCAAGAATCACAAATTTAGTTAAATATGATCTTTTGTGGTAAATTCAAATTTTCTGTTGAAGAGAAGCTGGTTTTAAACGACAAGACGGTTGTGTACATAAGTCAGAAGTACTGTGTGATTACATAAGGAATGGGAGAGATTAATGTCTGCTGTTTTGAAAATTATTATGGTGAAGAATTTTAACTGCTTTGAGAATGGTACCCAGGATAACAGCTAGTCAGTAATCAACACATCCTGCAATGAATGGCCAGGCAAAGGTAAGCACTAATGCAATTTCATATTCACAAGATGAATTCGTTTGTATCAGAATCCCTAGGAAAGAGAGGAATTTGCATGTGTTCAGAATCTGTCAAATGTGGTTTTTATTAGATGAATGCACAGTCTACAAATCTTCACGCAGAGTTAGATTTCACTAAACTCAATAGTCTCTAACGCTATAGTATTCAAGGAGAAGACATACAGTGTATTTATCAGAAACTTCTTTTTCTAAAAAATGCAGAACTGGAGTTGATGTTTATAAAAATCTACTGAAAAACTGGAATTCCTCTTTGTTTTGTTTTGGGGGTTTTTTGTTTTCTTTTGATTTTTTCACATGGAGCTTAGTAGAGTTCTGCTCACAATTTAAGCTGATTTAGTTGTACCACTCTAGCAGTAAGAGATCTGCACTTCCTATAACATCCGTAAAGTGGCTGGTCTTTGGCCAGATGATTTTTTGCAAAAGATATTTCTCAGCAAATATTCTGAATGGTGCCTTGCTATCACTCAAATTTTATTTAGAAAAATTACAGCCAAACCATATTTAAAATGAAATGTTACTCAAGAAAACTATATATGGTCAGATATTGATGGTATGAGATCGTTTTTAATTAGAAGACAAATATCTTATTCAGTGAACCAAGGCTATATTTTAGTTAGGACTTAAATCTTTGCTTTATTATCTTCAGATGTATAAGTTAAGATACATGAGCTTTCGTGATGGTTTTCTGTGTCAAACTAACTTTCAGATATAGATTTTTTTAAAAATCTAAAGAAATTGAACTCACTGAATGAATTTGCATCCATTGATTATTTTGTTTTATTAAGTATTCCAAAATAACTTGGAAGCAGATGTCAAATCATAAAGTAAAACCTTCTGTAGCTTAAATTTGTTCAGGACTTGTGGCAAAAAGAATAAACTATTTTTCAGGGAAAAATAAAAATGGAATTTTACACCATTTTAACAGACTGTAGGAAAACTTTGCTGACTCAGATGTTGGCTTGAGGGACAATTGCAGATGTTTAAGGCAGATTCTTGTACCTGGTGCTGCTGTAAGGCACTGATTGGAAGCCCTGCTGAGGGAAGGACTCAATTCATTAGAGCATCTGCATAAAGACAAACAAAAACACTGAAGATGGAAGATGAGAGCAGTGAACTCTGCTCCAAAAGGACACAGGTAAACCCTTTCTATGCATGTGATGATGCATTCTTTTGAAATGGGGGGGAAGAACATTTCAAGTCATAGGTGATTGATTAGCTGAGTTAAGGAGATGATTCATCTGGTGCAACTGTTTGAGAAAAGCATAGACTGTATATTCTGTGACTCTTAATGGCAAATAATTTTTTGCAGCACTTATGCTTGTGAGATTTTTATTTAAAAGTATTCAGGAAGTACTAGTGTTGTTTGGAATACAATTAGAATACTCAAAGTAATCTATACTGGTGAGACTTACCACAGTCCTGTGCAGTTGAGAAGGGAAGCAATTTGGCAAGACGAGACAGTGAAGTTCCTGCATTCGCAGATTTACAATGTGGGTTTCCATGCTAGGCATGCAAGATGGGAATTGTTATTATGCAACTGCAGAGGATTAACTAGCCACTGGCTTACATAACTTACCACTGAACATGCACAAACCTCTCCTCTGCTGTTATGTCAAGCTCTAAAAAGATGAGTAAATAACAAAGTTAGGTATCCATGCCACACTAAATGTGTCTTATGTTCAGGGAGACAATGCTGCACTGAGCAGTCAGAAAACCGAGCATTTCTTCTGAAACAGAATCATCTCTTCTTGCCGTTTGAAGCATCCATAGACACCTTGCAGATTCCTCCCCTTCTAAACACTTCAAGAATTTCAATGCTATGAACTCCAGTTGGTTTATTAATTCCAGCCTCAGTGCTGTAGGATGTTGAGGCTCCTTCATGAGAGCCCTTTGATGCAGTGCTGAAGGGTTTTGTTGCCCTGGGGAAATCTTTAAGTACCATCAATTTACCATTCGTTTCTCCTGTGTTGTATCTGGTTGCTGACAGTGAATTCCTGCTAAAAATTTTTCTGACCTCTAGCAGAGTCAAGTCTGCTAAAGGGTACTTAGAACAGGTCCAGGATATTCTAACACACCCTGTGGAGCACTGGCAGTCTCCTAGCTAAAATTAACCATCTTTACACCTTATTAGACTGCAGAACACATGCTGTAATTCCAGAGTTTTACCCATTTAACAAAATAATACAGTATGATTGCTCCCCATTCCACCTAGATATGAATTCTACAAATATACAGATAATATATTGTGTGTTCAAAACCAGTTAACTGTAAAGGCTGTTTGATGCAAGAATTATTAGACCTGCCAGCATGGCTTGAACCAGCAATGGTACTGCAAGTGAGAACACCAGCATTTCCACGGAAATGGTTTGCTGCAGATGCTCCAGACAGTTGGAGGTCTCTGGCTGGGGACAATGAGATTAAGAAAGAAATGTGACCAAAACAATTTCTTTTGTAAACACATGTCGGTTCAAGTTGCTTTAGTACGAGAAGTGCTTTTCAAAGCAGCGGAAAATAGCAGTATTTGTAAAATTGCTTTGTATGTAACTTATGTAAAATTTTGTACACCACAACCTTCAAATCCTTTCCAAGCATCTGCTTTCAGTTGTTCTGCAACCAAATTAGGCAGCTATATGAAGACTGGAAAAGTGGGCTTGGAATATGCATTTTCTATAAAATAAGCATAGAAACAGATCACAAGGAATAATAAAACCATAAATATATTAAATAATTAATATAAAATATAGATATTGCATAGACCATATTAAATAATAATAAAAGTAATTAAATACTTTTTATATCATAGTTAAAATGAAGAGGGGGAAGACAAGCTTATCTTATTACACTATTATAATTTTTAGTCTCAATTCTTCTCAAGTCATCCAAGCTCTAAAAAAAGACACTGTTCAAATATGAGTATATTTTAGAGATTCATTTTTTCAGTGAATTGACTCCACTGTAAAATACTTACCAGTGCTTAATTTTTTACTAGTATTTTCTCTCATTACATACACATATAAACAAATTTGGAATCTCATAATATTTTTTTTTAATTGTTAGAGAACTTCTAGGTTTTTTGTACTGAGCAATTACTATGATTGGTAATATTTTAAGGGTGTCAACTACCACGAAATTATGTATATATCTTGATTACTTTTTTACTACATCTTTCTGTAGTAAAACCAAACAGGTATTCCTTGAATCCATATTTATGTTCATCACTAAACCAATTAATTACATAGAACATGGCCTGTAACTAAATTTCATTAATTGTTTATTTTTGCAAATAGCTCTCTTGTAAAATAGCTTATCTACCTTAAAAAGTCTCTCATCAGACTATAAATGCTAAGGACAAACAGCATGAAAATACAGTGAGGTCAGCATATTGTTTTCTGTCTCCTTGGTGAAATTACTAATTAAAAAACCCTGTCACTCTGCTCAGTCTGCCAGACCTGACATGCTATCAAAGGTCTATGCTGGACAAAAACAAGATCGAGATTGTTTTCCTCCTTTTTTAAAGTTTAACTTCAGTTGCCTTAAAGGTGGTTTTCAGAAGTGGGCTTACCACAGTTGGTAGAACTTTGAAAACTACTCATTGTTATTTTGTAGGGATACCATAGCCAGAAAGCTCCATTTTGGCCTCCCAGATTCTGTTTCTGTAAGCTGGGAAAGTGTAACAACGTGACTATTTCTGGGTACAGAGAGCTTCTCAAGACAGCACGGAAAATTTATTTAGATGTTTTAGGGTATTTTAGTCAAATTTTCCTAATTGTTTCCATAGATCTGTATCCAGGGAAGTAGTAATCCCTTTTGCACATGAACACTCTAATTGCTTTATTTCTCTGTGGTTAACAGCAACCATTCATAAGAGACTTGTATGATGTAATACTGTAGACTGACATCATATTCCACATATTCCCTCTCATTCTTCAAACGCTGCAAAGTGAATTTAAGCTTTGGAGCTTCTTGGTGAAAAATTATTAGTAAATGGACTCCCAGGTATAATAAAATTATTACACAGTTTTATTTTGAAGAACATTTTGCATTTGTTTTAATACAAAATGATGTAGGTCAAGAAATAATTTACAAACCTGCAAGTTCTTATCCTGGCATTTGAAATAAGAATGATTTCAGAGGAAGTCTGTAAGCTATTCATAGGAATCATTATGTACAAAATGTTTATTGACATGTTTTAAATATCACATTTGTAAAAATGTGAACTGGATTGCTATCTAGCATATGAACTACAGGTAAAACCTGATAAGATAACTTGTTAGAACAAGTCATTGTTATCCAGTGCTAACAAAATAGACAGTAGCTTTCAGTGTGTTTTAATTATCCTCCAAGGTCATTTCAGCCTCAAAGACATTTCAGGGTTTTACTGCATTGTGAACAATATTGAAGCCCTCTCTTGATTGCATAAAAATAAATCTTTGAAAGAGTACACATAGAACAACAGAAATGTAGAGGCAATAAAATATTTTTTATATCAAGGTTTTTGGTTCAATGTAGAATCATATTATCACATTTCTTCTCTTTTCAAGCAGAGAAAGTAGTACTGAAGTAAAGCATTTTCATTTATCTGTGAAGTATTTTCTGCCCAAGATGCTTCCTGGGTCAAGTTAGGGTACGTAGGTACTATATCTTGTCAAAACTGATTGTCTCAGGAATACCCTGGCATGAAGTTGCCAAGGTTTTTGGGGTTTTTTTGCATGGGATTATTACAAAAATAAAATCAGAGCTTACTTTTCAGTTAGGAAAAAAAAAAAAAAAAGAGAAAAAAAAAAGTTGAAATAACCTTAATTTTTTTACCTTAAGTAGTCAATGGTGCATCCCTTATGCAGAGATTCTTTTGACCCAATTATTAAGAAAAAAAAAAAAATCTGTTCTGTTGCCAAGTTCAAGCTTGACATTTTATCCCAAAAAGAGATTTACACTGAGAGGTGGTTCTATTTAAATATTTATGCTATAGATCTATATATTCCAAGTAAAAATACTTCTATCTAGAATTCTGTGGAGAGTTACAATAATTAGGGTCCATAAATATTGCTGCAGTTCAATTACGGTACAATAATTACAAAATATAGAACATCTCTTTACAAATACAAATCATTGTATATTACAATTAATTTACAATATTTTCTACTATATAATTTTTAGCAAACTATCTTATCTAATTCTACTATAACCTGGTTGCAAGTGCATTAGTAAGAATGCAATTATTCCAGTATATTTTGCCCTTAACGTGATAGTCATAAAACAGACCATCTAAACGATATTTTCCTATGTAAACTGATGTTACATATGATGGATTATTCTTTATATAACTTCTTTTTCCAACGATCTCTAACAGGTAGAGCATGACAAACTGTATTTTAGAAGAGCATTAAGAAAAGAAATCAGGAGGCAAGTTTGAAAACAGTGTTAGAATGGATATGCAATGGGTAGCTGATATGCTATTGAGCACTGAGGTAATGACATTATTGGTTGTCATCACTCATCTCATGTTGCTGTTTCCCACACAATTCTGTGCCAGACCTATACAGACATTTTCACTGACAAAATCCTGCTCTACTAGAAGGGACAGCAGCACAAGTTTGAAAGACAGGCAAGATATTACACCTCAGAATCCTGCTCTAGCCCTCAAAAAACTGATTGTCACAATCTGCTTGGTTCTAAAATAACCTTGTTCCTACAGAGGAACCGAAGATTCTGTGGGAGGAGACTTGACCTACCGCAGCTCTGATCACATTTCGGCAACCTGGAGATAATACATTTATTAATTATGGCTTCCTTGAGGTGTGACATCACTTGTACAAAACTTGGATTGGTTATTCGCTCCAGCTAGTGCCTAGCATCTTGAAATTATGAGGCACTTTTTCTGTTATTAGAACATTTTCCTCGCTAAATACTATAAGCTTGTAATGCATATCATTTCATCAGCTAAGTCTTCTTCGTATCGTCCCGTTTCCGGTTCTTCATCGCTGTAGCCAGGACCAAAATCTTGAAGTTCGTAATCCTGTCTGCTTAAAATTGGAAACATATCCCCATTGGTCCCATTGCTGATATTTCCATTGAGAAGATTACTTGCTGCACTCTCCATCTCATCAATAGTCATGTCACATGCATCAGCAATCTCATGTTTTGTAGCCGAAACAAATTTAGGGTCCTTTGCATACCTTCCTAGGCCTTCAGATATAAGTACCTAGCAGACAGAGGGGAGAGAGGGAGAATTTCAGTGTAATTGCAGAACAGTAGATGGATCACAACATTTCTCATTCGTGGAAAACACTAGAAACTCCATGCTAAATCATTAGAGCAACCCACAGCCAAACTGTACAGGCAAAGAACAATTAAATCAACAATCAACATCTCCAAAGCACACCATGATGTGTGATAATGTAAGTGACGCTGCAGTACATCTGACACTTCTCCTTAGAAATTTGCTGTAGTCCCTGATATACATCAATCATCAGGCTGATACACTAAAGACAACAGTTAATACAGAGGATGCAATTAGAAAAATACCCTGAAATACAGAATTTTTATGTTCTCAGTACTTTAGAGTATGTGATTAAAAGACGTTGAATTCTCATTTGCAAAAACGTAACAAAATGTGTTGTTTAGCTCACAGCAATGGAAAGGAAGTGAGAGATGGAAGCTGCAACATTAACTATGATTCAGAAATGCTGTACAAACTTTACCTTCAAATCTTTTTTAATATAAAAGGGAATCCTTAACCTTCTTTAGTACACCTACAAATCAATCCTTGCAGTTGTTATTCTCGTCTCTGCATTTAAGTATAACTGATTCATAGAGTTTTTGATCTTTTATTGAGATTACTGCAAAAATGGGTATTTTTTTCTATAGAAACAACAGAGAGAACAGGCATATACATCATCTCTTCCTTATTTCCATTGTGGAAGGATACTTCAGAACTGATCCTCATCTAGAAAATTTAAATTTCAAAATTCTGAAGAATATTTAGTTCTCTGATTAATCTCTCACTAATGTGATGATTTGGATTCAGTAGAAATCTTTGACTACAAAACTATGAGTAAGTTCCCATCCTTACCTAAGACCAGTTTGGGGCTATAAAACTGAAAACGCGTTTTCAGAGGGCTGATGTGAACTGAACTATATGCTTTTAAAAGTCAACACAAAAACCACACAGACAGACACCCTTGGCCCCTTCGCAGGTTCCTGCAGCACTCACCGCTTCCACCAGACTGTCTGCGCTCCTCTGCTTGTCACTGTGTTTATGCCTAAAGTCATTGGGGACAGTCAGGTTGGCTGGTGTGAATGTTCGGTAGGAAATGTCGGGGTCATCAGTGTACCAGGAGCTCCTGTGCAGGGAAGGCAGGCTGCCATTCATGTGCTCCGTGGAGTCAGCCCTGTCCACCTGGATCAGGGGTGTGTAATAGGGGCTACGGTCCCTGTTGGGAGGGGTGGCAGGTGGAGTGGCCCAGGAACGTGTCGAGCGACTCGGAGAATGTTTATGAGCCTTGCTGGAATCCAGGCCTGCGACAGCCATGACCTGGAAGAATTTCAGAAGTTAGTGATTTCAAATGTTCAGTCATACTCATTTCTCGCTCCAGCAGTTAGCTCAAACCAATTTCTCAGGCAGCAGCTAAGCAAAGTTAACATTTTCTGATGTGTAGTAGCGATGTAAGAAGGAACACGACTGAAATTGATAAATTAATAGGACTAAATGGTATTTTTTCCATTTTACTCGTATCACAGAATCTTTTTACTTATACAATATATTAAAGAAAGCAAAGTATAGAAACATTCCTTCTGTCCTGGACAGGATAGATGATAGGAAGCTTTCAGCATCTTCCAAGCTAGACACTGAGCCTCAGAAAAGCGTGTATGTTGTACTTGCAAATTCTCACAAATGCAGTAGTGATAGGCAAAGATTAATATACAGCTACTGTATTATGCAGTCCTGGTCAAAGTTCCTTAGGGAATCCTGACTATTTGTGGACACTCAGAGAGTCAAAGGGGCAGGCTACTCATTCCCAGTGTTTTGTACAAGGTTGATGTTTGAGAAGCTTTTTCTCGAGCAACAAATACACCAGTACTGCTTTAAACAACCTTGAAAGTCAGGAGTGCAATACAGAGGCTACGGAGATGTAATTCATTGTTAGTTAAGGAAGAGTTTGTGTTTACCTGCTGTTGCATTAAGTGAAGTGGCAAAGCCGTGCGATGGTGAAAATTAGGAGAGAGTGGGATGTCATCTTGGCTACTTTGTCGGCGGAGGCATTCAAAGTTAAAGGAAGATCGTCTATGTGCTACAGGGAAACCATGACTCATTAGAAAAACAACATATATTTCCTCAAAGTCTATTATTTCCAGAATTCCAGTGTGAGTCAACTATGATACAAATAAAAAACAGATCCTCCAGTAAGAAACAAGTTGTGCTAACAGAAGCAAGCAGCTGGTTATAAGATAAAGGCTAGATTAACCATATAAGCAAATGGTAGAAATCATAGGTAGGATTAGAAATCCTACATAGTAATAGGTAGAAATCATAGAAGCAACCTAACATGAAAGAATTTGAAGCAGCTGTTTCAGAAAACAAGCTTGTGTGATGCAGCTGCCTGGTTCAAACAGTCAACTGCAGAGCTTTGCCATAAACTGCTGTGGGTTTCTCCTTTCTTCCCAGTGGTTTCAAGCGCTTGATTCTAATGAACTAGACTTCCCAAAGGAAATATGAAGTCCCCAGTTCCTTGAATGTGCAATATATGAAACCATAGCCAAGTCAACTCAGGTTGCCAATTCTTGATGTTTATTCTGTTGCTCATGACAGTGACTGGCCATGGTCTCTGCTGTTATGTGCATTGTTATTCATGATAGAAAGAAAAAAGTAGAAATCTGAACTGAATCAAGATGCTTAGCTGATGTGGAAATGTTTCAGCTGGTCTTGTTGAAAGCCTGCAGAATGATGGGAAGCACATGGGTATCATACCCCTGTGTCAGCTTGAATGCACAGAAAGCCTGGGTACTGAACTGCAGCTGAATCCAGATCCATCCTCACAGCTGCAGGCATCAGAGTCGAACACCCGAGAGAACCTGGCTGTACCAAGTGCCACAGACTTATGGCACCCCACAGTTATCATCAAACACTTCATGCTGGATACTAATAATCAAAGAACCACTGAACTAAAATAGGTACCTCCACGAGGTGATTTTGTCCATTTAATGCAAACTTTGTTGCTCTGCCTTGTCTGTATGGTAAATCCAAATACAGGAATGTAAGCTCCTGATCCTAATATGCTAAATGTCTCTCTACTAAAATGAATAAAAAACAACCTAAAACGTCCCTTCATCCAAAACAAGACAATTCTTTGCACATGCTTCTCTGCAGAGAAGAGGCTGAATGAAAATCTCAATCATTCCGCAGTACACTTCCAGGAGCTGCTCAAATACTGTGGTGACAAGTTTGGTGTAAAAACATCTAGAAAGTTTGACACAGAGCTCAAGTTACTGATTGCAGAACTCAGCCAAGGCACTGGGTACCATGCTCAGTTGGACTGAATCAGATACTAGCAGGAACTGTTTAGTGCAATGCTGCAGATCCTTTTCTTGGTTGTTGTTTTTTCTTTCTTCTTTATTTATGTGAGAAGATCCAGGTTTCCTCCCCAGGCCATACACTAGCTATAAATAATATGTTTGAGATTCTTTTAAAATCTGTTCAGATACTGCACTGCTAAAAGTTCTCAACTCTTTTCCTGAATATTAAATACACAGTTATGTCAGGAGGTATGATACCAATTGCTCTTGTGACATTACACTGGTGAAAGTCAAGGACTTCCTCATTACCCTTACGCAGCTTAGATCAGAACTAAGTCCTCTTATCCTAGGATATCAAATACTCTCACATCTAGTACCTTTACCTAGTCTTCTATAGGTGAGATAAAAAGTGTAACTTCCTCTAAATAAATAACTGCCAAACACTGTTATCAAATATCTCCAAGACTGCAGTTAGAGGAAACCTTCAAACCTCCACTTGAAACACTTTCATGGGCAGACCAGAGACAATTTTTATACGAAAATTTTTCTCCTGCAATCTATGGCATAGATATACAAAGCATCTGTATTTCTTTGACTTAAAATTCTTCTGCTATCAGAAAAGCTTGTAGAAAGACGTACAGGTAATTTCTGGACACTTCACTATTGTTCGTCTGAGTTATTTACTCTCTGTGGTGCAAGACCCATTCTGCTTTTTCCCCTGTGCCTCTTGAGGTCAGAAAGCCAAACAGCAGAGAGCATTACTAGTCTTAAGGAGTTCACTGCCAAAAGCATGGATCCAATACTGCCAGTATTGCTGAAGAATACTATCCTTATATAATAAGGATAGTGTTCTTATATATATTATATTTTGCTGCTGCCCTTTATAGCTTTCTGTAGCTTTAAACAGTTTGTACCTCAGACATAAAATTATCTCAATACACTTGCGAATCTCTGAGACAAGAAAAAGCCTTTAAAAAGAAGTTGCTTTTGCACTTCAAGTGCCACCCCAAGTACTTCCTGTGAAGTGTCAGAGGTCAAAGACCAAAATCCAAGAATTTTGAGTCTGTGCCTAGTTTCACCAGAGGATTAGCATTGCTAATCTCTGCAGTATGGCCTGGAATATACAAAGACAGAATTACAAGATAAGAAGCAAGACAGCTTGTAGAAATGCAGATAAAGCAATATTGTTCTTGAGATAAGGAAAAAACAAGAGAAAGATCTAAGGAAGAGCGAAAATGAAAATTAAAGAAACAGGAAAAAAATATCTGTTGACAATGTTAATTCTATCTATAAACTGAAATATTTTCTCCTTGGAAGAAACACAGAATTTTAAGCATTATTCCTGAGATAGCAGAACAAAATACCAATGTGAATCTGAATTAAGATGCTTAAAATCCAAGTTAAAAAGAAGCCTTTTTAAACTGGAATCTGTCTGAATGCATTTAAATTATTTCAGATTTGCAAACAAATTGTCCTTAATGTACTTACGTGGTGGTGTTGGAGGTAGCAGCCGTCTCCTAGGAGATCTTTTGGTATCGTAACAGATCTGTGAATCATCTTCCTCAAAAAACCCATGTGGGTGATGGTAACCTTTTGGTCTCTCAAAATCTGAGTCATGGCAGTGATATCTACAGTGATAATCGTATCTATGCCTGCATTAAAATACAATAAAAAATATTATTTCTGTGAGTTTTGTAAATAGATCTATCAGTTTCCTTCTAAAAGATTTTCAAGTTTGCTCTTTCTCCAGCAATATAATTAAACACTGCATTCTATAATTGCACAACTCAAAATCCAGTTTCTGTATGATTTCGAGACAGTAGGCATATGCTTTTGTAGTAGTACAGTTACATAGTCAATTCTCAAGTGAAATTTTTATCAAATTGTATTTTGAATGAATTTATTCTTACCAGTACAGGCAAAAATATAAGACCTCAGTTGCACACTGCTTAAAAGAATAAAATAAATACTCTATTCTACTCCTGCCATGCTCTCTTGAGAACCTGGGTAAGGTGCAGAAGCACAAAAGCTCAGAATGCATTTAAGCCTTTTACATTCTGGATACTTCTCGTGTTTAAACTCAGATCATGGAAGGGTCGTACTTGATGCTAACTGTCATACCAAAAAAATTAGTGACCTGAGTATTTTGTAAAATTTAACTTTCATGCAAGTCTCAGCTTTTATGCAAACCAACAAGATGCAAATTACAGTGCCAGTCTTGCCAGAATTCAGCTTGTGCATGTAGTCCTTATAAGAGGAGAAGGAGAATTAGGCATGTCTGGCACTTGAGCATATGCACTTACTGATCTAAGATAAAATGGCAAAAAATTCCTCTGCTTCTGGGACTTGAAAATAAAAAATATGGACAGAATTGGAGATTATTTTTGAGAAGCTGCTGAATTTATTCAGTAGAAGGAAAACACTCCAACTTTGGAACACACTCTATTCCTACTCATGATTTCACATTTCAGCATTTGCGGAGTATTAATTTCTGTAGAGAATTTGCAGTGTGAGTGTGCTTAGTGAAGTCTTTACATCTATGTACCTAAAATACTGAAATATTTTTGCATGTTATTTTATTTAACAAATATTTTTGTTTAACAACATTTTATTTAACAAATATCCTCACCTGTTTCCTGACAACATACTGTCATCCTCATAATATTCTTCTCCACTATAATACTCCTGCTCTCCCAAATAACGATCATCATTGCAATAGTCTTGGACTTCATGTTCTTCACGGCGAATCGTAGGTCGGCGCCCATCACCAGTGTCAGATCTGTAAGTAGCAAACAAATGGGGGTTTTTTTCTATTTATATCAATGATACATTGTTTATTTTATACACAGTTCTTTCAATGTGCTTCAAAGTGGAAAAAAAAAGACAAGCATTAACAACTCTCTAGTTCCGAATGTGGTGTTACAGTAGTGCAGAGCACTGCAGTTCTGAACATGAATGATGTATCTGTTTCTTAAAGATGACGGTTTTTTTCCTTATGGTACAAATAGGAAGACAACTAATGGATTTGTACTAATGGTACAAATAGGAAGACAACACTGAGGATGCTCAGTGAAGTCAAATACATTTCAGACATTTTTTTACATGATATACATTCAGTCATTTGTAAAAACACAGCCTCTGGCTCTAATATTAAGAAGTTCTCACTGAGGTATTCCAAATAAAAACTGAAATGGATATGCAAATCTAGATATTAAAACCACCATGAACATCCATTTATCAATGCACTTCAATTAAAACAATAGATCCTATATTTTAAAAGTTGTCTTAGAAAATATTCAGACATAAGACCAGGAAAGATTTTGGGTCGCCTACAAAAGGAACTGTACACATTAACAATTATCAAAGCTAACACCAGTGGTTTTTCCAGTCTTGGCAAGTCAATTTTTAACAAGGGTTACAATCTGGTGTGATCTTTAGCCTGTAGAAAACTGCAGAAACCTGCCTTGACTTTTTAAGACCTTCAATAATTTTGAACTTTACCAGAAATGTATCATTTTAGAACAGGTAGTAAAAAATTTGACTTAAAAATTGTCACTTAAGTTAGCAAGGATTATTGTACAGTTAATTTAGAAAAGAAAAAGGAAAGGAGAAAAAAAGAAAGAAGAAAAACTCCTCTGCCCCCTTCAATTATGTCAAAACAACATCAACTCACCTAATATATGTTTCATAGTAGCGTGTTCTATCCAGGTAAGCCATGAAAATGAGAAAAAGATTTTAAAAACAAGCCATTTAGAGAAATTTTTTGGTGATTACAATGTCTGTACTGTAACCAATTATTTCACTTTAAGGAAAACTGCTGCTTTTCAACCCTAGTGAAGTTTTATGCGTCTCCTATACATCAGAGCTAGATTTTAAATACAGTTCATATATCAGTAGGCAACAGAAATGAGGATTCAAATTAATTTCACTTAGCTTAAGTTTCTTCTCATGTATCTATAAATTTATTTAAAAGCAAAGACATATTTGTAAGTTTACCTCCTACTGCTTGGCCTTCTACGCTTCTCATGATCAATCCTGGAGTGTGAACGGTAACCGTTTTCAGATCTATGCTCACGATTTCCAAAACTTGTGTGTTTTCCATGAACTTTGGACACGTTGGCATTATTGAGATTGGCATTTGTTGAGTTTGGAATGTGCTTTCCTACTGAGTTGTGATTATGATGATTGTGGTACACAGAGTTTCCTGCCTGATGATATATGGTTTTCTCAGTATCACTTGCAGAGGGGATTGAAGGCCGCTGGACGTGTAAGGGACGGTGTGTGGTGTTGATTTGCTGAAATGAATCTCGTCTGTCACTGCTAATATGGTTTATGTGGTTGCCAAAGAGGGCACCATTCCTCTGTTTTAGGGGAAGAGAAAGAAAAAATTATATCAGATACCTTTACAGAACATACTTTTGACAGCGACAACTTTTCTCTCCTACATGCATAGAAAAGTAGCAATTCAAATAACCTGTGATTTTTCTTTCTAATTTTATGATGCTTCAGATGGGATCTCCTGAAGTGACAGAGATGTGATTGTGGTGATGACAATATTGTATTTCAGAGTCAAATTAAGAGTATGCTGTGAACATTATTCTTTTCCACACAATTAAAAGTGACACATCCAGCTTTCTCCACATCTTATTACACAGGAGAAACCTAGATTCCCATACATGAACATGCACCAAGTTCCTCAGAAAGAGACGCGTTTGCTTAATTTTTGGGAACGCTTTGGTGGAATACTCTCCTGCTCTCCCAGAGCAGTGGTTTGCAACAGGCGTCACTCAGACAGGATGGAGTGCCATGCAACAGCTTGCAAGCAAATCTCAGGTAGGGAACATTCAGTTTCAGTGTTTCCATTCTTTCTTCTCACAGAGGTACAAGAAAGAGTAGTTCCTCTTTATCAGCCCTGGGAGTGTAATGGATGGTGAAAGAGAGGATGAAGTGCTAAGTTATGACTATGACATGCAGCTCTCTTGGACACCTGACCCAGCTTAGGTGGCCTCCCTGTCTAGCCAGGTGTGGGTCCTGGATGACAGCAGTCTGTCTTGCAGCTCAATCTAGAGAAGACAGGAGGTAATGATGGTTGGCAGAGAAATGCATCTACTGATGGCAGCTGGGGCACTGTCTTCAGTGCCACATCCTCCTTTTTGCAAAGGACAGTAGCAAGCTGTAGGGCTTCTGCCATAATTCCTGCAGAAGCATGATTTTACATCTGCTTCTTCTGAAATGCTTGGGAAAAAATAAGTTTTCTTGCTGGCTGACAAATGGTTTGCAGACTGCCTCTGATTATAGTATCAACTTTATGTGTTCACCATTTAGGACTAAATAGCATAAAGAGGAAAACTAATCTTTTTTTCTAACTCATTCTTATTGATATCCCTCACAGGATTGGAAATGGCATTTCTATTTAGTTGACCTCTATGTAATTCCATGCATTCATTTTAAAATGTTCTGTGTCTGGTGTGGTTTGGCTCCAGAGAATCTCATTCTTTTCTTCCTATCTACCACTGCTGAAATTAAAACCAGTTTAAATCTTGCCACTATCAAAATTTGAGATGGCAAGGTTCATACCTTTTGTTAGGATTTGCTTAAGAAAAAATTACAATTAATGAGAAAGAATTTGGGGCAGGAGAACCAACCACTGCTTCCTAAATTTATGAAGAAATGCAAGGGACCTGATACTAACCATTTTTATAGATTTATACATAAAATATACTTAGTTATAAAATATTTGTATTTTCTGATTTGATAGGTTTAAAAGTATTATTATTATATTATTTCATATTCAAGGATAAGGTCATTCTTTACTCTCATATTATATGAAAAACAATTCACGTAGCTGTGTTCTGACATTACTTTATAAACATCTTCCTCCTCCTCTGGATTGTTTTCCTCTGGTTCATCATCTTGCAAGTCACAGGATATAGCTCGGCGTATTTCTGGGCCAATATCATGAAGTGTCCTTAGTCCTGCCTAAATCAATGACAATACCATAATATATAATACATTAGGAATGCAAATTCTTTTTTGCTCTTTAATTACAGGTGTTAAATTTATTTTAAAGGACAATTAACAGGTTTATGTATCCTGAGATCCACAGAGGATGCATCCTGCTGTAATTTCCTTTACTGTTATTAATAAAAGGTTTATATATTCCAGTATAACCCTGTTGAGGTGATCACATCTTTATTATCACAGTGTAGATACTGACTAAAAATCCACTGATGTTTATGGACCCCTATAGAAGAAAAATTAATTTTATTATAAGGCATAAGTAATCAGCAAGAACTATTACAAATGCATTTCAATGAGATGTATATTTAATGTTAAAAACATGTTTGCAGCCTGTGTCAACAAAGGAAACACAAGGAGATCTTTGCTATAGCAACAGCAATTTTAGCAGAGCTCAGATGGAAAGGAAAGCAGTGAAATAATTCCAGGTCATCTGCACTGCACTATGATATGCAGATACTTGGTTTAAAGCTTTAGTTTAGGACAGAAAACCAGAGACTCGGTGTACATTGGTTCATATTCCTCTCAAGTTTGCTACCACAAGCAACTTTTAGGAAAAGGGATAATGCTGAAACTGTCCAGGACAGACCTACACATCAGGGAGGAAACAGGCGTCATACCCATGCCAAGAACTCAGTGCTTTTGTACAGGTCCACCTTACTTCAAAAAGGAGCTATTTCTGCTGATTTAACTCTGGCTATTATGGTCTGAAGCAAGAAACACAGTCTTTTTCTTTCCAACAATCTTCTCAGGTTCAGAAGAGATCAAAGATGTATGCTTAACCCTTTATTACCACTACATTTACACAACTAAAAATCATGCACAACACTTGGCTCAATTTTAAATTATGATCTAAAAGCCTGACTATTCTTTTTTAGCATTTTTGAATGAGATGTGAGGGCAGTCCTGGCACAACACTGACACTGCATGTTACTTGCCCTGAGGTAGCACGAGGATGTGTAGAGAATTTTGTGTGTTTCAGAGCTCCAGAAGGAGCTAGGGACCTTGGAGGACCCCAAACATGGCTTGATCTCATTCATGCCGTTTTCTCACACATTCCCAGGAGCACACTCAAAACTTCCACCCAAAACAGAAACGGCTGCTTTGTTGGGGAGCAAAATGGCATTTAAGCAGTGTGGGCAACCAGAACCTGGAAGGGAATGAACCAAAAAGCTTTGAATCTACACCATTAGATTTACTACAGGCTCCACTTCAGGTTTCACTGACTACAGTATTTCACTTCCTGAAAAGGCACCTGACTAATCATATTAGTTACATCTATTTGGCAATTCAATTTTCTTCCTCAGGGATGAACTTTGAGAGTTATGCTATAATTGCATAAGGCTCTAAAAATCATTTACTAGTGAGTTAATACACAATACTCATTTCATGAATACATTGTGCTTTCTCCCACTTCTTATGTTAATTGCATAGTCAAAACCTCAGCAAGGTTGCTAATGTCATCATTTTGCAAGGTGCTAAAGGGAAGCAAAATTAACACTTTCAGGCACTGATTTTCAAGTGGATGCCAGAGGCTTCTATTTATTTAGCGGAGACAAAGGCAGTATTAATTTAGTAGAGGATTGCTATTATAGTTATTTGACCATTAGCAAGAAGAGCCACTCGCATTTCACATTCACTACCTGCTTACTTTAGAGCAAAGAAAACAAAAAAGAACAAAAAACTTCAACAGGCACTTTAACATAAAAATAAACTGAGGTTATAATTAACAGAATACAGTGACAGAACTGCTAAAACAAGGAAATCAGCCTCCAGAAAAACACCCAAACAGACCAACACTAAAGCAGTGGACCTAAGAGACACAGTAAAGTCTTGGCTATCCATAGATTTTCATGCTCGAGGAGCCCATCTCCCAACGCTGGCTGAGTGTGCTGCTCAAAAACTGCACAAAAGTTCTGAGCTTTCAGCCAACTCAGGCTGTCTTCAAGCTGAGCCCTTCTGTGAACACAGCACTCTCAGACAGCAGCAGCAGAAATTTTAACCCTGACAAAAACTACTAGCTCATACTCCTCTCTGCCAAATTGTGACAAAGTCCCACAAATATATGCCTGGAAGCTGAGAAAAGCCACATGTTTGACAGCAACATATTGAATAGTAATTTAATTTTGATTACATTTCCAGCTGCCTTCTGGCTTACTTCTTGGTGCATTACCCCTCCTTTACTCAAGAGAAAGCAGGCAGCCTTTATCATCTCATCTCTCTCCAGTAATATTAATTTCCAAGGAACAGACCTCTCGCAGTTACACAGCCAACAGTGGAAGACAAAAACTGGATCCCCATATGCAAAGGCACATGAGGTACATGTCAGTTACACTAAAAACAGCAGCTTTATTCGCTCACAGCCAGCACTGGAGCTCTGAAGCAACACCAGTCTGCAGAATAGAAATATTCCTCCGTTTATCTGCTCTAAGAGAACAACCTACAACAATTTTGTGAATTCTATCCTTAAGATGACTACTCCTACGTACTGTCTTATTTTACCTGGTGCAATCCACTAGGATTCTAAGTAATCTAAAAAACATTTTTATGACA
Organism: Dasyornis broadbenti; assembly: GCA_013397935.1. Classification (NCBI taxonomy): domain Eukaryota; kingdom Metazoa; phylum Chordata; class Aves; order Passeriformes; family Dasyornithidae; genus Dasyornis; species Dasyornis broadbenti. The sequence goes on along the minus strand of VZRN01002471.1, from coordinate 916,216 downwards.
GAGGAGCACGACATAATGATACAAATGCTCATGCTGAGCTCTTACTGTTAAGACAATTCTTCATTAGATCAGTCAGCCACCACTAAAGTGGGACTGACGTAAAAACACAGGAATTGGTGCTTTTATGTCAGTAGGAAAATCCCTTCTCCGAACCACACAATGTCTTCTATGAAGACTGAAGAGGCACCATGGACTGATCAAATATTTGAATTTACCCTCAAGCACTTCAAAACCAGATCAAAGATCTCTTAAATGAAAGAATGCACACAAATATCAAACCAACCCTCCTCACATCTCTTCTTTAATTTACAGGGAAGAAGGGTCCTTCAGACACACATTCCCTACATGACATTGCACATTTTAGTCTACCCCGCAAGAACCCTCGAGACATTGTAACACACAAGAGGGCAGTGGGAGGACACCATGCCCCACCATTTGTGAGGTTCTAAAAACTGCTACATTTAAATCTGAGATAAAAACAAAAGCTGAGCAGATGGGACTTTACAAAAAAGAGAGCCTGGATAGTGATTCATCTACCCTTGCCAGAGGTGTGCGTTTCTTTTTCACTATGACTGCTAAAGTTTTTAGGAGGCAGTTATTACCCTATGTAGAACTTTACAAGACTTTGTTATTGCCTATAGTAATACAAGACTTGTCACATTCCTGAAGCATGACATTATGACTTAAAAACAAAAAAAAGTCAAATTTGAGTGTTATACAGGAATTTCTTCCTCACAGTCTTCGAGCATAGCTCTAACTGTATTCTACAGATTTCACTACAACTTTGCAAAAGAAGTTATTTCTTGTTCAGACACACTGTTTCTGCAAAATTTAATTTTTGATTCCTTCCTTCCTTCATCTTTTTACCTTGTAGGGATGAGAAAGATGAGACATATCAGTCCAAAGGTTACTTAGCAAACCAGTGACACACAGAGTGCTGAACAACAAAATTACATGTGAAACCCAAGCATGTCTTTAATTAGGCTTTCCCATAAGAGCTCAAAGTTACTTCAGATGAATATGGTAATTCTGTGCAGCTGTGCTCTGCAGGCACAACAGCACCTGCACTGTTTTCAGGATGGCACAAGGCACTCATACACCAGTGCTGGGTCCTAAACAGCATCTCAAGAGATGATGAGTGATACCCTGTCTCTGAATCACCACTGAGGTGACACAGATGTGTTTTCAAATGCAGAAATAACAGAACTATAGGAGTCCCTCAGCCCCAGTGAGAGAAAATATCATATAACCAATAACTGTACCCCTATTTAGAGATATGCTTTAAGAGGCTTGAAAGGCATCTCACACCAAAATATCAAAACATTTGAAAGTTAAACATGTAAACAATTTGAAAAGACTGAATTTAACAAATGCCAAACAGATTTTAAATCAACTTCCCACATCTATAGTATGCACAAAAGAGTAACACCATTTTAGATATATGTCTTAATATAAGAAATCTGTGTATAATGCAAAACTCCAGTCATGACTTTCAGAAAAACATTCAAATGCTTATACATATCGGAACTACAAAAAAACATTTCCCCTGTACCTAATCTCAGCCCACAACCATTTTAAGGTATGGTCTAACCTACATATAGATGCAGTTTAAACTTAGTTTAAGAAGGGCAAGCACAATACCCTCATTTAAATAATAATAATCATTGTCACCTACAGTACTTCCAGTCAGTAAAATATGCAGTGGTCCCTCTTTTGAGGCATTTTAGAGTGATACTAGGAGTTGGAAGACACTGGCAAGCTTTGTTTCACAGACTTTAGAACAATTATATATATTTATGTATATTGCTATATAAACTCACTAGAACTGGAAAAAAAGCATAAACATTAATTCTAAATACTTAGGTTTTCAGAGCTTCAGAATCCTGGACGCCCATGACTCTAAAAATGTTCAAATAAACAACTATACTTTTAGGTAAAGAACATGTTTTTACTATCAGCTTATTTTAAAGCAAAGAAAACTACAAAGAGACAAAAGTCCCAGAGCTACACTGCCATTTTAACCTAAAAATAAACTGAGCTTGTATGAAACTGTATGAACAGAATACAACGACAGAACTGCTAAAATAAGGAAACAAGCATGCGGAAAAAATAGCTGAATAACCTACACTATAGCAGTGGACATAAGAGACATAGTACTCCAGTCTTGATTGCCCAGAGTTTTCCATCCTGGCAGAGCTCATCTCCCAACGCTGGCGCTGAGTGCACTGCTCTGCAACTGCACAAAAGCTTCTGAGCTTTCAGCCAGCCCAGGCTGCCTTTGAGTTGAGCCCTTCTGTGAACACCACATGAACATGGGAGTACAATTAAATGAAACTTGAGCAACAAATTAACCCCTCAGCTGATGCCTGCTAGAGGGTTTGGCTTTTTTCTTTTCCTATTACTGTTTACTTCAGGGTTAATAATAGTTGTTTGCAGAGACAAAACAGCATAATTTGTTTAATTTGAAACGTTTCCAAAATCAGGTTCAGCTCAATACATCGGTGCTTTTGTGTACTTGGGATGTGAAAAGAAATATCCTTTAACTTTTATTTGTGTGTATTAGAGGCTACATGTAAATAAACATGAAACATAGATGCAAATGTTAGTAAGTATTTTCCCTAGGAAAAATAGTGTGGAATTAGTTCATTACCTCTATGTGCTAGATGAAAGTAATTAAAATTGTTCATGCTTCACTTAACATCTATTTTACTAGCAATGTGACTACTGTTTGGCTCAATACAAGTTTCCATCATTACACAAAGACATCTCTTTCTGACCCAGAAAATATATTTGTTGTCACTGCCTAAGTATCAGTCAATAGCACAAGAAAGGCAATGGAAGGCCATTTTTTCTGGTGACCTCAGGGCACACGCAACCCCACAAAAATGGCCTAAACAGCTGACTTAAACTGGTCACCCATCATTTCAGAGCCTCTTATTTTCTTCCCTTCATAAGGGAGTGAATCCCCCTAGGTCTGCAGCAGACAAACTGTGCAGTTGCAAGGATATTGTTATTGTAACTCTGAAGATGCTTATGGTGACAATATGCAAGTTTAGACAAACTGCTGTGGGTTATCATTTGAAGTGTCCTTTACTGAGCGAGGAGGAATTTGAAACTTCACAGCAGAAAGACTTCCTTGACTTAACAGCCTGAGCAGATAATCAGTCGCCTGAGATCCTCTTCACTTTCTAGGCTGCTTCCTCCTCTCTGACATGTACCCAAACAGCAGCCTGGGTTAGGCTAACAGCAAACGTTACATCCTTGAGGAAAACCTGAGCACTACAGAATAAAAATCACCCTGCATGAAGTTACTGTGGAGTAAGAAGAGGAATTCCCTGCCTGCTGCATGCTCTGGCATATACAAAGCAAATCTAGTTTTGCAGAGAGCTCTGCTCCCATTTTCTAACTCAAACTAAACTTCCATTGTTTCTTCTTGCTGCACCAAACGTGTCACAAATCCAGTATCAGAAGAAGCTGTTTCCCATATTACAGTTAGATGGAGGTTCTGGCCCCTAAACATGAGGGGGCTGCCAGGGACATTCTTGTGACACGGTTTGCAAGTTTTGGTTTTGTATAACCAAACAAAACTTGGGGAAAGGATGCAAGTTTCAGTTTCGTATGCTAAAATGCCTAAGTCATAATGACAAAAGAACCCTATTCTATACTTATTTTAGCATTCATTCACCCTGAAATTAAATCCTCTGTGTGTCTCTCTGAAGATAATATCTTCTAAGAACAGTATTTTTACACAAGCTCCTTGGTCAGTCTGCCTTCCTGAGACCACACACTGAATCTTTAGTTAAGTAATGTGGCTTCCAAGGGAAGATTTATTCCCACGCTTGGTGAAACAGAATTTAGTAACACAAATACTGCAGAGCACCAGAAAGCCTCACTGGACTTCCCTGAGCTCACAGAATTTTACCCTGTTTTATACAATTCTCTTCAGCTAACTAAAGACAGTGTGGATGGCTCCCTGTCTTTCACACTACACTTTTTCTGGAAGTGCTTTTCTTGGTGAAAACATTACTTTTTAACACCTTGAATTCTAGTGGAGACTTTACTTTGCAGTTCTTAAAATCTTTTTATCTTGCATGTAAATGTTCTTAAATTATTCTGCATCATTTTTCTGCGTCTGTTAATATAAGTCATTCCATCAGAGACAGCAGCATGAGAAGTACGCACTTTAGAAAGTTTTAGCTAAAAGCAAGGCATCCAACTTAACATCCTAGATTCTAATTAAAGGATTAGTTAAAGAAAAAAAAAAGTAAGTATGATTCCCTTGGGAGAACAGGGTCTTAGGCCATTTGACAGCTACAGGGTTTGCCTTCTGTATCTTCAAAAGTGCTGAATGAAATTATTGTAAAGAAACCAGCAAACAATCCAGCCTTCAAAACTTCAACAAAATACCATGTGAGCACGAGGAACAAAAGAGGGCAAAGAAGTGATCCTAAAAAAGTGATCCTAAAAAAGGCTGTTGCAGGCTCATAAAACAGGGAAATCGTAACATCCAATAATTTTGTGCCCAGCAGTTGTCATAAGACTTATAACAATGGATTCTGTCACAAGGAGCCTTCTGTCTCACAGGGGCTCTGAAGGCAGGAAAGTGTGACATGGCCAACTGTAAGAATCAGCAGGATTATAAAACTGTAACTTACCTCTTGCTTCACTCAAAGGTTAGGAAGGGACTGTTAATCTTGATAGCAGATTGTTTTCCCCCTCTCTTGCAGGAGAAAGTAGATAAGGAAAGCCAGGCTAGATAACACAGGAACTGCAGGGTCTATTAGGAACCATGTTCTTCGCTAATTAACTAGTTCATTCACCCCAAGAGAAAGTCACAGGTATCAGCAAAAGTACAGGAGCATTTTGGCTCACATGGCTTTTGACACAAACTGGAACAGGTGACATTGATTTCATCTGCTGGTTTGCTTAAGGATTTCGCAGCATGGCAATTGCTCTCCAGTGGGGTGAGACGTAAGCTAGAATAGTAAAATACAGTTGCTCTTGTTCTTCACAAATAGAAGAATCAGATGGCTGGAAAGCTTTATTACCCTGGCAAAAGTACTATTCTCATCTTATTTAAAGCTCTAAGCAAACAATTCCTAGTATAGAAAAGTTCTGGATGACAAAAAATTACAGATGAAGCCCAGCATCTGCTGCTCTCATGTCCAGCAGTTCAGAAAACAGAGGCTGTTTGCAGTGGTATTATCATGACTACCAGATACTGTGAAATCTTATCTTGTTTAGAGAAACTTAATAAACGCTGCTGCTGAAATAACCTGCCTGCCCTGATTATAGGAAGTGTCTAATTTCAAAAAGAAAGTTCTCAAAACAACAGAAAAGGCAAACACAGCCAAGAAAAAAAATAAAAGCTCTGTATTTACTGTCAGGTCTCAGTGTCAGGAACTCAGGTGTAGCTGAGGATAATTCTCCCTCCGGAGAGGAGAGAAGGCTGACAAATTATTTTTCTGTTGCTGTTCATCATCTGTTCCACTCATGTCTTTGTAGCAAAGTCAGGTGATGCAATACTGAATGTGCAGCATGTTTGACTAATTAATGCTGGAGCACCTCTGCTATATTGACAGAGCAGTCATCACAACTTCCCTGAAAAACTGGGTAACAGACAGAGTGATACTGAATGTTTCTGCTTTCCTTAGTATATTGTTTACTGGAGAGATATGCAAACATTTGTTTACTTGGAGTGTTTGAGAGAATAAATGGAAAAACAGTTACTACTAGCTCTCCAAGAACTGAAATAATATTTTCATAGCTACAAGCTTTCCGTGGATCATCTAACAAAATTTCCATAGTTGAGACACAAGCTGGATCAGATACCTATAAATTATGCTGCCAAAAATGGTTGTTAAGAACAAAGGCTTTTGAAAACACTGAAGTTTTACAAGCATTTAAACTTTGGACAAATCCCAGAATGAAGAGGCTGAAAATGGAGACACCTGATTTTTCTACATTATAAGGCCAAAAAGACTCACTGTGATCATTTATATTCAACTCCCTATAACACATCCCACAGGACTATTCTCAGGGTCATTGACCAGAAGAAATCAATTCCTTGTTGAAATAGAACATCTCAGAAACATATCCAGCTCTGCTTTAAAGTTGTATCCTCATATAATTAATTATTCTAACAAACTCAGCATTATGACTTTGAACTTACTGTACCTTGCAGTTTAAAGCTGTATTATTCATTTATATGTTGAATTGAAAACCTGTTAGACAGGGCTTTTTTTCCCAGCCACAGGTTTCAGGTCTCTTTGAAAAACTATTTCCATTTGTGTTTGGTAAATCAAGTTGAGTTCCTACTGATTTGCTAGAAAGACAAAAGGCAAAAAGACGAAGATGGGGAAAATGAAAGCAATAATCTTCCCATTCACTGGCCTGCCTCATTTGATTACCACAGGAGCATTGTTTTAATCAGGAAAGAAATTCCATGTCTCAAATCCCATAGGCATTTGCAGATTTCTAATAGAGATTCACGGTCAATTTTTAGTTTTGAATTGAAAAACATTTGCCTAAGGAGAGAGGAAGAGCTGATTTGTCCCAGTTCCATCTTGCCCTCCATTTTTGTCATTGAACAGGAAGCACAGTCTGGTAATAAACAAAGAGAACACTCACATTTGAGAACTCAGTGGTTTTGTCCACATTGTTACATGTGCAACTTCAAAAACACAAGTGGAAACCTGCAATGCTGAGGCTTAAAACTTTGACCTCCTAAGGCTCAAATGCTTCCACAATAAAGAAATCTGAAAAGTCCTTCCTAAAAATCCAATATCTTTCACTTCCCTCTCAACTGTTTACAGCCTTTTTATCACTTCCATTACCAATAATTTTCTTTCATGCATGCAAATACAACTCATACAATCCTGGCAAGCTATGTGGTCACAAATAAATAGCAAGAATTATGGTGAATCTTTCCCTGCTCTTATGCTTCTGGTGACTTAGAACACAATGGGAGTTAGAGCTGCCAGCAGAGACATTCTTGGGAAATACGAATGAAACAAATTACCCACTTAACTCAAAGATCATTTTGCTAAACTGAAGTACAAACCAACAGGATTTTTAACAGAGAAAACAGTATCTGAATCAGGTTAACACAAGGCTCCTCTTTTAGAAGGGGATTTTCACAACATATTCCTAAATGTTGGCATCAGAAAAAAAAAAAACAACCTCTCAGAGACATTAAATACATTCATAGTTTGTAGCAAACTACTCATCATTAACTGAAATTCACAAAGTCCCAATCCAATAAAAATGGTGCAGTGTATGATGTCTGGAATTATTTGAGAACAGCTTTCCATTTGCCTGTTTCAAAGTTCATTTTACAAAGGGTACCAGTGGAAAGAAGTTGTCAGAATATGCTCTTTAGGTCACGTGTACTCTATGGACTGCTTGCTGCAGGCCTGTTGAGAGACAGAAGGCCAAATCTATTGTCCTGGTTTCCATTTGATAGCTTGTTTTAAGAGATAGACAGAAGCGTGTGACATAAATGCAGTATGTTAATAATATTACTTCCTATGAAAGAAATTGATGGATGCAGAATTCAGTATTTGCAAATATTTAAAAAATAGGAAGATATTTCACCATATCATAAGTGGAAAAGAAAAAGAACAATGAGAATTAAGAAAAATGATATTGTATAAAAACCTCTTTCTGTGAGGCAATGCAGAGCAGGAAGTTCCCTGAGAACTGGCTTGTAGCATTGTAGGAACACAAGAAACTGAACAGTTAAAGCAAAACAAAGAATACAATGACAGCTCAGAGCTTTATTTATCCAATATGCCCTCAGCAACCTTAGATTGTGATTTATCAGCTAGACTTTCTAAGAAATTTTATAACCATTGCTACTGGTTGAGTAACCCATAGAGAATAAGTTTTTGCACTTACCTTGTTATGGACAGAATAGCAGGATTAAGTTTTACTTTTCTGATGAATAAGGGCCAAAAGTGTCCCAGCTAAATAAAATCCTGGCAGCATTGCACAATCATCAATATTCATCTACCTGCCATTTCAAGTAAGCTCACAAAAAGGTTAGTTAAAAACATAAAAAATCACCTGCAGAGCAATCGTGGTGTTCTTCGCAGGATATTTCCCCACCAGTCCTTGTTCTTTGCGTTTCTTGAATTTCCTAAAGTAGTCCTGTATCAGGAAGGTGGCATAGAACTTCCCCACGGTTACCTCATCATCTAAATGAACAGACCAGACAGATCTCTCCCAAGTCAGCACATTTATCAATAGTCTGTACACTCACATCTGATTTGCGGGGAAAATGTGATGGGTGCAACAGGTACTATTCTTTCAGCTTACAACAACGGAGCCTGTAATGGGTTCAAAAGCAATGTTTTTGCAAGCAGATTTGGTTCGGTCAGTTAAGTGAACTCATCCTAATAAAGGAGAAAATACAGTACTTTACCAAGACTCATGTACTTCTAAGTAAGTTTCTAACAAAACCATAAATATGTTTGTATATACATAGAAGCTGAAGTTACTTGGAGTAAATAGAGTAAATAAAATCTACTATGTCTCACATAGTTCATAAGAGTGACTCTGCCTACATCTCATTTTTTGTCACTGCTAAACCAAATTTGCTTGTCAGTGTGCGTATTGTGTCAGTTCTGTAATGCTGAAAGGAATGAAAATAACTTCTATCAGTGAATTTAGTTCAATTCAAACAATAGGCAAACAGCCAGGGCAGTGAAATGTAGCACTTCTATAGAGTCACTATTGTGAACAAAATCCAAATTTGAAAGTTTCCAAAGTTCACAGGCAGGTGCCTTGTGAGGACACCAAAATCACCTGGTTCCCAGCAGGTTAGGAATGAATGTGCCTGTTTTATGAGTTCATTAAAGCATTCAGCTGGGCAAGTTTGATCTCTCCGTGACTAATGCTTGCCAGAAAACTAGGAACAGTTTTCTATTCAAAAACATTGCTTTTGTGGTCACACACTTTTTCCCCTAGAGTTATCTGACACGAAGTTCCATTTCCCTTCCTGCTGTGCCATCCAGTCTCTCCGTGTTTTTCAGTATCCAGAGGTAGCCATTTACAGCAGAATTTCTGGCTCCTGCTGTGCATAAAGGAGAGCTGGTGTGGTTTCAGCATCAACAGCTATTCTGCACAGCTGTGATTTGACTGAACAGGAAAATCTAACATGCCCAGACAAATTTTAACATACCTCTGTTAGAAATTATGGGCTTTTTAAAACTTTTGATTAAAACAGAGTATCCATGTATCTTTGTTTTATCAATAGTATGTGCCAATGTATCTCGCTAAGGATAGTATTTGTAGTACTATTTTTACCTATAATGACTGGGGTTTTTTTTTAATTTAAATTTACTTTCTTCTTTTAGAGACTTGTTTCCACATTAAAAAAAGCATGGAGAATCCAATCCATGGACAAATCTGTTTAAATTCATTTTTACCTCTCTGAAAAAATTTATCTCAAAATGAAACCTCTACCATGAAAAATCAGCACCTCTCATTATAATGTCTGAAATGGGCTTTATGCATGTAAGAAAGTACAACAGGCTTTAACTACAGTGAAAATGCACCCAGAATGTCTTTCCCCAGCAGTTTGTCTTTAAATATATCGTACAAAAGTAATTATAACAATTGTTTCAAAAGATATTGGTTGGGAGACCAGTCTGTTGCAGGAAATATCTTAGCATATTAAAGAGCCTGCTCTGCCAAATTCTGACAACTCCTCAAGGGTCAGAGTACCCCCAGTTCCTGCTAGGAAATGGGGAACTAGCAGGACATATCAGGAACAACTCTCAAGGAAAGCTCACAAGTCTATGGATTCCATCTCAACAATAAAAAGCATTTTAGCTGACTCCATGAATCTCATTAATAAACTTCTTGTGAACATTTGCTTTAATGTTCACCTCTAGTCTTCCTTTGCAGCTCTTCAGGAGACTAATGGTGCATTGTATTAAGATGAGAGCACTTATACAGCCGGTAATGTAAACTTGCCTTCCCTAGTTTAGATAAATTCACTGATCTGCAACATAGCTCTGGTTTAACTCCCCAGATAAACTTTCTCCCATATTTTACACTATTTTATTTCAAGTATTTGAACAGAACTTTAAAGGAAGTGAGTTAGCAAAAGGCTCCTAGAAAGAACAAGCACATAGAAGTGACAGACTTGATATAACACTGCTGTGGGTCGCACTTGGAGCGTGTCTCACATCAGGCTATTACACTGCACGACCACTGACTGTACCTGAGATGACAACACCTGTGAAATAGCAGGATGCAGAGATGAAGGGCCCTTACTGATCACTCTGGACACACACCAATCTTTTCGAAGCAAATCACACAAATGCACTGCCAGTTTGCTGAGCTGTGCATGCCCAAGTCTGCCTGTGACCCAAGGTGCTTGTGTATGTCGCAGGCACAGTCAATCGTACTGCAGACATGAGCACACAGGAACAGACACCTGGCCAAGGGGAGCCATCCTTGACTCTGGTTTTAGAGTAACACACATATATAGCCAGATATATAGACAGGTAGAGGAAGGCAGCTAAGCGTAACTGACCACAGAATAGACAAATTGCTAATTACAATTAGTGACAGCAAAAGGAATCATTTCAAAAGGAAGCTGTTGGAAGAGGGCAAAAAGTGCTAAGCAGGACTACATGGATTTGCGGGTGGAGACTGGGAAACTTAGAGAATACAAGTGAGACTGTTATGAGTTTTATGTATTTCTCTTACTCTCTAGTCTCATTCATTCATCAGACATTTGACTGACATTCTATATTTTTGCAAAACCGTTTCATCTTTCTGTATTGAAAATGTGTTGCTAACTATTAACAGTCTAAGTTTTATTAATCAGTTATTTAATCAGTACCAAGAATTAACTGTTTCTTTCTAGTGCGCCTATTTCTAACTCAAGGGAAATAAAACCTGCTATGCTAATTATTCTCATTCTGTTCTGCAAATAAGTGTTATGGAGACATGGTCATGATGTAAAAAGGACCTAGCATTCAGTAATATCAGCACAACTAATATTGGAGAAAACTACTATAAATTGCACCTCTGAATAATTTTAAGTGCAAGTGATTCTAACACATTGAATTTGGAGGCTTTATTGCTTTATATCGAAGAGAATTTTCCATCTCCTAGGAAATTGTTATTATCAGCTGTCACTTGTGTTAATTCATAGATAATTTTCCATTGAATATTAAACATCAAAACTAATTTCTACTGTACACTAAGCTATTTTACACTCCTATGGCATATGAATATAAAATACCTATTTTCCTCTTTTTTTCTAGGTGATTTACAATATTTTCAATTTTCAGGTAAATCATAATGAGGTCCACAGAGGAGCAAAGTAAACTGGAATTGAAAATTCATAAATCTGCAAGACTTCCCAACACATTCTTATTTATACTGGGTTGCAGAAGCCACACTGTCTCCTATCAATTGAGCACTTCCAGGTTTTCAGCCTTCCAGCTACACTGAAGAGCTACATTTGCAGAATAAACATTAGCAATGAATTTTAGTACAGCTGAAAATAAATACACAGCTTATATTCAGCAATGAAATGAAGCTGAAGTTAAGAGTGAATTACTATGTGAGATTAGTTCTAGGAATGTAATCTGTACAGGTTCTTTGTCAGATTGATTTAGGCAGGCAGAGCTCACTATTCTGAAGCATGCGTCTCTATTTCAATAAAAATGTAGGGGAATAAAGCTGGCAAGAGGCAACGCTAATTCCATGCCACCACCCTAAAACAGAATTGCTTCAGAATATTCGGAAAGACTCATAGTTGAAAGGAACAGAGGCTGCAGAAAAAGCTCAAGCACATAGTTACAACAATAACAAAGCGATTCATCTATGCCATGCAAGCACTTAGGTGTAAGGCTAAAAACAACAGAGTAGAACACAAAAGTTGTTTTAAACGTGCAGTATCAGCTCCCCTTTGGAGAGTCAATTTGGCCAGATTTTTGCCTTCACCCCAACTACAATCCAGCAGCCACCACATGAACAGCAAGTGGCTCCTCCAGCCACAGAGCTGCAGCTGCTCCTGGGTCATGCCAAGAGCAGTGCAGACAGTGCTCCTCCTCCTGGCACTGAGCATCCCCTTCCAGGGCAAGCATCCCCTCCACGGGCCAGGAGCGTGAGCAGTCCTGGGAGCTGTCATAATGCTGGGAAAGTACAATGAAGGACAAGAAATATTAGGAGATTACAATGGATGTGAGGATTGGATGTCTGGGTAAATATACCCTGGGCGTGGGTGACAGTGTGACAGATCCTGCACTTTTAAAACTTGAAAAAGCAAGTAAAAAACAGTCACCTAAACCTACATTACAGCGTATTAATAAAAATGTATATATTGAAAAGGCTAAATATATATATCAGAATATATATATTTGCAAAGAGAGATATTGGCATCATTTTATGGCCCATAGGAACATTTAATAAATGTGCCCCGTTCTCACAAATGTTTGGTGTCATTAGAATTCAGATACCTCTTTAGCTGGGCCACATTCATTTCTCAATCTTACTAGCATAAATGTGAACCATTTCCATTATCTGTTGACTGTGGAATGGCTCTGGTTTAAAGTAGTGTAACAGATAATTTAGCTTCTTGCTTTATTAATTTAGCAAAAAAAAATAAGCTGCCAATTAATTTTCTTTTCTCCTAGAAGTATTCAACATATACAAGCAAATAAGCTATAATGTAGCATACTACAAAACATGTTGTTTCGCTCAATGCATTGAAATCAAGCTAGTTTATTTTGCTGAATGATTTGAAATCAAGACTATATCTAGGTCTAATAAGGTATTTTTTTCAAGAAAGAAAATAAGCATAACATCTTCCTCTCTCTCTTTTTTATCTAAGTTTCACTTATCAGTCCTATATGTATTATCCACTATACTAGGCTATAACTTTCTCAATATTTATTTTGTTATTGTTTATTGTCCTTAAATCACATTATGATTGCAAAATTTAGCAGTTTTATTTCTTTGGTTCCTAACAATCTAGAAAGACCAGCATGCACAGAGAATAGCACACGGCAGAGTTTATCGGACTGACCGCCAGCGGGAGGGACAACTTGGTCAAGTAATTTCATGCTCGTTTTCTTCCATATTTTCTTTATGACTGCTCTAAGTTCTTCATTGGCTTGCTCTAGGTTACCTGTGGCAATGAAATGGGAAAACAGAGGATAGCAATTATGTTTCAATGAATGATCCTTTGGATGTTAATTAGCTGTATACATTTAAAGACTGTGGTAGGGATCCTCTGGGGCAAGCGCAAGCTATGTGAAGTAGCAGACAATTCTACAACTAAAGATAAAAAAGGGCATAAGACAGCAAGTTCCTGTTGCTTTCAAATCCAGCTCTGGAGCACTGCAGAGGTGAAATGTGACTTCCAGACCCTGGCCTCACTCTGTCACTCCTTCTGCTTGAATTGTCCAGAAAGTGATGACTTGCTTTTTACAAGTCACTTCTTTCTTGATCCAAAGTTGAGCCTTCATTTACTTAATCAGAGTAATTACTCAGTTGTACAGGCTTGAAAGTTCAAACAACTGAGTACTGAGCACTTTTTCGTCTCTTGCAGTACTCACCTAAACCACAGAAATACCTGAGGACCCTTAATCTAAGTTTGTTATTGCCAGTAGAACCCAAATTCTGCTGAGAATAGCAGAAGAAATGGAACCAAAAGTGGTAAAAGATGGCAAAAAAAATTGAAAAACGTCTAAAAATAGTAAGAAAATTCTTAGTCAGAACTGGCCTTGACCATACTAGGAAAATTGCTTTCAAATGTGCAAAAGTTGCAGTCACACCACTGGGAGATCCAAGGCCCTAAGTTAAAAGGTAGTGAGGAAGGAGCACCTTGGTTGGGCAGGAAAGGGAATCAATTCATTTCTTGCAGTGGAACCCCTGCTATGCCACTGTTGCATGTTTTTATCCAACCAGATGAAAATCGAATAATTTCTGAGGTATCTTTGGATCTGGCGTCACTATCCCTTTTCCTTTCATTTTCTAGCAAACCATTCCTAGCAACAGTGAATACAGTCCATGATCCAAATGCAAACCAGATCCAGTGAGACCAAGGCAGCCCTACTCATGCCCAAGAAAAGAAATAAATTGTAAATATTCCTTATGCTTTCTGACAACTGCAGTAAAAGCTTTACAGTGAAGAACCTTACCTTCTGTTTTTATCTTTAGAGCAGTCCTAACCAAAGCAAATAAAGTAGCATTGAACATGACGGTTCCATCACTGTTTAGTGGCATATTCATGGCTACTAACCTCTGAAAATGAGAAAAGGAAAACAAATTTTGACGCTGCTTTCTTTGAAGGAAGACTCCTGTAATGTTAATTACTGAAAAGCTGATGTATTCAAAGAATAGTATTACTGAGAGGAATATAAATTATATAAGTTCTTCAAAAAAATGTTGAGTAATTGATGCTAGTACATAGATAGATAGATACAAGTTTGCTTCAATTGCGCCTTGTGATGTTTCATTCCAACCCAGTGTCACAGGTACATCAACTTACCTATTTATAAAACAGATATACAAGAAATCCAAATGACAGTATTGTTGTAATACTTTAATTAAAAGGGTTGATCTTATTCCCACTGAAATTGCTAAAATCCCAATATCCATGCTCCTGAAGTCCTCAAATAATGTAACAATCACCTTCAAGTTGCTTTTCAACTTTTACATTAAAATGCCATTAATCCTCGTCAAAATTACACATTTTGCCTGACAGATTCCATATCATTTTAAGTTCCCGTTAATTGTCTGTCTTCTCACTCACCGCTACATATTGTATTATACACTATTATTCACTCCAGCTTGGTTTATCCTCTTGCAGTCAGACAGAAACTCAGCTGAAACCCACCTTGCAGGCCACTCGGTGAGGGCATAACTTGCCAAAACCAAGGGGTGGCTGAATCCGTCTCAGCAATGTCACCACATCGAGGTGCTTTATCCTTCCCCTGCAATCAACACACATCAGTTACCAAAAATCCACCCCAAAAAATACACTTTGTGTTCTGCTAGTTTTGTTTTTACCAAATAAATTATATCATAGAAATGATCTAACTTACTTTGCTTCAGGGTCATATTCTGACCATATTCTTTTGAATTCATCCAAATGGTGGGGGCCCAGGATAGACCAGTCACGTGTCAAATAATCAAAGTTATCCATAATGACGGCCACAAATAAGTTTATAATCTAGAAAAAAGAAAAAAAATAAGAACAATCCTCCTTGATTGTTCTGATTTCTTTTTATTCAATATGTAGTAGAGTAAGAACTCATGTAAATAAACTATTTTTGGCAAACATCACAGAAAATATTTGCATTTAACTAACTGGAAGTCTATCAAATATTGATATGACAAGAATATGATTCTATTTTAGACTACTCAATTTTTTGACATGGGCTGCAACATGGTTTTGTTTCTCTTCCTTGATTTGCCAGATCCCACTACATCAAATTGAAGAATGGATCCAATAACATTTATGACACAAAGTGTATCCCACGAAGTAGTTTCTGTAGCAATAGGATTCAATTTCGTGACAATGTTTTGTTAACACAGACGGTGATACAGAACAGTAGAACATATATGTTTACAGCAGTTCACAGAATTTTGTTGGACCACTCTCCTTTTGCAAGGAAATGATTATTGTGAAAAGAACAAATCAACCAGCTTATACCAGACACCTGCAATGAGGAAAAACATATTTCAATGATTATTTCAGAGCAAATAATCCATTCTGCAATGGATTAGGGGAAAAGGTTATCGTTCACTTCTCATGTACCACACGTGAGGCCGCTTGTAGAGACACAAATCCAAATTCTGCTAAGCTTAAAGAAAACAAACATCCTTACAGGACAGACAAAAGAACTGCAGCTCTATTATTAATAAATATATAATAGCACCATTGAGAAATGCATGAAATAACAGCTATGAAAAGACTGCTAACTCCGTTTTCAAACATGCAGCCTACCACCCTGCACACATGCAATCAGAAGGAAATCTCACACACAGGAATTTAGAATCACAGAATAGTTTGGGCTGTAAAGACCTCTAAAGGTCATCTACACCAATTCCCTGCAATAAGCAAGGACATCTTCAACTGGATCAGGCTGCTCAAAGCTCTGCCCAACCTAACCTTGGGATGTTTTCAGGGATGGGGGTCACCTACCACCCCTCTGGGCAACCCGTGCCAGTGTTTCACCACTCTCACTGTAAAAATTGGCATAAAATACAGGATTTGGGACTCTGTATGGAAAAATAGAACCTTGCCAAAATATTTTGGATATTGGATTTTCGATCATTCTCTCAATTCACTACACTTAATTCAGAAGAAAGCCAAAATACCAAAGCTCATCGCTGTTAACAAGCACAAGCTGAACTCACCAAAAATGCACAGAGCATGTAAAAACTGATAAAATAAATGATGGCAAAATTGCTTCCACATGTGTATTCTTCCCCTGGATTATAATCAGATTCTGGATCACAGCGCTTGCCAGGCAAACATGCCAGCATAATTTCCTGCCAGGCTTCTCCAGTTGCACACCTTTATAACATCACAAAGAGACATTCAGCATTATTTGATCAATATGGATTTAAAAATGTCTTAATTTGTTACATTCTGAGAAAATGCTGGGAGCTGTACAAGCACAAATGTGAAGAGAGACTATGAACATTTCAGAGCAGGAACTAATTAAAGAGAAGTCGAGAGCTAGTTTAAGAACTGACAAGCATAATCTCACATTGCAGACACATTTTATAAGGTAGAATGCACCATAAGAGGCTTGCATATAAAAATCTGAACCCCGAACTGTGATTTACAAGGTAAATACTCATTGCAGCGGAGTTAGTGTGTACAAAAGCAGTGCTGTGTATGAAAATCTGTCATAGAATTTCAAAGTACATATTTGTAAAAGATGAACTGTCCTCTGGTTGAAGAAATGCCTGTCTGTAATTTCTTCTACTGCATTTTTTGCACAGTTGCATAAAGCCTGGGTACAGGCCCATGTTTTCAAATCTTTAAAAGACAGTTCCATAATGATGACATCTTTGGCTGTCTTCATTACCTGGTGTCAAAGGCATAAAGTGACTTAGATCTCAGTGGATGATGCCTTTGGTCCCATATAAGGAATGCCCCACCAGTTCTGCCAACCAGGTGAACAACAGTGCACAGGAGCTGAATTACAGAATCTCAGGCAAGAGAGCTCTCAAGGTTGTCACCCCTGTCCCATGTCATTCTCTCTCCTTGGTCCAGGACATTTTGAAGCACTCCTGGCAAGTGTTTGGCCTTCTTAAGTTCTCCAGTGATGGAGATCCCATAATTCCCCCACATCAAGATTTAGCTGCCTTCACCATCAGAAAGTCTTTCCTACTGCTTATCTGATATTTCCCTTCTGGAAGTTACACCTTTTATCTTTTGGCAACTCTTCAATAAATGTAAAGAGCAGTTTATTTCTTTATGTTTGCAATAACTTTTCATTCCTTCAAACTCTCACACAAGTTGCACATCTAAAGGTTTCAGTCAGGGCAGTCTTTTTCAGCTTTCCCAATACTCACACAGATTGATAACTGGGCTGGCTAGGTTTGGGCTCTGTCTGAAGACAATTACTGTCCAAAGGAGGAGCTTCACAAGAGCTGAAATGAGTTTAGATCTGTGTCACCTCATTAGAACCCTGCTGTGCCGAAGGACACTCAGCACACAGCCACAAACGGGATGTGCTGGTTGGGCTGATTGGCTCTCTCCCTTGCAAACACATTTTGAACATTTATCACAGATCAATGAAATGGAATGCACTGAGTGAGAGTTCAGATTTACTCACCTGAAGAGAAGAAGCACAGCTTGAGGGAAAGTCTGAAAATTGTTGTTTCTGTTTATTTGATTGTTGTCCCTCATGGCTACTTTTCCAAATACCTACAATAAACCAGAATTTTGACTTTTATTCCAGAGACCTGTGCTGTCAGAGGCTGCAGGCCTTGCAATCTAAACTTCCTTCAGGATGCATGAAATTTCACAAACACACTTTTGTTACACTTCAGATTTTTCATGGTAGTCATATAAGCGCAGTAAATTTATCACTTATACATGGAAAGAAAAATAATAAACAGCACACCAAGTTCTTCTCTTGTGTTTTTTTGAATTTCCTGATCATGAAAATCAGAGCCAAATAAAGATTTTTCCATTACTCTGAAAGCTCTGCCTTATACATAGCATCACTATCAAAGGAATATTTCAATAAGCAACTTAGGAAGCAAGTCTCAGATGAATTTGTACTGTTATTTAATGCTAAAAAAATTCTCTAATTACCTGCATTCCAATGACAGCATAGATGAAGAACAGCATGGCTATCAGAAGGGCAACATAAGGCAGAGCCTAGAAAGGGACAGGTGCACTTTCTTTTAGTAATTTCACACCATAATTTCTATTTACATTTGCAAAAGTAATTTCTCTGTACAATACAGACTTTTCCAAGGTTTTTCTTCCCTGCAAGTGCTTAAATTGTTATTACCCGTCACTCTTAATACTCTGCTGCATGCAATGAACACCAGCTTCACTGTATTTTAAATTATTTCTGCCAGCAATCCAGAGGGACGGATCATCTTTACTATTTTTAATTTTATTTTCACTACTGATTCTGACAACACACAGATACTTTGTTCTAAACAGTTACAGAGTTTCATTAACTTCACATTCATCAGTTTTCAGGAGCAATGATTCAAGTATCTAGTATATCTATGAAATTGGTTTTATATAAAATATGGGTTAAATTCTTCTTTTCTAGTCATCTAATAAAATGTGTAGAAGTCTGAGGTCTATGTGAGTCAAACCTATCCTATTATCCTATCACTTTTAAATTGACCAAATACTTTTTCAGAAAGTACCATAGAAATCCCACAGTAACAGCTAATATTAAGTGACAAAGAATGACCCTCAGACTCAGAGAAGTAACTGGTGAAATTTACTTTGGCATTAGTAAGCAAATATATTTAAATATGTCATTATTGATAACATTAACTAAAAAAAAGTTTTTTGCACTCTACAGGGTGTTACTTCCTAAAATGTGGTGTATAAATGGTTGTAATTATAAAGCAAATTTACATAAATTGTGCTAACCTGAAATGACTTGATAAACGTCCACAGTAATGTTCTGATTCCTTCTCCTCTGCTCAGCAGCTTCACCAACCTCATCACACGGAAGAGACGGAAAAAAGTGATGGAGATCCTAGCGCTGTCTTCAGAGTTCTGAAGAGCATCATGGAGAAGTCAAACCAAATAAAAACTCAAACATGCAACACTTCCAGAAAAACAACATAAAATGCAAAGGTGGAGGAGGTAAGATTTGAAAATGTATCTTGAAGGCCCGTTCACCTTGATAACCATGATATGAAAGGAAAAATTACATGCTGAAAACACAGGACCTGTAGAAATGCTTCACACAACACATGCATTTCCAAGTTTTCTGGTTTGTTAATAGGATCATACTGGGTTTGTTTGTAGTAGACTTCAATAGAACACTGACAATGAATGCAAACCACTGCATAACACCTTTGCAGTAAGACAAGTATGAAAAATACAGAAAAACTTGGTGGAAAAAAGACATGGTAAAAAGAATAAACTCAAGTATAGGTAAAACCACTGGGGTCACTTTACTGATCTTACCCCAGACTCATCAGTTGTGACTGTTTCAGTTGGCTTTGGCTTTAAGAAATTAAGAACATTAAATATTAAAATCAAATAAAAGATAAAAAAAGTCAGCTTAACCATAAACAAAATGAAGAATGTTTTTCATTTCTAAATGCAAATGAACATTTTTCAACTCAATAAACATCCTGAATAAGATATGAATATCCTTATTAAAACTATCCTCTTGTCATTTCATGTTAGCTGACTCATGCTAAAACATTTTTGGCTGACTCATAATAAAATCCGCTGGCATAAAACATGTTTAAAAGATTCAGTGGAAAGTAAATACAAAATAAAATATCTGCTCCTATCCAGGCCAAACAAAATTAGCCATCAGTTTTCACAGACTGTTTGAAATTATAGCAGGAAGCCCAACCAAAATACAGGAGGCAAAGCTTTGGAGTCAAACTAGCCTTTCAAGGTTTTTTTCTGCTCTGCCCTTTTGGAAGATTAATTATTCCATCACTGGAACCTAACCGTAGCCAGGTAATAGTGTTTTCTATCACTCCAGGAGCTCCCTTAGAGTAAAGTTATTTAATTTGAGGTAACTCAGTGGTGAACACCAGGTGTTGTAGAGCTTAATAAGGACAGGTTTTGCCTCTGCCAAAGTGACAGACAAACATTTTTAGCCCCATGCCCTGAAGGCTGACCCTTCCACAGCAGTGCACATGAGGAGGCAATACTTGAACTCTCACCATACCCAAGCTGATGTAACAGGATCAGGCATGGAGAAAGGGCTTCAGGATTTGATTGATCCTTTTGGAACAGATCTGTGCAGCCTCAGGAGCTGCAGGGAGCAGAGAGGCACACATGACTTCTTGTTCATAGAGCCAAACTCTGTGTCCTGTGAAGAACAACTCACTTTTCTCCTTTTATTCTCTCTGTCTGATTTTGGAGAAACTTTCCTGAGAGCCTAAATGGTCACACACCTTGCAGAGCGGGCAGCAAAGTTTAAAGGACCAATGTTCTGTGCTTGCTTGTGCACTGATAGACTTGCTGCAGCTTCTTCCAAAATTGAATAGGAGCGTCTTTAAAAACATTTATAGCCCTAGAAAAACTGGGATTCTGGCTGTTAGATCCTAGTGATGGGTCTTACTCTCTTGCCTAAAATATCCTCCTTTTAAAGAGGCACCTTTCAACAATCCCCATCACATAGAGCAGAAATGAGCACAATGCCTCCCCAGAGCTGCTCCCAGCACACTGTGGATGCTCTCAGTGCCGCACTTCACCTACTCAAATCTCAAATACTGCTGTTACCCAAGATAGAACTTGAGAAAGAGGAAGGAAAAAGAGAGGAGCTGATTCTGTTGAAAATATATTATACAAATATACTATGGTAAAGAAAAGCAACAAGAGATAGTACTTGTTAAAACCAGATCATTATTAAACTACTAATTTTTTTTCTCTACTTTTTTTTCTAAACATCTAAAATATAAGGGGATCACAAGGGGGAAATGAGGTAAAAATAACTGTTTGCTCAAGTACATGCATTCTACATATGGATACATTACTGCTTCACCAGGATATCAATATTTTCTGAAACAAAGGGTTTTTAAACTGTATGAGGGAACATTACTAAATTTATGCATTAAATTAACCAAAAACCAGATATCCTTATTAAACTTCAGCAAGCAGAGTATTTGTAATACTGGCTGTAACATCTAAATTTTCTAAGCACTTCTATAAAATAGAAAATCTGCTGCTAAGGAAAGACAACTGCCTCATTAGAAATTCCCTGTATATTTCAACTCTTTGAAATAATATCATCAAAACATAATTAAGGAAAAACTCATTATCACAAATATCATAAATGTCAAAATATCACAGATCATGGAAACAATCTTGCAAAGCTGCCTACCTAAATCAATGCCAAACCTGCACTAGTGCACACAGACCCACACTGCTACTGACATTTAGCACAGAAAAAAAATAATTTTAACCTGAAGCTTTAAAGAACAAAGGTTTCATTACACCTTCTGCAGATGAAGCCTGAAATGTCATATTAATCTCTGGTGACTGACTCAGGTTGAGCTTGATACTGTCTTAAATACGGAGCAAATTACTTAATTTGCTTCAGTGTTTTGTATCATCAAAAATGGAACATAGTATTTGACAGGTAGCGATCAGATTAAATTACAGAATCATCACAAATTGACACTAAAAAAATTCAATAAAATTTTGGGGTTGCCATTTTGGAATTTTTCCCACTATGTTTTATAGGAGCAGGATGAGGCCCCAAATAAGTTAGCATCAGTATTAGGATGGCAATATATAATGGATAATACCAGAAAAAGGATACTTTGGTCCTTCATATTTTTATTTAATCACTTTTCCAAATTAAAAAAAAAAAAAAAAGGAGTTTGTATTATAACTTGATTATGGAAAAAAAAAACCTCTCAAAAGGAAAAGTCAGTAAAAAAAAAAATTCTACATAAAACTATCTTGGTAATTACTTAATTCTCTCTTCTAAAAATGCAGAGATCACATTACCCAAACCACATGATTAGTTCTACTGGAGCTGCACAGGAATGATGATCCCTCATATTTTTGTCAGGAGGTCACTGAAGGTTTATGTGTTTGCACAGTGGTGAATGCCCAGGACTGCCCAATGCAAAGTCCCCTCACAAATCCCTCCTTATCAGCTTCTTTGTACTAAGAAGTCCTAATTGCCTGGTTTTGATGGGTGACCTGATGCTGCTGGGGAGTGTTAGGATGTCATATGCAAGAGATTACAAATTATGGACACTGGAAAGTGCAGACCAGTAATGAAAAATAAAAACACTGTCCACAAAAAGCAAATTGTACAGTACCAAGGTGGAGATAAATGCTAGAAACAAAGTATGAACATGAATTCCTCATACAAGAGAAGCTTTTTTCTACTGGACCTGAAAATCTTCATCACTGGGCAAGTGTTTTGGGCTTGACAGTTTAGAGTGTATCTAATTTTTTACCCTCTGTGGCATCTCCCCCTGATAATACAGCACCTTAGCTTGTATTATGAATACCAATTATAATGAAGATAATATAGTGATATACCACAAAAGAAAACATTATTCATACTTATTTATAAAGGAAATGCTCATCTGGGAGACAAAGTTAGTTAATGGTTATGTGTGTCCATCCAGCATGAAGCAATGCTCAGATCTGGGAAACTGAGATAAAGATAAGACAATCTTCAGCAACAATAACAGACAGACTGACAAAAACAGAGAGTCTGCTTCCTACAGATAAGGAAAACCAGACACTCCCCAAACACAATCCTTTTTGCAGCACCAGGGACATTACGTGCACGTACACTCGTAAGAAGGTGGCACATTCTGATTTTGTACATGTAGGGAAAGTATTAGAATAGATTTGAGACTGAGGGGAACAGGCTGAGCAGAGACTGCCCCTGGGGATGATGTCTGCTGACAAGAATGCAAATAAAAATATTTCCTGTGGTCACACAATCTACTCTCAGCCTCCTCTTTCCCCTCACTTTCCAGCAAACGTTCCAATGCTACTCGGACCCAAATGCTTTGGAACTGACTGGTCATAATCAGGATTTTTTTGTCCCTCAGATACCGGGACTGTTTGATTCCTAAGATGACAGGGATGCTTCTGCCTACCAGCAGTCTGGTAATGGGCACAGCTAGAATAAATGAAACAGCTTCTGCTTTCCCTGCTTGGCTGACAGACACACTGCAATGACATGAATGAGCAGAGACTGCCCTCATTGTTCTGCCTGTCCCGTCAGCCATGGGCCAGCTAAGCTCAGAGCCCAGGTCAGCAAAGCACTTCATAACCATGTAATTTTGAGCCAATTCTTAAATACTTCAAATAGGCAGTAATGTATGATTTTTATTTTTTACTTAATCAAAGTATAACAGAACAGTTTTCTTCCTCAAAAAACCCCAACCCTCTGAGTCACTGATTCAAATGTTTGCAACCTGCTACCAATTTTGGTAAAGTACTAATGCTGCTTATGAAAAATTTAGCACATTTCCTAAACAGGAACTCCTTGTTACACTCTCCATCTTGCAACAAATGCTCAAAACAAACATCCTGACTAAAAAGAACTTCAGTGTCAAAACTGTGAACAGTGTGAAATAGATTGGATCACGCATTGGAAGCAAACTCTGTGCTTAAACAAAAAAAAAAAAAAAAAAAAAAAAAAAAAGGTGAAAACAGTGATGTTAGTAAATGGAGTTGGACAAATGCTTCTTTTTTAAATATTGATCCAAAGGGTCCAAGAGTATGTCAGAACAAATGACATATGATGATAATGTCCTCATCACCATAACTAAAGAAGGAGGCATCTGAATGACAAACACATATGATGACAATAGCACACACAGCAAAACATTCAGGTTGCCAAAATATCTCCAGAAACGTGAACTGTGAGTGTATGTGCATAAACACATGCTATGTTAAGAGAATAGTTACTGCAATTCAGATGTGAGCAAGACATTTTCTTCATAGTCTTATCAGTGCTCTCTATATTCCCCATTCAACATGAACCAAAAGTCCAGAAACATCAATTAATAAAAATTTTAAGTCAATGCGAGAAATCACAGAGAAGATTTTTTAAAAGTGTCTTTTCCCTTGTAAAAGATGTATTTAAACTCTAAGTTTACAACTAATATGTTGGTGGCATAGGTTATTATATAATAACTAACAAATATTCTGTTGTACAATAAAGTAAATAAATTATTACTGTTAATATCATGAAAGCAGCTCAGAAATTTATTTCTAGCTCCAAATTAAATATTGCAACACTGTAGAGATTTGATATTGCACTAAGACTTGATACTAATGAAAGGAAAGCTGTATGAGAAGGTAGTTTTCTGACCCACCCTTAAGCCTAAAGAGAGAGATTTGCAAAAGTCTACAAAATATATCAGCAGTATTCAAAAATACAAATTACTAGGACCAATACCTAAATTCTAATATATGAGAGGGGTGCATGAAGTGGTACTCGAATTGAATTGGACTGCTTTTGTTCAAAGTTGAATCCACAATCTTTTACAGGAGGTAGATATGAGGTTTTTACTCCACTCCTCCACATAAGCACAAGGTCGAGATTCAAGACAAAAAGGTTTTCCTGAGGGACTCAGGAAGAAGACATAAATGCTGTTCCTTTAACCCCTATTCCAGCAGAAAACCCGAAGTTTATTTAATGTGAAGAATAAAATTAGTCCCATAGAGATGCCATCAACATTTACATAAAAGATGAGGAAAATGAACTCTCCATTATTTTCTCGACATTTTGGCTGCACATGAATGATAAGAGAAACAGAAAAAATTTTAATTAGAACCTTTGCAACCACTACTGCAACAATGTGATCATGCTTCTAAGTCATATAGTGTTGGTCATCCAAATGGCTTCTGAGCTGACAAACAAGATCATTTCTATACAGTCAGACCAGATTGAAACCTGTATCTTATTTCCTTTTAACAACTTATTTATTCAGATTTTATTTCCAATTTATTTCTCTCTCATTCTCATAAGGTATATACGTCCCTCTCCCAGACTGGACTGGCCACACTTTGTCACTCCCAGTCATTACTCTGCATTTGTAATTGAAAAGGAGCCATTTCTATGACCACACAAGATCTTGCATGTCATGTGAAAGTTTTTGAAAACAACAGGCCACAGAACCCAAGAGTAATTATATAGATTTTAGTAGTGGTTTTATTATTTTTTGTTGTTGTTGCTACACCATACATATATTTACTCATATATACTTGCCTCTAATAAGTTCTAAAAATAAAATGAACATGAAAACCAATTAGGTTAATAAAAGAAGAAGGTTGAAGGAAGGGATATTAAATGAAAGAGTAAATTAAAGAGACAATCATAGAAAAATTTTTATGGCCAAAATATATGTTGCTCTGAGGTGGTTCATTTCTGGAATTGGTCACTGATCCAGTCCTTGGGAATGCTGTGCAATCCTGTAAATTGCTTAATACATTGAAGACTCACTTCCACAGGCACCAAAAATATTCAAACTGCAGTAATTTCCTGGATTATGTGACAATGGGAGGTTACTGGATCAGAAGAATCAGCCTCAGGGAAGCATATATATTATTATAAAATGTTAAAAAAAAAAACACTCCAACAATATAAAAGAGACGACATTTAATTTCCAGAATTTAATACTGAAATCAAGGCAATATGTACCTAGACAGTCCAATCCATTCTCTTGTAAAAAATGGGTCAGATGCAAACTTGTTGTTTACTAGAACTCAGTGGTCTTTGCAATGGATCTACGTATCCCCAGTCAGAACATCAGGATGATGCTGAGCTGTTTCCACAGCACTGGGCAATCCCATATGTAATCCTATAGGAATGTTTGGTTCACATTGAGGACATGAAGTATTCACACTCATGTCTCCTTTACACTGCTCAGTTAAGATGGTTGCACCCCTGCAATTAGAACTGTGACAAGATCTGATTTTGTGCCAGTGCTGGTGATTTACCCTGCTCCAAATCAGCCCTCAATCAAGGCTAAGCTTCCTCAGCTCAAGACGTTTCCATAGTGGGAATTTTCACACGTGCTGTTTCAATCATGCTTGAAATTCCATTGCAAACAAAGTCTCATTAGTATCTCAGCAGATGTGTCGATTTCTCAGGATCACTGTCAGTGTTAGATAACAAGTGCAGGTGGAATGGCACTATTCAGAATGCCGAAAAAATACTGCGGAAAAGATTCTAAAATACTGGATTTGGATTACAGAAATTTACACAAAACTAATCAAGTAGGAATAGTTCAGTAGAATCAAAACAATAAAAGTAATAAAAACCTGAGAAATTTCCCTGGACACTCTGCAGCATTAGCTGTTTAATGTTGAAAACGAGAAATCAAGCCCAGAAATATGCTGAAACCATAAGACATTCTTGACTTGCACAAACAAAGCACAGAAAAGTAGCAAGACCAGAAACAGACAATGCTTAGTACACAAAGAGTCTGCTGTGTAAATCTAGAAGAAATCAAAGATGAGCATTTTCCCTCCAGTGAGTATAACATGAAAACTAAGAAATGGTAGTGCTGGCTGTTGCCTGTGGTATGCACCTATCTTGGGGATCATCACTTGATCTCCAGAATTTTTTCAAGACAACTGGGAGAATTGCTAAATGACAGTGTTCTTCACAGCTGAAAGCTCAGCAGTGACCAGTTACAAGCAGTGCTGTCAAATTAACAGTGCCCATATAGTGCTAAAATCAGAGCCATCTGCTTTGGTCATGGAAGTATCTCTCAGCTATCTTTCAATCTCTTGACAATCATACATTTTGCAGTTATTAGGGAAAGCTATTCTAAATGATTGGTCTTTTTACTCTCCTCAAATACTATGCTCACCTACAGCAGTACTACTGTGAGTGGAAATAGTGGGTAAATTGCAAGTACTTGAACTTTAAGTCTAAATTCAAACCTTTCTGGCGGGGCAAAAAAAAACCCCTAAACAAAACAAAACAAAACAGAGAAAAAAAAACCTAACCAAAAATAAGAGGCAGCTTTCTTATCAGAAATTCAGTCAGTCATGAGATTCTCACAGTTTAACACAAGATCAGGAAGCAATTTCAAGGTGAATCTGTTGTCCAAACATCTATATGAGCAATTCCCATCAGTCAAAATTCTGGTAAAAGATGGAGTTTTCCAAGTACTTTAATTCAAATTTCCAAACATTTACAGCAGGATATGGAAAGCAAATGGAATAGGAAAAAAATAAACATTCTATTTTCCTCAGCATGAAAAGCCTTACTTTCTATGTGCCCTTCTTCTGCTAGCTCATTAGATATGAATGCTAACACCCCTCTAAAAACCAAACCTCCCACAGAAAAAGAAATCATTATTTATTAAACTCAGCCACTGAAAACCGATGGAGTTTTGAATTATCTTGGTCAAGTTACCTATAAAAAATCAAAGGGCTTCAAGTAAAATTGTAACATAAGCTTAATTCCTCTCTTTAAATATTTTCTGTGCATATATAGAAAAACAATTCTTATTGTCTCACTATGCTGCATGCATGTGCAACTATACAAGTATATAAATAAATAATAGCAGCTTGTACAAACATCTGTATCAGTGTTTTGCTCTTTGATTCCAGGATTAAACACAATTTTCTAAAAAAGGACTTTTTTGGGATTAAGTTTACATTTTCTCTATTTCTTGATGACAGCAATTACTTTTTAGTGCATGAACAGTTGCTACTTACATTAACTTCTGTTATAGCAATATCAACGACGCTACCAACAACAATTAAGGCATCAAAAGTGTTCCATGCATCAGTGAAATAGTGCTGTTAGGACAAGCATTCAGCAGAAAGAGAGCAAGAGAAAAACACAAACAGAAAAAGAGAAGAAAAGGACAGTGTTATAACACAGAAACACTCTAGGCTTTTCTGATGTACCACTATACAATCTAAACTTTCCCTTCCATAGCTAAAAAAAAATTGGTAGAAAAAAAAGGCTATTTATTTCCCATATCAACATAATTGGCCTATGACTGGTCTGTACTCAAACTTTAGAAACATCAGATCAAAATCTGTGACTTGTCCAGATGATGGAAATAGTGGGGAGACAGAGAAAGAGAAGTAGGGACTGGGGAAAGTAAGCTGGGATATACTCACATCAGCTTCACTGAGAACGACGTCTACTATGCTGCCAATAACGATGAGGGAGTCAAACGTATTCCAGGCATCACTAAAATAGCCCTGAACAGAGCAGGCAGGGTGCAAACGTTTGTGATTACACATGAAATGTCAAATATTTGCATACTTCTGTTTAGTTTTGCATAAACAGAAATTAGTTAAACAAAACCTGTGGTCTAATGAGAAAACAAAACAAAACCAAACAATATTGCCTACTGAAGGAAAAGCAACATATATGTGCGTGTGTGTATATATATAATTATATATATACATGTACAGACACACACACAGACACACACACTACACATGCAGAACACACCATCAGAGAAGCACGATGCTGGCAAGCAAGCCATCATCCAAAATTGGTTTTGGACTTCTAGCAAGGCTGAAAAATTCTAACATATATTCCCTAACGAGGACAACAAGACCCATTTCATTATATTTCTGCAAGACCAAGCCAAATGAAATCTCCTTAACATCAAAGATTTTGTGATAGTACTATCTAAGTGACTGGCAAAAATATTCAAAGGGTCAAGTCTCATCACTGGCTAAATATGCGCAGTTATTAATGTGAAACTGTGCATAAAGGTTAGAGAACTGACTTAAACTTCTACTCATAAACTGTGTCTAATACAGGAACTCACCCTACATTTGCAGTCAGAGGCTGATTCTGTAGTCAGTGAAGTCAGTGCTAAGAACCACAGCAACTTGAACAATTTCTTAATGCTTTTGGTGCAGCCAGTCCAATGTCCGAAAATTCATTTTCATAAATTGCTTCACCACCCTTCTGACATTTTATGGCTTTAAATATATTCCCCACTTGTCTTACTGGGACATGGCTGCAGAGGGTTATAAAGGGCTATCATGCAATTAGCTGACTATTGGCATAAAACTGCATGTTTGAGCAAAAAAAAAGTACTTCAGAAAAATCCTCCAGGTAGGTTCCAGTGTGGAACAAAATCAAGATGTATTACAATTGTTAAGATAACTCTATGGAGACCAGAGTTTTCTGCAATATGTAGATTTTGCCTAGTTATTATTGAAATCCAGAACTGCAAGAATTACTGAACTTGGCCTTTACCTCATTCAGATATATTAATGTATCAGTCAATCATGACTAAGGAATGCACATTTCATGACAATAGCTGAAATGTACATTTTGTACATGTACATTTCTTGGTAAAATTTTTAAAATATTAACTTTTCAGCCACCATTGAAGCTCTAAAATAATGCTTTTAGCAAGAAGTTTAAAACTACAAGCATGCTAATCTAACTTTATGTCTGGTTATACTTTTTATTACACTGTTTGCTCTAAGATAATGTTTTAGCTGAGTAGTTAAAGTTATTACATGAGTTGTTAGCAGAGAAAAGCTTAATCAGTTCCAAAATATTTTAGAATTAGACTGATATTCTTCTCAGGATTTTAAACGATCAGAATTTATAGTAATTTCACAGTTTAAAGTAATGCACCTGAGTGCATCACTATTTGAATAAACACTCATTTTGTGTGGAAGTTAGCTCTTGGAGACTGTGAGAGAGCTGCTACAGTAGACAACAGCTCTACATTTTATTCTTGGAGAAGAAGCACTGAGCAGGGCCAGGAAAGGCTCATTATGTTTCTAATGCTACACTCTTTTAAAACACAAATTGTGAGAATCGTTCTTTTCTTTAAGGAAGGGGCTGTATGAGTAAAATTGATCAGAGTATTGTTATCTCTAGCGCCCTCTGCACTACATGCTCTGGTTCTTTGGGATTAACCATCAATTCCAGTTTTGGGGCAAAAGCCAGAGCTCGTGGATTCGGCCTCCTGAAGAAACGTCTCCATTCCTAAGAGCTCCTGCACAATTCCCTGTTGCTCCCTCCTGACTCATCCTGCTTCATGGGAACAATCCATTCCCAAAGTTTTACCAAGTATCACGCTGAATCACCCCAACAATACTGAAATTTATAAGCCTAATGAGATTAGCAGCTGCCAGTCAAAGAAAGGGAGCTACTCTCATCATATTCTTCCTGATCATTCACATTCATTATTTCTAAGTATCTTCCTTGATTTTAGAATAGCAGTATTTTTATTTATATATAGATACACACAAAATAAGAGACTATTGGCAAACAGCAAACACATAATCAGCACAATCCTGAGCTGTGCTATCCATCTTCCTCTACAATGGGAACCAAAAAAGGTCCTCCAAATAAAGGATAATTCCAGCTCTAGAAAAAGTTACTTTACTAGACATGCTACAAGATAAAGCACTGAAATAAAAAAAAAAAAAATCACATTTTGATTCAATGCAGCTAAAACACTTTACAGCTAAAATACTTTACACATTTATTTATTTCTTTTATGAAACCTTTTCCATCAGTATAGACAAATATTGTTCAAAGTAATATGTAAAGCAAAAGCATACAAATAAACAAAAAACTAAGAGAAAATAAAGATGGTTTTGGAAAAGGGAGGAATGGACAAGTCACAGCAAATAAACATCATGCAAATAAGTTGTTTTCACCACTGCAAGGACCCAAGATCAATTCACTTACTAGCCATCTTTCCTTTTTTCTTACAAAAATCTGATGTAAAAGGACATGGAAAATCATTACAAGTTTAAGCAACAACTGGCTACCAGGAAGCTGTACATACAGTATGTGTGGATGTATTATTTTTGATTCCACAGCTGGACTTTGTTTTGAACGGCACTGAACCATGCTGAGTAACAGAGTTTAGCAAAAGTGAAGAAAAAGGCCTGTTCTTTTAGCTTATATTATGAAAAATTTGTTCATTGAGTAAAGCTGAAGGACAAAATCACAAATCCTGGGGAATATGTAGGCACAGAGAATTAGCAACAAAATATGTTTCCATACATCTACCACGTAAGTATTTTAGTACTTTTAGTACTCTCTTGGAAAATTTAGGGCCTCATTCTGCAAAGTCTTGTGTGATCTAATCTCCCAACCAAGTGTGCCAGACACTCAGCATCACCTTTAATATCTAGCACTTCTGCAGGTTCTATGTACTTCACAGCTGGAAGGCAGTCTGCAGTGCCTTGGTTTTACACAACACAATATATCATCATAAGAGTATCCATAATTTATAGAAGTCTTAAGTGTATATGACCAGCAAAACCAAAAATCACCGTTTTCACAGGAATTTTGTCAACATATTAAGGGGACACTGTCAAGCAGATGAGATAAAAACTAACAGGTTTTTATCTATTCTTATTTCTACAGAGTGAATAATGGAGTTTTTATTTGATGCTTTGACTATCTCTGAAATAAGTTTTTTTAATGGACAAAATTAATAAATAACTTTATTCTGTCAGACTAGCCTAAGAGACCCACCCACCAGTGACATAGATGAAATTAATCAGTGTCCCTCATGGGCCCTAAAGCAAAACATTAAGTTTGGTTTCAGATTGTTCCTACTATTATTAAACCTTAATATGAGTTAAAGCAATTAATTGTTGTTTTAAACATGTAACTATTTTAAAGTTTAGATTAAAGATATTAAACTTCTGCTTAAGGCTGCTAGCTCATTTGTGATTATTAATGAACTATGCAATGTAATGCCAATAGGTTTTGTTAGAGAGTATCTGATATTTTAAGAGGTTACAGTCGCCAAAAAATAACAGGAACAACCTTAAATGTGCCCTTCCCGCTAATTAGTCTCTTTGAAAAGTCTGATTACTATCATGGTCTTTAAACCTCGTCCTGCTAATTAATAAGTTTAAGGTGTTCTGCATCTATGGGGCACCGAAATTCAGGAAATGAGGACTTTCCACAGGCAGTGTCTGCCCTTCAAACTCTCAGGGTTCAGATTCAGGGATCCCTCACAGTGAAAGCATCCAGTCAGATAGAAAGCATGTTGCAACAGAATTAAAGCTCAGATTGTACAGAGTCTTAGAGACCAGTATTAAGACATTGCATTTGCTAACAAGTAGGAAGCCCACAGTACAAATGGAGCACTGTGATTTGTACACTCATGATCAGACCACTGTGTTTGTGCATTAGCTGCTATTTCTGACTACAGTCACAAGTGCATGGAGAACCATACAAGGATTCACAATCTTCTTTCAAAAAGCAGATGATAAAATGCAGCAAAGTCTTCTGTGCAAAACAAGGATATAGAACAGGAAATACAGATCAGGAAACACAACCAGCATACTCATGACACTGTGGTCCACACAGCTGAGCTATCTCCTCTGGGGCCTCATATTGTGCTATTTTTAATGTGAAAACCTTAGCATTTAAATAAGAGAGCTGACACAAAAATACAAGTAAATTCATTAGAAATGTACAATGGACTGGACAGTGCAGACTGAGACTATGGGAGAGCGGGTAAACATTCACCCAGAACTCCACAGTTCACATCCCAACACCAGATCTCAAGTGATGGATAATTTGTTCACTTCTGCAGGCAAATACGAGCTGGTTTTAAATCAAGTAGTTCAGGCTGTACAGCCAAGCTCAGTACTAAATGCAAGCTGAATAAATAGTTTTGAAAAGCTGGAAAGAAGTTGTACACCTGCTCCAGCCTGAGCTCTGGGCATCCATGCTGAGAGCACGAGAACTCCCTGGGTCAGAGCAGGAACAGGGCTGCCTACAGAGCTGCAGTCAGCCAGGGCTGCTCCACACCAGCAAAGGGCACAGCTCACAGCCAGCTCCACAGGCAGAGAGCCTCGTTGCTTTGAAAGAAGGGCAACGGAAAATGAAAAGTACCAGTCTTGGATGGTGACATCAGTGAACTTCAAATGGGACATCAGGCTTTTTTCAAATTCCATGTGTAGTAAGTGAACACATTTTTACTGTTGTGAACACATTGGTTTCATTGTCCTGAAAACAAATTTTGTCTCATTTTTCCATCATTAACTTCTTGACTTCATAAATGTGGTGTGAGAACTGAACAAAAAGACTGCATTAGCTGCTACAGGATAATTTCATCATTTTTTCAATTATAGTTATCAGATTTTCTTGCAAATGTACTTTTTAAAACGTGTCTGCATCATTCATATTGACAGTGTCCCTTTAAAACAAGGAATCAACTACTCAGTGTAGGATCTACCAAATATTATGTATATATAACTGAAAACATAAAAATCTAAAAAGGCTATTAAATATGTAAATTATTTCTGTGTATGTTTGTAATACTTGGCTTTATAAAATAAAGTAAAGAAAATATTTTGCATTTTAGAAAAGGAAATTTTACAGGATACAGGTCTCTACTGGAGATTAAATTAGTGTAAAGTAATGAATGTAGTACCCACAACAGGAGACGTGGTAATGCTTGTAACAGGAAATTATTTATCTGATTTAGAAAGAAGGGACATTTTCATTACCTCAAAATATTCCAGATCTCATCAACCACTTAGTAAGATTTTTTTTCTGATACCTGCATTTCATTTCCTGGAGTTACATTTTTATTATGATTTCTCAGATAGATAAAGGTGGGAAATGTTGGTTCTTTTTGTTCTTTGAATAATATACAAAGTGTGAAACTCATTATACTTAATTCCTGTGGTGATGACCTAATTAAAGCATATCTTAAACTTACCTTAGGTTTGAATGCAATCAGTTTCAAAACCATTTCAACAGTGAACACTCCTGTGAAAACCATATTCATAATGTCCATTGCATCATTAAATAGCTTAGACTGTCCATAGTGCTGTGAATGAAAAATAAAATACTTACAAAAGCAAAGGCTTTAAAATGCTAAGTGAAAGCAAGACAGCCCAAGGCAAAACTGACAAAAATGCAGCATAGGAAAACATTTTCTAGTAAAATTTATGAAGCACATCTATATACAAGGAAGATTAGCTGAGTATCTCTGGTCGAGCATGGAACTTTTTAAATCTATTCTGGTTAGGCACTGGGAAGAACAAAACTGTCATTCCTCAGCATCCTGAGGGAATCTCCAGAGAGATGGTTTTGAGAGGAAAATCATTCCCTCAAAAGGCGAGTATTAGACAACAGCATTTTCCCAAGTTTTATATGCAAGGTTTTAAAATTACACAGGCTTGTGTCACACCTGCTTAGAAAGCCCGAAGTGTGGTAGTCACAAAATAACATGGTGTGTAGGAGGTATATTTTTAAGAGGGCACAGTGTATGCAAGTTTACTGAAAAAAAGAAGAATGATTTTGTAAACTAAATTCAAACCATTCTTTTTCTTATCAAAATCTGAAATACCAGAAAAAGAGACAACTGGAACGTGTCACAGAGAAGTAGTATATTCAGAAGTGCTGTCTTTAAAATACCACTTCATGGAAAAAATACAGGTTGCCATAATTTAAAGGCATATCACCCATATCCTTCGCTGCAATTTATGTCAATAGCTTGAAGAGAGTTTCTGGTTTTCCTACCTGCATAGCCAAGCAAAGGGTGTTCAGCATGATGAGGACAAACATGATGTATTCAAATCCAGTAGAATTCACCACATACCAGAATTTGTACTGGTAAGGATTTTTTGGAATATATCTACGGAGAGGACGTGCCTTCAAGGCATACTCTACACACTGACGCTGAAAAGCAAATACAGCAAGAATTGTTAGACTATAACTTGGCAGTTTATCAACTGGTAACACAATCAGCAAGCGCAAATTTTTAAATATAATTTCTAAAACCAGACAATCTATCTACTTGATGTAGGGGGTTTTATTATTAAGTGTTAATAAAGTGAATCAGTAGCTCACCAATCCTCACTTCATTATTTACAGCTCCATCTAACCAGATCTAACCCTATACACTACTCAGCCAAGTGCAAAAATCAAATAGTGCTCATGGAAATTCTGGAAGATTTTGCCTTTATGCAGTAACATATTATAGAATGTATAGGTATGGTACATAGCGGGACTAATAACTCACTTATATGGTTATGTTTTGTCTTTACTCCCTTTTCAATCACCGACAGGACTGCATAATACAAAACCCTACAGTCAGCAAAATAAACACTGAGGTGGTGTTACTTGTAATAGCTCAGTTCAATTGCCCAGCAAAATCACATCTGTGGGAACATCGTGGATTCATCTCTTAATCTATTAGTGCCCAAAATCTTCAGGGCTGGGCCTCTCATGTGTCTCCGGAGGATTCTTACAAGCCCTGACTGATGGGGCACACAGTGCAGAATGAATCCTGGCTACAGTGTCATGTTTGGCTTTCTTTAAATGAAGTGTGCTACAGTCAGCCAAAAATACCTGAAAAATTGTGACTTATGAGATCCTCAGTCAAAGGATTAAACAGTAAATAGGGACTGATTTTTGTAATTTTAATCTGAATATTTCCCATGAATTTCTAAAAGGAAATGGGGGTGAGAAGCAGAACGTTTTTAACACTTGAACTTTGAACACTTTCAGACTATTCAGAGCACAAAAACTATTTTCCAGTTGTTAGTGTAAAACCTATCTCTGCTTCAGGATAACCTGGCAAGGGCTGTATTCTTATTAATGTGACACTAAAAAATGAGATGCTAAGAAGCCAACAAGCTTCGTGGACCACCTTTCACAATAAAAAGACTGATGGGTTGGGCTCAAAGAAAGAGGAACATACAATACAACCTGAATACCCAGTTAGTAAATAAATACCCAGACAGCAAAAAAAAAAAATCAAATTAATAAATATTGAGCTATGTGTTTGGTGCCCTCTTCTGCCCCAAAGCAGAAAGAAAGCTCTTCATGCATAAACAAAGAAGTCTACTTTCAAAACTTAAGAGTTCATTATTTATTTTAACCTGATTTTTGTCCAGCTCACAGTTCTTGTACTCTTGTTCTCCCTGTTCTTGGAATGTAACAATCACAAAACCAACAAATATGTTCATCATAAAGAAAGCAATAATGATGATATAGATGATGAAAAAAATTGAGATCTCCACTCTATAGTTGTATACAGGTCCTACATTCTCGCCATTTGAATCAATGGCTTTGTATAGCAGCCTGAAAAACAAACAAAATTTTATCTTTATTACCATTAAAATGAGAAAATAATAAAATATGTAGATTCAGAGAACAGGTTTCAGAAATGATCTGATGTTCACTTATCTTCTACTTACTGACAATGCTTGCAAGAATATAGAAAGCAGCAGAATCACAGCACACATTGTCATATTTTTTTTCTGAAAGAATTAAGGTAAATGAAAACTACAACCATTGCGTCATTATTTATTTCCCCACATAAAATTTTCTCAATTAAGGAAATAGTGAATAGCAGTAAACTCTTCCTAGGTTTCCCTGTGAGTGTATTACTGCCCAATTTTTTAAGGAAAAGGTTTACTTGAAGGCCTAAAACTTTCAAATTAGCATTATTTAAGGGCCCTGGATGGATAAGCATCTAAAATTGTTACATCCATTAGCGCTGAGGAGTAGCTCCTTATAGCAAAAGTAGCGAGAAGACTGGGAATCAAACAATGTAAAAAAGTTCACCTTTTCTTACTGTTCCTAAAATATGGGATAAGAGCACAGATTCAGGATAATAGGTGTTTTTACTTCCTCCCTCTCTATATAATCACTTTAACTGCTTTATTGCCCAAAAATGACTGGTAAATGACAGTGAATTGTGCTGGAAAATGCAACTGTCTTAACAATGCTATGAAAACATGGAGAATCCACTCACGCTGGCCAGCCTTCAAAGGTGGAGACTGTGAAAAGGGCCATCATAGCAGACAGAACATTATCAAAGTTGAAATCACTGTTTTGCCAGACCCTCTCTTTGACCATGGGACTATCAACATCTCCGTCCTTATAAACGATGTATATCCCTCTGTGGGAGAGAAACTGTCATTAGTGAAATGTTGAACTAACCTCAGAGTTACTCAGTGCACTATTCTAAGCTATTTCTTTTATTGCCTCCTGAGGTTTGCTTTAATTCCTTGCTAACCTGTGTTTTCTGGTGGATTTAAGATGACAATTCCAATTTACACAACCCTAAATGGCCTGACACATGCCTGCCCACACACAGTTTAAGTTATTCAGAACATGATGTGTCACATTCTTAGACCAAAGATCTCCTCACCGGCATTCCTCGGGGTTCTGTTTTGCCTCATCAGTGCACTTGTAGAATTTTCCCTACATATAAAAACAAAAAGCAGTGACAAAATGCAGAATATGCAAAATACATTCTTTTATACTACGATTGGTTCAGGATGGGACCAGCCCAGTTCCAGCAGCAAACCACCAAGAATTCAATTCTGCTTTGCTTTTCTTGATGCACTGTAAGTTCTGAGAGTGTCTTACCTTGAACAGCTGCACCCCAATACAAGCAAACATGAATTGCAGCAGAGTTGTAACAATCATGATATTACCAATAGTTCTAATAGCCACAAAGACACATTGAACAACATGCTGGAAAGGAAGAAAAAAAACTATTTCAATGCAATTTGTCACAGACTACATACCACAAAAGTCTATTTCTGTGTTCTTTTTTAAAATTACTATTTTAGTCTTGTCAGTGTTATACCTAATACTGTAATTTGACTGGTTTTCTAAATTAGTCTGTAAGCCTGTTGGCATAGACCCATCAACATCAACTGGCTAGAAATTGCATAGGCAGTATGGATAAACAACTAGAATGCACTGACATGGTGGTTCATCACAGGCAAAATTTGCTCTCAGTGGCAGGTCCTCCCCACATAAATTGCTGTAACTGTGGGCAGAGCCTGGACTCTTTAAGACCAGATATGTTTAAGAATCAGGAACTGATTTCTGTCCTTGTTCTGCGAACTTCTGCAGACAATTTTTCTTGTGCAAGAATTTTTAACCTGAGGCAAGACTGAAGGATCAGGCCAACAGAAACATAACTCAAAAAATAAAAATAAACACCTTAAGTCCTTTTGCTCTGTTTATTGCCCTTAGAGGCCTCAAGACTCGTAAAACTCTGAGAATCTTCACGACTGAGATAGCACTTGATCTAGGGAAAAAAAAAAATTAGTGTTATTGTTATAATGATTGTGTTACAGAAAAACAATATCCTTGTAAATTCCTTAAACATGAAATCTGAAAAAAAAACCAAATCTCCAACTAGAGATCTCAAGATACATATACAAGATTCTTTATTAGTATTAGACAATAATATTCATCTCATAAATACCATAAGAATCACATTGATTTCTGGAGCACACTTGGAATTAATAGCTCAGCAGCTCATCTAAGACTACAATAGAGCAAAATAGTCCCCAAAGTATTTTTCAGCATTGACAACCTCTTTTGAAAACACTGCCTAAATCCTGTAAATCAATGAATCCTTCAATTTCCAACTAACTGGAGATCAAAAGATCTCAAATTACTTTCATTCTCTCTGTTTAAGTAGCTAGGATTGCATTTTGAGGAAATAAGAGTGAAAGAACATCCTGTGAAACTGTAAGCTCATGCAATTGGTGTTCTGGTACCAGCAGAGTTCTGAGTGGGGACCAGCCCAACACCCAGCCCTGCTCTCGTTGAGTCACTCAGGCTTTCACAGATGATTTTTAATGTGGAACAACTGCCCAATGAATCAATAAGCACCTTTGGATTCTTTTACTGTGTTTAGCCTGACCCAAACAAAAAACCTCTTCACTAGCACTTATAGTCCTGATTAAGGCATTACTTCTCCCCCCACAAATACTGCCTAGTTTCATATCCCCATAGGTCAATACTGAAAGACCAAGTTCATAAAATTGGACAATAACTCAAGAGAAGAGATATAAACCTCCTGAAGCTCCAGGAAATACCTGCTGTACAATACAGGGTCATGGTGCTCTTCCTCGTTCTCTTGGCAATAGCGGGAAGTAGTAATTTGTTTCCAGCCCATATTAGTAGTGAATTACAACACTCTCCATGCAAAGTACTACCTCTTGCCAGCCCCATCCCTGCGCACTGACACTGCACACCCACACACCGTGGGGGAACAAAAGGAGCTGAAACACTCATTTCGGTAGAAAGCCTCAGAGCAAAAATAAATCATTCACGTTATAAGTATAGTACTTACTGAATCCCAAATGATACCAGTGAAACACCCACAACCAGCAAATCCAGCAAATTAAAATAATTCCTGCAGAAGGATCCTTTATGAAGGAATGCTCCAAAAGCTGTCATCTAAAAATAGAATTGTTACACATTTAGTCTATATTTCAATTTATTCAAATTCACATTTAGGCTGTTTACAAGACACTTGCCTAGAGTGTGAACACATACAATACTATCTCACTTTCTAAAATCCTTTGAGATATAAAACAATCCCTCTATGCACATTAAATCTTCTATTTAAATCAGAAAAATTCTGCTCAAGCAACATCAACAAATATGCTAATTGTTTCTAATGTCAACAAAGGTTTTATTTTGTGTAACAGATAGGGCTGAGATGACTACACTGAATTAGTTTTGCCTTCATTAGAAAAATTGCTACAAAAAACCACTTAAATTTCCATATTTACTAAACTATAGGGTCCAGACTCCTAATTATTCATACTACCTTAAGAATTGAAGGAGCTGAAAACAGTTTCAATTCTTGAAGGTACCGCAAACAGCTAAGAGTCAAAGCTGACAGAGAAGCAGGACAAGGCTGTCCTAGGGCAGCATTACAAAGCTATTTACCTTTGGCTCATGGGAGACATGAGTGGGTTTCTTGGAATAACCTGGAACAACTGATGGATGTTTTGTATTATGTGTAATCAAGGGTCCCCAAATTTTACTGTTCTGTGGGGAATATCAAATGTTGCTCTTCCTTTTGGACTTTCTCTTAATTTTTTGTTTTCTGTTCCTATATTTAGATGAAAGAAGCATACAAAGTGGATCTTGTATGCATCATTTGCAGGTTTCATTAGGCACGAGTGATAGAGGCTCTATTAACTATGGCTGCAGCCAACACCGGGGCAGATGTTTTTGGATATCACAAAGCTGAATTTGACTCCTAAATCCATGAAGTAGACCTCCTACCATAACTGTAAGTTAAGTACCAGTTAAAGAATGCACAGAGGAACCCAAGTAAACCATTAGAAGCACAGATTCACCAGCTGAAGAGAGTATTGCATGCCTTTCAACAGTTATGGATTAAGTCTGAAACTAAAATCTCCTAACAAAAATATAGATACCTCTGAAAAATACCTCATAGTCAGCTCAATCACATGGATTCTAATTTCTTCAGCCTCAAGACCATCTTAAAAAGAGCCTGAATACTTAGCTATGCCTTGTTTTCCACAGGTAAGAAAACTCAATTCCAGCTAGAGAACATCCAATACTGACTGTGTATTTTAATCCCTTTACTTTTTATTCGGTTCCTCAACGTGTAGTGAAGAGATTTTGTTTCATTACCCCTCAGCAGATTACTACAGCTTTCAAGACTGTTGCACAATGTAGAATAGAGCTACAGGCAATGGGCATCTTTTAGGATGGCCCTGCACCCTTGTTTGTGCAGACATTTCCAGCATGACAAACCATCACCACCAGTAAAGTGTACCTCTGCAAAGGAAAGATGCATTTTTTTGGAAGCCCTCCTCTCCTTATTCTCAAGTTAAGTCCTCTTTTTTCATTATCAAAATATTAAATGTTCCTCAAAGCCAGAAGAGCAAAAATTCTAAAGGCTTTAACCTATGCCATGGCATGAGAGATATAACATAGTTATATTATGAAATTTCCATTAAATTTCCAGTTCTTTCACTTACAACCATAAGGAGTACAGCTAAACTCATTAAAATCAGTGGGAGTTGAACACTAAATTAACATCTATCTACAACTACCCATTTCCACTGTAGTATGATAAGAGCCACATACAAGTATTTCATATAAATACTCCCACAAAAATTCAGTCAATAATTGACCTAAAAGTACAGGTGAGGTCCATATCTCCCTATCTTCACATGGAGACTCATACTTCAACCACCACAAATCCCAGTGGAAGCATTTGCCAGAACTCTCTACAGCAAGTTTAAATGCTGTGGGATTAGCACAGAAGGGCAAAGTTGAAAGCACAAATTCCTAACCTGACCTTTGCTCTGATGTTTTCACCTTTCCCAAGTCATGCAGACAGGATGATATGGATTTCAATGTCATGTACAGATTATATAAGAGAATTCTTAAATGCATTAAACTGATGTTACAGCTCTTCTGTTATTCATACGCTCATTTATACACTCAACACTGTGTGATGTGGGAATCCTTGTGTCTGAGAGCAGTAAGATAGAACACAAAGAGACCCCCCACATGCTGAGAATTATTCTGATTTAATTCTTGTTTTTTGTACAAGTTTCTTCACTACAGATGATAATATTGTCTCTGGTTATTCTAATTTCAGTTTCATCTGGTTTTTGCCTGAAAATTAAAGAATACTATTGTTACTGCAGTTCTAGTTTTGAATTTTCTCCTTGCAGAACACTCTACCTCTGTACAACTTGGATACTGCAGGAAGCACAGTGCAAATCCCAGCCTGGAGGACATGGAGGGCCCCAGCCACAAGCAAGCAAAGCCAGAGTCTGAGACATGTTAGTAAAGCAGGCGCTGCATCTGTGTCATGTCCTCACTGCCCATTACATTCGTATGGTACAGTTCATTTCCCCTTACAAGTGAATGCTCTACAGAGCTTCCTGGAGAAACTAGAGTCAGAAGCATCAACATTTTTGGCTATGATGTGGCTTCTTGTTTCCTTGTAGTATTTTACAATGTCGGGTTCAGCAGCCCAAGATTAGAGCTTCCTGCTTCCCTTGGGTAACTCTCAAGTTGCTCAATGCCAAAATCTTTCGCAGTTAGCAGGAATATTGCTTTTCTTAACACATCCAGTTATGCCTCTTTAAGCCGCTCTTTATAATTCCTCCGTCTCCTAGGAAAACACAAATGGAACTGCAGGAGCTGGAGAACCTGCTGCTCAGAGCATGTGGAAGTTTACTGACTCTCTTCTGCCACAGATATAAAGGTAACATGTTCTTATGGCTTCTCAAATTCAGAGTTGAGAACCAGTCTGATCTAATGCTATAGCTCTTTTCAATGCTTTGTCCTGTCCTTTAGTTTGGCGTTTCTCTAGCAGCAAAACCCCTGGATGTTTATTTTAGCATGCTACAAATAAGAATAATTGATTCTATAGCAAGCTTTTCACTGCTGAAAATGTGAAATAAGGGGATAAACGTTAAGCCTGGGAGAAAATTCACAAGCATAAAAATAATCTATTACATACAGTACAGCTTATCTTGTAAACAGCCCAAATATTGCACCAATTAATATTAATCAAATTGCATTGTGAAGAGTATGCACAGCAATATGAGCAAAAGCTGGGAGAAGAGATTTTGTTAAGCTTAATCCTCAACTGGAAATGCAAAGTTTATGTACAGATTCTTACAGCAACTTCTAAATGTATAAATCAGGGTTACTCAACCAAAAACTTGTGGTGAATACGCACAGCATGAAGCATTTAGGAGTCACATGCAAATCTCTGAAAGAATATTCTGCCAATTTCCAATGAAAAGTTTTATTTCCTTATTCAGCATTTTGTTCCATGTGAATGTAAGTTTTGGTTATTTGACTTCTTTACCAGAGTAAGTCTTGTACACTGAAAATCTGAGTAACCCCAATAGATATTCTTAATAATCAGTACACAAACGATACATTAAAATGCCAATTCTTGGCTCATGCATGGGTAATACATTTAAGCAAGCATAATTATGCCTGTCTGTGAATTTAAATGTATGCCCAAGATAAATGCAAAGTATCTTAGTGTATAGATAGATAAATGCAAGATATCTTGCAAGTCCTATTGCAAGAAAATAGTTATCTACTATTTTAGCTCTGTGGATATAGTTCAGCAAAATAAATGAGAAATTACATGCTCCCTCCTTATAAGATTGATTATCTCTTTCGGAAATGCCAGAGCAAGGAGAAGGAAAAGCTCATGCGCAGTGAATTATTTTTCCCTTTTCTAACAACTGTAAGTTTAAAAAGGGTGAAAAATGAACTATTAAACTGATGTAATGATAAAAAATCAGCTTCTTCATGCACCCAATGGTAAAAAAATAACCAATCAAAACTATGAGGACCTGTCAAATAAAAAAAAAAGTCCTCTAGTTTAGAAAAAGTTTAGCTTTGATCGCTTAGAGAAAAGGCGAAGAACACTTCAAGTGCCTTTTCTTGGCAGGTGACACACAAGGAAAATCCTTTTAAACAAGCTTCCTTTAAAAACCTGTTACCTTCAAAATGATCTCAAATGTAAACATACTAGTGAAGACATAATCTGCATACCCTAGGATCTGGAAGGTAAACAAAAAGTTACAAACATTATTGCTAAAGCTGCTTTTGAGCTAACAAGGATCAATTAACAATGCATTACCTTTAACAGGATTTCAACAGTAAAGATGGCTGTGAAAGCATAGTCAAAGTAACCAAGTATCTGCAAGGTATAATACGTGCCACAGTAAGAAATCCATCTCTTAATAATTTTTACAACTTAGACCACATACACAACAACACCTGAATTAATCTAAGTCGACAAACAGAATTTAGACAAAGCAGT
Organism: Dasyornis broadbenti; assembly: GCA_013397935.1. Taxonomy (NCBI): domain Eukaryota; kingdom Metazoa; phylum Chordata; class Aves; order Passeriformes; family Dasyornithidae; genus Dasyornis; species Dasyornis broadbenti. Next base: position 872,449 of record VZRN01002471.1, on the reverse strand, counting down.
TTAAAATTCCAGCTATTGTGCAACCATTTTTATTTGCTTAAAAATGCCACTGTGCTCAGGCATTAGATTTCACCCCTAAATAATTGACAGGACCCAACAGGCAACAATTTTTTTCAATTCAGTCTTTCCTCTACCAGCTTTCACAGATACTTTCTTCAGCCTTTAGCAGAGATACGGAATCTTAAACAAATAAATACTTCTTAAGAATGTCAGTGGTTTTTACCAAAGTATTGCATCACAACATAAAACTTCAGGAGATGATTCTAGACTGCAGATCATTCCACATTCTGCTACATTATATTGTTCCTGTATAGGCTTGTCTAGAGTGTCACAAAGCAAATTAATGAATAACTAAATTACTTAAAATCAGCACCACAACCGTTTCTCCTCAAAGTGGGAAGATAAGGCGGTGATTTATTTGTAGGAAATTTAAAAGAAACCACAAGAGTTGCACAGTGGTATGAAATTTCTGAGAGGATTGTGGCTGTGGGATTGACCTCACTGCTGTCAACAGCCACACAAACAGGTACTTCTGTACCACCCCGAGTTCACCCTTTCCAGGTGGCCACATCACTAACACCTAACTCAGTGAACTGCAGGAGGGTGAGAGTTTAGTCTCAAGGATCCAGCAATCCACTTAGCCAACAGCTGTGCATAGAAACACCTTGCCTGCAGACCAGCAACTAACCAAGTGGGAAGGACAAATAAAATAAAGAGACAACACACAAAGAAATTAGTCATACTAGATCAAATAAAAGGAAATAATTTTTCCCGCATATTCCATTGAATATCACATCCTTCTCTCCCTTGGCGTGGCTGAAAAAAATAGGTAAATATTAAAGCCATTCAACAAAGATTAATCAGCAACCAGTTCAGTCTAGACTTAAAATATTTAATGGTATTTCAGTTTGTAAACTTTCATTCTGTTGTTGACTTGGCTGGTGGATGGAACATGAACACCCAAGGTAGTAAAAAGAAAACTATGCAGGCCTGGAGCATGTGAGAATACTTACAACAAGAGGGCAATGCCCTCCTGAAATCCATCACACATTTTGTCTGTGTCCCAAGCAGAATTAATCTTTTCAGTTACCACCACTCTCCACTTACATTTTCCTAAGGCTCCTCTAGTTACAAATATAATTATCAGCTTTGAAGTCATTTCTGTAATAACAATTTCAGTATTCTCCACCAGCTCTCTTTTTCTTACCCATTAATGTGATTTATTCATAGGATTACATTGGTCCAACTTCACAGATGTGGGAAGAGCACTGCTCTGCTGAATAGTGCATGAAGAGTGTCTTCGTGTTTTGGCCTCTTTTTACCTCTGGAGAAAGTTTTAGCTTTTTGATTTTAACTAAAGTTACTGGGAAAAGGTTCAGGGAATGCCAACAGCCAAAAGAAGACTTTCAGAAGTTGCACCAATTCTAGCAAGAAATAGAGAGATATAACCTCTAGAGACTCAGCAGTCCCACCTTTCCTGCAAGGTGCAGCAGAGTTTTTCTAACTCCGGGACAATCTCTACAGACCATTGTGTATCTAAAACAGGAGAAGCCTGAAAGTTCTCTCAAAGCATTCCCAAAGTCCCCCTGGGCTGCTACAAAGTTGCGCCATCTCAGGTCTTTCCTACTTAATCTAAAGCACAGCTCACAGTAATGTGAGTGTTGCTCCACAACTGATAAAAGTGGAAAAAGAGTAATAAAATCCATGATCACAAGAGTGGATTTTTTTTTGTTGCTGTTGTTTTGGGGTTTTTTTTTGTTTTTTGTTTTGTTTCTCTGTCCAGTAATTGTGCATTGGAGTAAGAAGTAAGTCTTCCACTAGATTAACAACTTAAAATGGGGTATTCAGGAAATTTTTTTGGGACAACACAGATATTTAGTCCCCACAGAAACTACAATGTTATTGTGTAATAGATACACAATGGAAATCAATGTTTTTACAAATATTTTGCTCCTACAAGTAGATCTAAAGAAGAATGCAGAAACACTTCCAAAGTTACAGGTATGTGTATAGGCTGAAATGGCATTTTTCTCAGAATCAAGGCAAGAGCTGGGCATGCTCTGATCCTCCTCTTATAGGTGACTTTAGAAAGAAGTTTGTTTAGTTTTTGACGCAGCCATTCAGGAAACCAATATCTTAGAGTCCAACGTGGGGATAACTCAAATGCCTTAGTGTGGCCACAAAAGCTTCTCTAAAAAAACAGTTAACACCCTTATGAATCCCTACACTCACTAACAGAGGGATAATTTCAAGTGCCCCGGGAACATATAATAGAGTCAATAAAGGAGAAAAGAGGACAGGTCAGAGTCTATTCCAAACATGATAAACTGAAAATTTCAACTGGCACTGCTAAATCAGCATCAAACACTGGGAGGCAGTAAGAGTGATTCAGGGATTGTGCATCAGGTATTCCAGCTGCAAAGTATGAAAAATACTAAAATTATAGATATTATATTAATATAGAGCATATTTTATCCTGATATGTTTATAATCAAAGGAAAAGCATTATGTAAATAATAAACACTTCCAATACTAATGATGTTCCATCAATAAAATCAATTGTCTTTAATGAGTTATGCTTCTTGAAGCAAAAGGAACATAAATGTATAGCTTGAAAAAGAAAAAGGAAAGTTTCTTAGCATGAAAATTAAAAACCAGGCGCTAGGCCCAAAGGGTATCGTGTGAGGATATATTTATCTTCCGACATAAAAATGAAGGGCTTACATTATTTCGAAAAGAGTGACTGCGAATTGGATCCTCTGCTGCTAAGGAGACACTGCTGAGCATGATGAAGACAAGGATGAGATTGGTAAAGATGTGGTGATTGATAAGTCTGTGGCATCCCACTCGAATTCTGAAGAGGAGATAGAAAAATACACCATTTTTGCACATAGAATTCAGCAGATGGTTAATATACGTGTTCTGTTACTCTGCCAACACTGACAGAACAGAGCAACAGTCAAGCAGTTAAAAGCAATGAAAATGCTGAAGCCATCAGTCTGGTTCCTAAGAAGGTAAATAAATTCAAAATCCAATTTACCCGTAATGAAGGTGCACTTAAAGCAATCTGGGAGGGGTTGGTTTTCAATGAGTTATGAAGACCACTACAAGGTCAGGGGTTTGTACCACTGTGCACATACAGACAACATCAAAAGGACCAAGGCAGATACTAAGTCATCCAGACCCCCTGTTTGATTTGATTCTTACTAAAGTTGTCAAAATTACTCATCTTGTGAGATGCAGCTACCGCTGCAGATCTCATTGTGCTACTTAGGACTCAAATCAAATCAGAATCTCTGCGAAGATTTTCTTACAGAATTACAAGACAAGTGGGTGTTGAAGGCTCCAGAGCTGTCAGATTTCAGCCACATGACACAAAGTGTAACTGTGCCTATGCTTAGAGTCACTGAGCCCGAGGTAATCACAAATACTCCTCTGCACTTTGATAGAGAAGGTCGGGAACTAAACCGACAAAAAGGCAGGATCAGCTTCATAACTGACTGACACTGAAGTTACCTAAATTCTGCTGGAGACTCAGAAGGTTCACAGCTAAAACTTTTTCTCCTGTTATTAAACAGATGATTGGAGTATATCGTACCTTAGTTAAGCAAACTGGCCATTTTAGACCAGTATGTAGTGTTAGCTGAAGCCAAAAGCAATTTGAAATGCTCAACAAATCTAATGATTTTACATTCACCATATGAAAATTACTAGTTTAAGGAATTCTCTTTCCTGTTTCCAAATTGTGAAGAGCTTCAGGCAATCCGTGCAATGAATAAGATACAAACCCGAAACATTTTGTCTTGATCATCATCTACACTCGTGATGGCCTCTACCACTGCAGCTTTCTTCCAAGCCAAAAACGGCTTAATTAGGGACATTTACTGACTAGCCAAGCTTACTGTCTTCATCAGTGTAGAACTCCAAATGCTCTGGACCTAGACTTAGTAACGAAAGATTCCACTTCCTCCCCAAAACCCAACTACTATTGTTCTTGATTTTTTGAAATAATTTCTCTTTATCTTTGGTGTTTGCTTGAATCTAGGAAATGCTGTTACCCTGAGAGGAATATATAAAACCTTTTTCCTACTTTTCTCTTTTTCTGCTTTGTCCTCCGCAAAGGTTACTAGGGTTACTAGAAATTCTCTCATGCAGAAGATGCTCAGATCTTGCATATGCAGTCACTAACATAATAAATAGATAACACACATTAAAGAGTACTTGCCAGACATGTGAGAACCCAGACTATATGTACAAAATGCTATTATCTTCAACAGTGGGAAGACAAACGATATATTTTTCCAATTCTTTTCATTTACCAAGTCAATCAGAAAATTTTGGGAGGAAAGCCAATCTCTTTTCTGTTGAAGATACTAGAGTTCTACTCCTGGTCTCTCTGGATGGAGGTCTGACACTTCACTGTTAATCTTGATGTTTAAACCAGTATTTTTCAAAATTATATTTACGGATTGGTGCTGCTGAAAATGAAGAAGGCACTCCCTTCAGGGATTGGTGTTATCTTCTCCTTCATGTTTAGCTCTGATATTCTACGGGGACGTGGGCCTGTTGGCACCTCTGGTTCATCCTCCTCCTCTTCTTCATCTTCACCTACTTTTAATCAAACATTCTTTTTACTACAAACTAAAAAATATTGAGGTTTTGCTCATAACAATACAAAAGCATAGCCTGTAATAAAATACACACGGCTTATAGCAAATATATCTTCATAGCATGACTGTAAGAACCTACAAACCAATACGTGAAGGTCCAAATAGTTGTCAGAAGCTCATATACAGGTTGTTGTTCATACATGGGTGTGTGCATAAGTGCCCTGAGTGCATTAAAAGGCTTTGGCTGGTCCTGACCAGCCTCATCTGAGGACTCCTCACTCTCCCTGATGAGCTCTGGAGACCCAGTTCAGCTCAGGCCCTGACAGTCCACCCCTGAGTGCTGAGCTCTGGGCAGAACTGATTTTTAGCTAAGTATGTTCACTGGGCCAAGAAAAAATTGACCAAGCATCATCAGCCCTGGAATATCCTTCTTTGCCAAATGTTTCAGAGAAGTTTAGAATTTGGTCTCCCATTCAGATAATGTTACCACAACAGTCCTGAGGCTCACAGTATTAACTCTCAAATGCTGCTTGCACTGTCTAGGAAGCTGCAGGAAAAGATAACACTTAGCAGCTTCCAGGCCCATCTATCCACTGATAACAGAGCACAACGTCACTGACTTCAAAGAAATTGGTTCAATGTTCAGCAAGAGCAAGTTTAGGATATTTTAGCAAACTAACTTAAATGTGTTTGTCTTCTACCTAGTATTCACATACCTGGTACATCACAGGGTGGATAGGGATCTTTATCTTCATCCTCTCCTTCTCCATATTCACCAATTGTCACCTACACACACGGGAAGAAAAAGAAATTTTAATATAGAGTACAAAGTTCAATAGAAAGCAAGCCAAATAAGCCTCTGAAGTCAGAAGTGAGTTTTCTGAAGCAGAGTAACTCTGAGAACCAAAGAGAGCTGACAGTTTATTGATTATGTTTCAAAGATGATTTTTCTACAATGATTTTTCTACAGTATCCACCTTTTTCTGGCTGTGTAAATCACAATGAGAATACAATCAAAATGCTTTAATAAAAGCTGAATGTTTGAACATTCTATTAAGAGTTTGTCATTCACTTATCTCATTAGATTTATTAAGCAAAATACCTACAGAGATACTTTAAAAAGTCATATTTTTCTACCATTAACTATTTTGTTCTCTAAGAGCTTCCCTTCTCAGGATATCCTGGAACCAAAATAATTTTCTGGATTAAGAAATACTGTGAGGATGCAAAGCATCAGAACTAAATCTCGTTTGCCTGGAAAAAAAGTATGGATGATTGCCTGATAAAAGAAATTATACAATGCACAGTAGTCTTGAAAAGTTCTCCTTAGCAAAATTAATAAAATGGCTTCTTAGAAAAGAGACACATTTTAGAATAAACACCTTACTATCCTTGGGCTTCTTTTGGTCACCTTCTGGCTTCTCACTTTTTTTATTTTCCAGACTCTCTTTTCTACAAAACAATACAATAACAATTACAAAGCATGCCATGTAAAGATAAACAATTTTAAGCGAACAATACCAGTTCTATGCAAAGTTGAAAACCTTACAGTAAAATATTTAAAATATTTTGTACAGCTGCAAGTGTCAGAGCAATAAAATCTACCGCATTTGAAAGCAATGAGCCGTTTAAAATATTATGATTTTAAATATAATTCCAGAGGCTAATCCCTAAAAAATTCAATGCATGATCATTACTTCTTTCTAGAGGGATAAACTGTGCCCTTGGACTCATACAAACAACTTTCATTGACTTCAACAGGCTTGCACTGATTTCAAAAGAAGGTTTTCTACTTGTCTATATAAGGCTTAGAGAATGGATTCCACATGGAGTTGTGCATTGGCAACAACAGATAAATTCTTGTGCTAATTGCACAATAAATCTTACTGTTGCAATGTTTAAATATCAGTTGGCTTATCATTATATTCTTAATTCACCCCAATTACTACCTAACTTTTATCTAAAATCATACTGTTTGGCTATTATTTTAGTGTCTAGACAAACTCTCTTACTTTTTTCCCCCGAGTCCAGTACACTTTGAAGATAGTAAAGACATCCATATAAAAAAAATCCTTATAGAAGAATTCAGTACCCTCCCTCCTTCCTTCTCCTGCCTGTTCAACATGCCCATCTACTTTACCTTGCATTTTTTTTCCTTTCCTTTTCTTCAGCTTCTTCTTTCTGAGCTGTATTTAGGCTTTCAGCATCTGCCAAGTTATCCACAGCAATGGCCAAGAAGACATTTAGCAAGATATCTATTTCAAATCATTTTAAGGTCATTATGCCTTACTGTACTTGTGTGGTTTATCATCAGCATAAACAGTGACCATGGAAGAGATATAAAACACATGTTCCCAACCTACAGCGTGGAGATTTGTGATGCTGGAGTGTAGTGCAAACGACACCCATTTAATGGACTAGACTGACACTGGCTACAAAGTGAGCAGATGTCATGGATTCCAGAACAGCAGAATGCTTGAAGTATTTTTTTAAATAAATGGAATTCAACTTCATGCTAGCCTGAGTAAGTTCAAATATGAAATTGTCTATTATACATGAAGACTGTTCAGGCATTTTGAAAAATTCATTTTTATAATGCACTGTCTTCCATGTCCACAACAATCTATATCAAATTCAGTTCTTCAGTCCATATCAGTTAATCCCAAATACTGATACAAATACCATATAGTACAGAAAATAGAATGTTTTCGCCCTTTCACCTCTTGACCTTTTAAGAACTTCTGAGAATTGCAGTAGTTTGTTTCTGTGTGGGGCCAAGGAAGTATTTCCAGAACACCGAAGGCAGGGAAGGGGAATGTTTCAGCAGGCTTTATCCCAACTGCCTCAGTCTCTCTGCCCTGGCCCCTGCACTGCAGAGGATCCCTGGTTGCACTGTCAGAGCTCCCAGGGCTGTACTGAGCATCAGAAGGATGAACGGGGCGTCACTGCCCAAGGACCAGGCTACAGCCCCGCATTGGCAGAGGCAGAAACAACAAACAGCAGGCAGGATAAGGCCATGTTCCCACTGCAGGAAGAAAGAAAACATTCTCTGGTTTTTGCCATGGTGGTAGCTGGCGATGGCCTGGAGATCACTGACTCGCACTCCTTAGGGAACCAGGCATATGGAAAAGTCTATTTAAAGGACTCAGCACACACCAAGAGCACTAGCCCATGGCCATTTACCCCCTCCCAGAGAGATTTTGGTCCCTGGCCCCACGTGGAGATGTTTCCAGTGAGTGTAAAGGATACAGTTACCACAGATGAAGAGGATAATGAAATATATACAGACTATCATGCCTGAGGATGATGGACCACCATACGCCATTATGCCATCATACATAACAGCATTCCAGTCTTCACCTGTTAGGATCTGAGAAGCAGATAGCAGTAGATTAGGAGTAACTCAGCATCAAAAGTGCAATAAACACATTTCTCCTGACTACATAATTAGCTAACTTTCTGTATGCATAAAGCAATACCATCTTCTTTCTATGCATTGAGTTAAAATTCCCATTTAAATAAACATCTCCTGAAAGCTTGGATTTAACTCTAATAGTTTTTATTTTGTGCTATGCATTTATATCACTGAACTTCAAAGGCAAAAATAATAAAAATTACATTTTATTGAAATTTTATTGGTCTCGGCGTGCCAAAGTAAGAGCCCTGGTTTTCAGTAATGTCACATATGTAGCAATGCCAATAAATGTCCATCACTTAAAAATCAAGTTAGTAGTTAGGCTATAGGGGCACTACATATACTTCGAAATAATTTCTCCAAAATTATCAGTTCCATCCTGAGAAAACACGTAATACTGACTCTCCTTCCAAGCAATTAAATGGTTGTTTAAGAAATTTAAATGCATGCCATTTTCTGAAATTCATTTTTGGAGAGCTAAACTTATCCAGTTAATTTTCACTGTTGGTTGCTCCTGAATGTGCTCTAAAACTGAAGAAAGCCCCATTCCTTTGAAAATGAGGCAGCCTAAAATTTGAATAAAATCTAACTCAGCTGAGTTGGAAAGTAGAACCTTAACTTTTTATAGGGGCAATGTCAGGTCAAATGTGAACACTTTTCCCCATAAGAAAATTTCTCATTAATATTTTCTTATCTTCAGATTAAATGGAAAGATTTTTTGCTTGCTCTGGGCAGTCACCAGATGAGAATTTCACCAAAGAGAAAGGAAGTTAACACCAAGGTGAATCCTGCAGCATTTAACACTCGCCTACATTGTATGAAACCAAATATTGTGGTAATGTACAAAACCAGGTGTGAAAATAGTGAGAAATATATAACCAAATAGCCTAATTCCAGTACCCAAATTGAGAAAAATAAATTTTAAAAAAGCATCACAAATTAGTGAAAAGTAAATTCTAACTATGGCCCTACCATTTCACAAGTAATAGACAAGTTTGCCTTAAGATTTTAATAAAACCTGGTCTCTAAAGAAATAAATGCTTCTTTTTATGTTATATTAAGCGATATGACCCATCTGTAAATATGCACTCTTTAAAGGCTTATTATTTTTTCTTGCTTGAGAACAGCTCAACTTTTATATAGCTAATGCAGTTAAAGAAAATAATTTGATCAAAATGAAAATAACACTCCACCTCTTTTTCTAGCCATGTGTTTGATGGACAAAGGAGATTTAACTCTGTGAAGTAACACGACAGCTATGTTGCATAGATAGATCAAATAAGATATGAAACAAATGGTACAAAAGGTGCAAAGCTACCAGTGTACTGAATTTCATAAGAAGAATGCTACTTAAAGTAAACTGAATAAATAGTATTCATGATTTTATTTTCAGGCAACATGATCACTTAAACAGTTTTGTTGATCTGTAAATGTTTCATACGGGATGAAAGAAAGTTACCTGGAATACAGTTAAAAGGGCTTGTGGAAAATTATCGAAGGTGCTCCGTTTTGTTTGAGTTTCATCAAAATTAAATTTGCCTCCAAACAGCTGCATTCCAAGCAACGAGAAGATTATGATGAAGAGGAAAAGCAGAAGCAACAGTGAAGCAATGGACTTCATTGAGTTTAACAAGGATGCTACCAAGTTGCTCAGGGATGCCCAGTGCCTATAAATTAAAATGCGTGTGTTAACACACACCAAAAAACCTCAAACAAAACAGTAAAAGAGCAGTGCATGATGAAGCATTACAAAACAATTGCTGATCACTCTTCAGCTATCCTTAGAATTAGCAGTATTAGATAATCTTACCTTGTTACTTTAAAAATACGCAGGAGACGAACACAGCGAAACACTGAAATTCCAAGGGGTGACATAATTTCCAACTCCACCAAAATGGTTTCAACAATGCCACCACAAACAACGAAGCAATCAAAGCGGTTAAAGAGAGAAACAAAATAAGCCTGTAGGCCCAAGCTGTACATCTTTACTAACATTTCACAGGTGAATAAAGCCAGAAGAACTTTATTTGCGATATCTGGAACAAAATATTAAAGAAAAAAGATTCTGAATTGCCTCATAGATTCCATTTTTATTTTAACATATTAGTACTATACTTTCTATATGAGTTTACAGCTTTTTGCTTAAAAAGGAAGTATTGCCTTTTTTATGTTGGACTGTAGTTGATGCTTAAGTGGCAAAAGTTACACAAGGATGTAAAGCTTCCTGCCAGCTATAAACTATTCATCTTTCCAATCTGTTGTGCAGTTCACGGTTCCTCAGCTCACAGCTTGACTCCACACTGTAACTTAAGCAACCAGCCCACAGCATGTTCTGCTGTACCAGTTACCACTTCCTCCTCATCTTTCAAGCATGGTTTCATGATAAAAGTAGAGGTATTTACAATTTAGCATTGTCAGGTCTGAGCTGGTGTGTTACTAAGCTTTGTTACAGCTATAGAAATCAAAGACCACAATCAGTCATTTCTTGTATCTCCCTTTGGCTGGGCTGAATATCCTTCAGACAGCAAACAACAAAATGGCAAAGTACAAAAGTAGCCACTGATAGAACGCAAATATCCATAGTCAAGACCAGGACAAATAATTTTTGACTGTACCTTGGATCTGGGTCAGCCAGTCAGGTTGATTGTAATGCTCTGATGAGATAGTTAACGTGTTCAAAAAGACCAAGACAATAACAAGCCAATAAAATGTGACAGATTTTACTGCAGCCCTACATTTTCTTCTGTTAAATCGGTTCCAGCGACGCCAGCGTCGACTGAAAGTTCAAATAAAAATAAATTTATTATTACATGGAAAACACAAAGGAACTTAAGGAGAGTTTCTTTTGCGTGGAACACAGTGCAAGCACGTATGTGTGAGCAGATGTGTTTTCATAAATATGTGTTTAATATTTCAATAGCTGTGTAAATTATTACCAGTTGCAGATTGGTGACTGCTAATGTGTTATTACTTATTTTGTATTTCCTTATAGATTTCCCAATGTAAACCACAACATTTGGAGACTCCAATTGCCTGTGACATAATTAGATTAGGCTGCATTTAACATGTCATTGAGTAAACTAAATATATCCATCTTTCCAAGCCCCATACACTTAAGAGCAATAAAGGAAAGTCAGTGAATTAACTCAGAATTTATATTAAATTCAGTCTGAAAATGTAGGCTTTGAGTTAAACCACAAAGAGAATTCTGGCAGGATTAAACAGAATAGAAATGTTGAGGTCACCTTTTAGAAATCTACCCTATAACATAAGAAATCTTCCTCAGTAACTCCTAGAGATTTCTACTGATGTGCCCTGAAATTGTGTCAGTGAGCAAATGTTTGTGAAATAAATAAGAGTGACAGCAAAGGACAAGTCAAGGCTATACCTAGATATGGGCTGGATTCACAAGTGAGTATTTATCTTTGGACTCATAAAACTAGATTTCACTGCATCAGTTCTGGGAACTTTTTTCAAGCATTAAATGAGTTTTCCTTATGCACCTTAAATTTGTACTTGTAGTAATGGAAATTAATACTCATTTCAGTTATCAGTACAAAGACACTTCAAGCCTTTGCAGTATTCTAACCATATAAAGGAAAAATATCCTGTCCTGACCTAAATCAACGTGGCATTCAAGAACATTCTTATCTTGCCAATCTCTGCTATAAGGACTGTGTCCATGGCCATCAGCAGGATGGCTCATACCCTGCATAGGTTAAACTGACTTTTTTTTACACTTACAGAACACCCTATTATTGAAGTCCATGAGACAAGAATAATAATGTTGGGGTACCTCTACTTATAAGATTCACAAGCAGGCTCAAACTGTGTAACTCCAAGTTTCTGAAGAAAATGAGACTATTTTTTTCCCCAAAAAGATGTGTGGAACCAGCGACAACAAAGTATAGCTAACCTGGTACATAAATGAATGTGTATGAATAATATAGGCATATGTAAACAGCCTACAGAAATACAATAAAAATTCAAAAAGGAGAATAGCAGTAAATTTCCCCATTACATTGATACAAGTAAAGGCATGCTCCAAAAGATTAACTTCTATTTTAACTTGCAGTGCAGCAGGTAGGTGAGCCTTGCTATGAAAAGCATTTTCTATTTTGATCCAAAAGTATTTTGACATTACAGTCAAAATAATACCCTTGATAAGTTATGGCCTGACTTTGTGCTCAAACACAGAGTACTGACATTGCAGCGTAACATCGCAGAAACTGGAGTGAGGATCTGTCCACAAGAGTGAGAATTGGACCAAGATTTTGCATTTACCTTAGAATGTGATTATAAGAGGAAAATACTGACCTGAACTTGGATTTTGAGATGGTTTGACTGGAAGAAAAGGAAAATATATATTTTAAGAATAGAGGAAAAGTAATTAACAAATACATTTTCTTTAGAATTTAGCATTGGCACTACATATGCACAAAACAAACTTTTTAAAAAATGCATAATGAATGCTGAAATTCTTTTGTCTGTTATTTATTTTCTGAAATACCATTTGTAAAGCCTTACAAATTTTCTTAGCGAAAGAAAGGAAATCTCCTTTAAAATTCAGTTAATAAACCTTGAATAAACATGTAGAAGCTGCCTGGAAGTCATGAAAATCTGAGCAAAAAAAATAATGAACACCTTGGATTATAGACATACTCCCATACATTCAGGTATTGTCTAAAAAAATTTATTCTCCAGGTCATGCACAACTTAACAGAAAATATTTCTTTTTACATGTCATTAGAAACTTCCATCCCTTTCTTAAAATTTTGGATAAAAACTATATTTTATAAAAGTTTTCAGGAAAATGCAAGTCCCCTGCAAGTTTAGGTGAATTGTTTTATATCTTCTTAACCTGAGAATTTTAGGAGTGCTCTAATAATTAGTCTAATATCAAACTCCTGAAAGTGCCATATAAGACTGACTATTTGAAAGCACTTTTGGCTAAACAAACAGTGGGGAAAGAATGATCCTTTGAAATGCTGAGATGATGAGGTGGGTACTTGACAACCCTCCGTGCACTCACCACAAACTCCCACAGCACGCCGGGCTCTCCCCTTCCCCACTGACGTTCTCCGTGTTCACGGACTCGGTCTCGCTGGTGGGCATGCTCGCTGTGGGGACACAAAACTGCCTTAGACTCATCACCAAGCAAGGCATCGCACAACTGGGATCTCCTGGCCTGTGGCAAGGATGCCTCCAGGTCTACTGAGAGCTTGGAAGGTCTGAGGAGTCAGAGATGAAGTCAGACACTTCATCAGTCCTTCTCTCCCACCAAAAGAAAGCACACAGAATTCCAGAGCGAATAGTCGCTTTTTTTGGTTTTTGTTTCTTTTCAATAATTCAAGGTTCAATTCACTACAGAATATAAAGAAGAGGAGGTTTGCACAAAGCAGATGCTACCCCAGTAAAGAAATTAACCTAAGCTAGATTCTGTGACTTCATTTGGAGAAGTGCTCTGCTAACATGTCAGAGGTCCTTATCAGTTGAAGTGATAGGCCCAAGCTGTACATCTTGGGCCTCTTAACAAGCTTGTTGATTCCAAGAAAAATCATCAAACTTCTGAAAGTAGGAACTATCACACCCTGGGCACGCTGACCACTCCGTGCTTTTACTGACATTATGAATTATCAAGGCAAGATGCCAGAAAGTAAATGTGCCTGCAAATGCTGTGTGAGCAGCAGGCATGAGCACTGGGTGTGGGAGAACGGGTACTTCAAACAATGATGAGAATTACTGCTAATAAAAAGGGGACAATTAGGTATGCCACACAGAATGAATTACTAGACATCCAGTGGATCATTACTGAGTGGTTAACAATCGTAGCTAATGGCTTTTTAGAAAAGACTCATTTTCAGTTGGGTCATCACCATTTGTCTTCAAATCAACTGAAATACAGAGGGAAGACACGTTATGTCAAAAAGTGTTAGGAAATGATGAACAGCCAAAGTTCTCAGTACTTCCTAGGGAAGAGCACTTCTTTCATGTCTGCAAAGCAAGCATGACAGGAAAACCTCAGGAACAAGTAAAGGGTAAATTAATGCTGCTGGTCTATAGAGTAGAAATACCATATAAAGTAGAAAACATAAAAGAGATGGAAGATGCACTAAAATACCATAAAACAGCAAGAATAAAAGAAAAACAGAGCATTCTAAAGTTATTTTGGTGTGTACCTTTCACTGTTTTGATGGTTTCCTTGTTTGGTTTACTTTGTTTGGTTTCGTTGGGAAGGATTTAAGTCAGTGTCTGTGCACTGAGAGTACTGAGGGCAGAAGGGCCCCACTGCCAACTTCTGATAGGGAAATCTATTTTGGCAGCCTAAAGGATGATATAAATGATGTTTAAGATTAAGACGCTGAATTTTCTGATTTGTCAACAAATCAGGCACAAAGTGAGAACTGGTAACACAGTCTCTCTGCACAGCCTCTCTACTGCCTGAACACCATGAAGAAACAGGGGAGTGGGAAGTGCTGGTTTGGTTTCCGTGCCCATCAATCCCATCCAAGCTGGGAGACGGATGGGTCTGTGCAGGCCACGTGCTCAGCTACTGTTTGCAACAGCTGAGGATCTGTCTCCATAAGCAAGTCACTGTTACACGAAATGTTAAACAAAGCGACATAACAAAGAAAGATCCAAAATGTCCATGCAGGTGTTTGAATAAACAAAGCACTTCAGGCAGTAAGCACAGCAAAACCTTCTTTCACAAGGTTCTTCCATTCTGACGATTCTTTTAAAATATTACTGTAATTGCTTTATATATTAAAAGTCTCTAGTTAGCACCTGCAAGTGCCTCAATTCTAATACCATGCTCCCCTTTATAAATCAGTTTTAAAATAATGAATTTTGCTAGTCCTGTAAGAACTTCACAGCTTACAGTCAGAGTTCAAAAGGAATTTCACTCAAAACAAAGAAAAAAAATCTTTGATATCCGAATTCAACTATTAAAATTTCAACATGTTAAAGAAGAAAAAAAAAAAAAAATCACAAAATTATTTTAAACATAGTCTCAGGGCTTCAGAATTAAGAATTTTTATTTTAAAATGCCAGAGTCTTTTGCAATAAATACAAGGGGTTTCCCTGTATGGTAAAGAGCTGAATTGATTGCCTTGTGCCAGGTGACTTAAATGCTGTTAGAAAACACAGCTTTATAGTCACCTAAAGACTTGCAGCACTTGTGATGGGCAACTACAAAATAGGAGTGCAGAAGTCTTGTTTCACACACTATTAAGAGCTGCCAGGAAAATACAGCTAGTCCTACTTCCACAATTATTGCATATGTGAAATATGCCTCACACTTGTATTTCAAATTTATCAACACTTCCTTTCCCTGAAAAAAAAAAAAAAGCAGTACCTAGAATCTGGTTCCTCAAAAGTGTCACTCACTGTCAAAAAGCCTATATGTAACGTAGGTATTGCAATTACATATAAATGTAATTTAAATGTAATGCAAATGTAATTTTAATTCAAGTCTACCCAGACTTGATGTGTTAACCTACAGTAAGAAATACCAGCCCCTTTAGAACAGGATTATGTGAAGAAAAACAAAGTACAAAGAAAAATCTTTGTCCCTATCAAAGTGAATGTCAGTTCTGCTAATTATTAAATACATCAGAATGTAACTGCATTTCAGACATCACAGGGCTGTTGCTCCATCTCTATTAGTGACTTGCAGGTGCTGTATTACAAACAGAAGAGTAAAAAAAGAACCATAGTTCAGTTCACATTAGAAACTCAGCTGTCATCATACTGTAATTTATATGTCAAAATTAAAACTTGACAGAAGCATTGAGAAAGGCACCATGTGGAAGTCCAGCTCCAGCAATGCCAGCAAGTCATCAGGTCTTCAGCCAGAAGAAAACAGCAGCACTGCATGTCCACATCCACTCTGCTAATGCAAGCAACCTGTCAGGTCTCAAAACAACTCTGTTCCATGCCCACAGCTTCATAAGGGCAGGTGGTGT
This sequence comes from Dasyornis broadbenti, assembly GCA_013397935.1. Taxonomy (NCBI): domain Eukaryota; kingdom Metazoa; phylum Chordata; class Aves; order Passeriformes; family Dasyornithidae; genus Dasyornis; species Dasyornis broadbenti. The sequence continues at coordinate 856,457 of VZRN01002471.1, read as the reverse complement.
CCATGAGGCAAACACAGCACACAATGAACTCTCGAAAGACTGATCTCAGCATGGTCAGCTCTGAGATCTGTAAACTGGCACCCCAGTATTCAAAGGAAGATACCAAATTTTCTCTTTTCTTTAATCACCTTTTGCCCTTATTTTACCGACATTTTCCGGGAAGGATTATCTAGATTTCTAGATCTAATAATCTCTTCAATTAAGGTTACTGGTTTCAAACAAAAGAATGCTTGCATTAGACAATATAAGCAACCCATACAGCATGCAGCTTAATACTTTCTTGAGTGTATAGAAAACAGGTCCAATACATCAACTACTACATTTTGTTTCTGTGGATAAGAATACAACATGAGAAAAACAATCCGTTCTATTCACTATTTAATCTACGGAGTTTTCAGACTTTGGAGCAGGGATTTCAAGCTCCACTCCAGGATGTAACATAACTAATGCACAGCAAGGTGCAAACCACTGTCTATCAGCAGTGATGTGTTCCAGCCAGCTGGAGTCAGAAGGTACAAATTCCATAATCCTGAAATATGACAATTCATTGTCACTGTAGAATCCAGAAGCAGGCTAAATTACAACCAGAGTTACTGAACTGTGATGTCAAGTAGTATTGTTAGAAATGTTTTCCTCTAGAACGCACGTGATTAAAATTGTAATCTGTTTCAACTTCAACCGTGCATTTTTGATCCATAGGCTGATGTAAATGGTGCACGTTGGGCAGCCTTCCAGTTACATGTGCTGAAGTGAATGTGCTGCAGAAGTGGAGTGATCTGCTCAGCTCATCAGTATGGCTACTGTAGAGAACCTTTGAATTATTTTAAATTGGCAAAATTTTACATCAGTCTTACAAAAATGTCATCTTCTGTTTGCCAACCAATTCCTCAAACTCCAAAATTTTCCTAATGCTTTCTCAAATTAGTACATGAATTTCCTGAATCCTTTATACCAAATCTTTGAGGTAGTCAAACAGGAAAACAGAGTGAAAAAAAATTCCCCAAAGTGGCAACATTATCATTGCAAATTTATCTCAAATTTTCCTAAATCTGCTGTATGCCCAGAAAACACTTCAGAAAGAAGTGGCACTATCTATTCTGACTGTGAAGCTCTTCGAGGAAAATTCAGTTTAAGGAGAGTCTGCTTAGATATTGTTCTACATGATAGTGTAGCAAGATACCATTTTTCATAGTGCAGATTTAATGGTGTTGTAGATCATTCTTATGGGCTCTCTCTTTTTATAGGCAGCCCATGGAAAAGCAATATAAGGTTGGCTGCATAGCAGAGGAAGGAGAGAAAAATAATCAGGTTTTGTTACAGTAGAATCACTGAAACAACCACTTGCAGCCTGAAGGATGACACTGTGAACCTTGGGAATGCAGCGTATTCTACAGACACGTTGCTTTTAATGGAAACACAGGTAGAGGCAATACAAAGAAAAATATTTAGTGTGGCATTTGTAATCCAGAGACAGCCTAACCTTGAACTCCTCAGATCTGCATAATCACCACATGAACTCGGAATGAAATAAACTTAAGCCTTTAATTAGTACTTTGGAAACACCCTACTCACAGAAGGTACACCTGCCCTGCAGGGTGGAAGAATCCAAGCCAGCGCCCATGAGTTTGGGATGCCTTTGCCTTAAAAGATCAGGCACCAGTAGCGAGACAGCAGCCACTGCCAGCAGGTGACAGTAGGTTTTCAGGCAGTCCCAGGCTGCTTCCTGACAGACACCAGAACCCGAACCCGCTCATTTAAGGGCTGTGTTGAGCACAGATCAAAGTAAAATTGCAACTGTCTCCTCACAATTTTTATAGAAAAACTACTTCAGCCTGTAAAGCTGTGTGAGCTATCAGACAACATATATAACAGTTGCACAAAGAACTTCAAGCAGACTCAGTGTTTGTACAAAATTAGTATACCAGGTCCTAGCAATTTCTGACTTAGAATTCTACACTCTCTGAAGTAACTAGATGAGAGTTTTCAGCCTCAGTCTGGGCCACAATAGTGATTCTTAGGACAAGAAGAAAGCCAGTTGCTCAAATAACTTAGTTGCGGATAGGATTAAAACTAGATCTCCTATCTACTGCAACTGTGCTTATGTCCAAACAGTACATTTGCCAGTATTAAAAGAGGGCAGATTCGAAAATAACTATCACACTCCAAACCATGGCCAGTGTGGGTGGGGGAAAAACTGAATAAAACAAATTACTGAAACAAAACCATCAATAACAAGATGAGATATGGTAAAAGCTTGTAGTGTTTTGTTAGATTCTACATCGTAAGTATCAAAACTAAAGAGTAAATGTTATCATTATGCTGTTCTAAGCTTACATTATGATCCATTATAACATTTGTAAAACACTTCTATTAATTTCTTCACACCTAAATTTAAAATACATTTTTGATCTGGTTTACCTGATTTCTGAAAAAGAACGCCTATTCTTCAAAAACAGCCACAGAAAAAGACACTTCAGTGAAAATCTGAATGGATTAAACACTCTGCTTTAGGGAGGTAGAGCAGCACCTCTATTTCAAACATGCACTTCAACCAGCAAGAAGGTCTGCATGCACAAAGGGTTCCATGCTCCAGAGGTTTGTTTATGCCTTGGTTATAGAAATGCAAACAGTCTGTGCTCCCGAAAGCTACCACATCCAATGCAGTATTGGCACAAAAGGAAGTTCAACTGCAAATCCAAACACGTTTTACCATGTTTTTTGGAAGAACGGCCAAAACAGCTAAGTCTGCTTTTCTTCTTGTCTTCCATTAAGTCAGCCAGTGTAAGCCCTGGGGGAGCACATGTAATCCCAGCAGTGACGCGGGAGGTGGCAGCAGTCACAACGCAAAAAACAAAAACGTATCCGTACACACAATACAGGCAAGGTTAGGCAAAACAAACTGAAATCACCGGCAGCACAACTGATCAGATCTAAACCCCTCACCTCTCATAGATCCTCGCATTTTGAGCTAAATTCATAGGGGTTTAAAGACAATGGAAGCTTTTTCATTGACTTCAAGATAATCAGCTATTGGTTCATAAAAAAGACTTCCAACTTTCACTAAAGACATATTTACAATTCTAGTAATTAAAAGGTATCCAGTTATTCAACAGCATTGAATACCTGCCCATTAGCAGCAACAGAGATGTACAAATACATAGCATTCATAAATAAATGACTTAATGACATCTCTGGTTAGAAATTTTAAAATGCTGGAGGGGCATTACAGGCATCTTGACTACAATTTTAAAGCACTATGTGAGAAACTATTAATCACTGACTTAACTGCCTTTGAAATCTGTACCTTTTTCCTGCCACAGAGACCTTCTGTATCCTAAACTCAGAGCTCTTCGACATCATTGAAGAACGCCACAGTGATCTTCCATCACCATAAATCAGCAGAAATCTTGATCACCCAGAGGTTTAGATATTCAGAGCAGGAACACAGTTGCCTAGAAGCCTGAAAATTATTATTCTGACTATCTTGGGACCCAGCTCTACCTCATGCTTACAAGATAGCTCAAAATATACACCACCGGTATACTTCAACTAAATTTATTTCCTAATAATATCACAAATGCAAGGAGGTGGAGCAACTCGGCAACCCTTCCTCCTTTGCAGGCTGTTGCAACTGATATTAAAAATGAAATACCAAGCCATATATTTAGCCACATGTCTATAAAACCGGCAGCACTAGGAGATTGTCTATTCTTTGGAAATTTCCACTCAAAACATATATGTCTGCCTGAAACTAAATTCTTGGCACTTCTTTTAAAGCTCTTTTAATTATTTTGCTTCTATTTTCACTCTGCAAGTCTTCTACAACCTTCAATTTAGTCTAAAACTATACTTAAGTTAACAGGTTAGACTTAAAATCTGTTTCAAACTCAATAACTATGCAAACTTTTATCTGTATGACCTCGGAGCTGTTTAAGGAATGCCAGAGCAAATGGCATTTTTTGCAGTCTATTAACGAACATCTAATTTGAACAGGACAAAAAGGGTTCCTGGGATTTCACCTGTAAACCAAATCCATTGGCATCACAGCTGACAACACAGTCATCCAACACTCTATGCAAATTCAGCATCACCTACAGTTCTGCACAGCAGCCTTGTACAAAGTGCATTCCCTCCATAAAATGTGCCATCTTTTACATCTCAGGCTTAAGATTTTATACTGGTATTCAAACCCACAGTTTCTGTACTCCTTTTATACATTAGCAGCAATAACTAAGTAAAGTGAACTCTGGCTTTTTGCTCTCTTCTAGATAAAAGTTCTATTTGTGTAACACATTTTCCTATAAACATAAATTATTCCTTTCCAGGTGACGCTAGCATCAACCCACAGGCTGCCTTCCCGCCTCTCATAAAACCAGTGTCCTTCCAGTCAGTAACACAGGTCCATACTCCCATGCTCTCCTCTTATTGTGAACGAAAGACCTAACAAAATTCTGAAACTCAAACATTTTGAAAAAACTACTACTGTCTCTGCAACACAGAGATAAGTTTAAAAACAGATACCTCAATATCAAACCACGTAATTTTTGTTATTTACTGCACCTGAAAAGTACTGTGACTTAGAAGACCAGTTCACAATAAATTAGCAGCACTAGAAGAAAAGCAATGGTAATAATGTATTCTTTCAACACAGAAAATAATATTCTGGATTATCTTTGACAAACCATTTGTCTTTACAAATACTCTATGGTATCTAAATGAACAAATACCATGACTCTCCAGAGTACAACATTAATAACAAGGTGCTATGTAGCATTAGAATATGTAGTGAAATTTGGACTTCAATCTTAGACTTGGTATTAAATCAGTAACAATATCCTGAATCTGTGCTCTCGTTTATGTGCAGCTCTAAAACTTCTCAGGAAAATTTTTACTACTATGCAAACATGACAAAGGGGCTAAAATAACATCTGCTAAATTACGACATTAAAATACTGCTATTACTAGAATTTTCTGATATATAGAAATCAATTATACCTTTTACAATTGATATAAGATCATGAAATCAACTTGTTCCTTTACCTCAGAACTCAGGTTAGAAGCACAAGGTCACTACAGCATAAATTACCTGTCCATAATACCCTACTGTCAAATAAATATATCATAAGTGATATTTCTTAGTGCCAAGTGAAAAATCCCACAAGATTTCATTTATTGCACACCCAGTTAAGCCAAGTAGTAAAAAATTTTTTACATTGTTCTCTGAATATCAAAAAAAAAGACCCAGAATGTCATTCTCCTACTTCAACAACAACAAAAAAAATCCTCAGTATTAGCACAAAGTTACTTCTTGACTGTAGCTTTGACCATATTTTTAAGCTCTTTATATCATTATTAATTCCCTTGCAAGCACCTACAGAAAAACACATCCTAAGGATTTACAATGACAGTTAGTGGCACGTGGCTTCTCTGCACTAGAGAAGCCATGTGCCACTTCTGTGGTATTTGTGTCTTTCAGAACACAAACAAAGCAAAGTTTATGAGTCTCAGTAGTGACTGAATGAAGACAGTGATTTACATGTGGACTTTTAGGAGAATTTTGCTGTAAGACTCCGAATTATCTTCCATGGCTCAGCATCACCATATTAACAGACAAATGCTCTGCTAAACCGATACTTCTGCAACCCAGGAATGGGGAAGTACCAGACAGGCCGTGTTCAATGCAGTGTAAGACCCCCCAGAAAGAGTCAAACTGTCCCCGCAAAGTAGAGAGGAAAGAATACGTACTGTTCCTCTTGCCTTCTTCATCAGCCTCTTCATCATTCTCAGGGTCAATGTCTTCTGCCTGGGTAATCCAGTCTAAATATCCCTTCAGATCTTCTTCAAGCTGTTGTTTTTCACGTAGCTTCTGAAAGTCTCCTCGCGCCTTGGCTTTTTCCCTTTCTTTGGAAAATTCTCTATCAAATGCGGAAAAAGCAGAAAAAAAACCCTCTGATTGACAAACTCCCTGGCATTTTGATCTAGTTTTTGACATTGCAGATTAACACAGTGACATAGAAGTGACATACACTGAAGATTTGAGCGCTGCTTTAAAAACAAGGTAGAAGTGCAAGGAAGTCATGGCAAATCCCTACCACGTTACATCTCAATTTTCAGGGCTTGTATGATTTAATCAAAAATTAAGCAGTATTTTTAACACTTCCCATAGTGGAAGAATCTGTTCCCCCCATTTTGTTACCTACTCTTCTATACAGGCTTTAAAATTGCTTTTATCTACAATTAGAATCTAACTTGCTATAATTAAGTAATTTCACAGTTAAGTACTAGTTTCAGTGAAAAGGAAATTCTGACAGCCAGTTCTAAAATCCTTCCTCTCCCAGCCACAGTTCACTGGCCGTATCCAAACATACAACATTCCAGAATTCCACTACTGGGCTGTCCCTTAACAGACTCCTGTGCTGTTGGAGATCTGGATGTTTTGCCCTTTTGCTCCCTGTAACAGAACCTAGAAGTTCTGTTCTCACGGATTAGACACAGAACCTTTCATATAAACTCAATCCTCTCATTGCCCAAGTCTCAAGACAATGTATTGGACTGTCTGTCCAGTTCAGTTCATGACTGGGATCAACCCCTGAACTATCATGGAATGAAAATAAAAATAATGAAATCATGCTCTTTGACAAGGAGATTGGGTAAAATGGCCTCCTAAGGTCTTTTCCTACCTGAATTACCCCATAAATCTCTGATTCCCAGAATAACATATGACTCAAGACAAATAGCAAGTATATTCCCCCAACACAACATCTAATATGCCAACATCATTAGAACTTTTAGTGGGATCCACAGCTCCAAGTGTGTAAACCCCTTTGCCAGAAGGATCAAACCCATTTCAATTTATCTGACTATTGGTATGTAGAATTAGGGGCAGGCAAGTATCTTTTGGACTGTATTCTAAGTACACACTATTCAGTATTTAAAGTTTAGCTTGTTCTATGTCAATCATTGAAGGGTTTGGGTTAGGAGGGACCTCAAAGAGCATCCCAGTCCATGTTCCTACCATGGGCAGGGACACTTTCCACTATCCCAGGTTTCTCCAAGGGCCAACCTGGCCCTGGACACTTCCAGGGATGGGGCAGCCACAGCTCCTCTGGGCACCCTGTGCCAGGGCCCCACTACCCTCACAGGGAATAATGTCTTCCTAATATCTAAACTGCCTTCCTTCCGTTTGAAGCTGTTTACCCCTTGCCCTATTGCTACCCACATTAATCTTACAATAGACCTTATATTAAACTTTTTTAAATGGCTAGAGCAATTTCATTTACTATGAATTTGCAACTCTCTTATGTATTGGAAAATTTCACTTGAAAATACTCCCTAATTAATATGTTCTTAAGGGGAAATTTATTAAAGTACTCAATAATATCTTTTTTCAAGTGGAAAATATTAGAAAATTAGCATAAGACAGAAAAATATTTTAAGAAGGCAAAACAATTATCAATAAAAATTTTGCTCTAAGAAAACAGAGCAGAATAACAAAAAGTCTCAGTTTTTCAATGTAATATTTCAGTTTGGTGACATACATTATTTATTTGGAATTGCCAAGACACAATCTCTCCAGGGGGTTTCTTACTCATTTTTATTGGGTTTTTTTGTCTTCAAAGATGTCAGAGCAAAAATTTAGTATTTAGAGGGTATCAGTAAATTTAAGTGTTAAGCTGTTTACATTCAACTATACAGATGCTGCAGGTTTTTTTAATGTTATGTTGCAGAAGCTACACAGCTTTCTGCTGTAAAATCAAAGAGGCAGGCACTACATCTTTTACAGCTGAGGACTTAATTCAACGGCATTTCAGTTTGGCACATGGAGGTCATCCTGTTCCATCTGATGGCACTGTAATGAAGCTGAAGAATGCCAGTGCTTGCTTTGCATTTGCTACCCTTCACCTCCCATCCAGGGACGAGGTCCTGCAAGAGGCCATGTTGTCACAAAACCGCCTGTGAAAGAGAGAGCTCTAAAGATCTCTCTGAAAGATAATCACTCTTTTAAAAATGGAATAATTTTACAAGTCAATAAGAAACTGTTGGGGTTATTGAATGCTGGGTTTAAGCATCTCTCAGAGAGAGGATTAGAGACTATCCTTTACACCTGATTGAGGCAATGTACTCGTGACTTACTGCCCACTGGCAGTATCTTTGGAAAAAGAGCTATCATGGCAAAGCAGGAAATGAGAAGTAACAAGCCTTGCTGGCTTTTACTAACTCTTCATGTCTTTTTCATTAAAGTCCTTCAGGTATTTCTCATTAATTCAAAGGATATGTGATGCGTGATGGTAAAGTAAAACAAAAGCTGCTGTTACTATATAGAGTGAAGTGAATGAAATAATTTTTTAATTAATCAGCTGGCAAGGCTGATACTTTGAACAGCACTTCACCCATGGCTGAACCACTCTTTAACTCTGATTTCACATTAAAACAGCTGCATGCAGATAATTAAACCTAGTTTTTTATATACACAGCTTATCCTGACCTTTCCCTTTAATACTGCACAAAAGTCAAACACTGCCTTGTTATAGGCTACTGCAATTTATTAGTAGGGCGAGATGCAAGGGTGCTTATTTCCACAGTATTTTAAAAATTGAATTTTATTTTTAAAACTTGACTGTAAGGAATTATAATACACAAGAAGACAATTTTCTTCAGGGAAGAGAGGAATCTGGCTCTATGATATTTTTTTCTGTCACAGCCACAACAAAGTGACATCCCTCAGACACATATATACATACTCCTTTACGTGAAATGTCATGAATAAGAGGAGAATTTAATAGAAATGGAAAGTAATGAGTTTCCTGTTGGCAAAACATTTTTTTCAGCCAAGAAATAAGTCATTTGAAAAAGTTAATGAGGATGAGAAGAGGGAGAGATGTTGGCTCTTTAAAGCTTCTGACAAAGATATTTAGACAAAAAGATATTTGAATATTTAGATAAAGATACACAGACATTGGCTGATCTCCTAGAAGGAGGACTAAGACAGCTGCCTGTGCAGCATTTCATGCCTGGGGAGTGGGAAGGGTAGGTCCAGGGCAGAAATGAAAAGCTTTAGGCTGTGTAGGCAGGACAGGGACTGACGTGGCCTGAACTGGCCTCCCTGTCATCAACCCAGCACTCAGGTCTGCAGCCTATGAAGCTGACAAGCTCAGGAAACTGCACATTAATTGCAGTAAGTGGACTTAAGCTCCGTAAATATTTGGTTTCACAAATGCCTGTACTAAGAGTTAACTTCAAAATACGTAGCTCATTCTGGTTTGATAAAACGACCTGGATCTGACCTGGATTTGAAAGTATTCTGGGCAGGGGTGCTGCATCTGCAGCACAATAGAGACATCACTTCCAAAATAAAGCATTTGATAGAGACTAATTTACATAATCTCATTTACTTTTAGTGACAACTAACCCATTGTATAAAATGGAGGGTTTATTTCTCTTGCCCAACAATTCCTTGTCTCCTTGCAGAAAGATGATCTCATTTCTCTGTTCAGGCATAACACCATCGTCATCAATGGTTGTTGAGGCAGAAGCATATAAAATGCAGGGCTTGAATTCATGCTTCAATAGTCTGGGGTAATCACGCCAGATTTTTCTTTCTTCAGCAGAGAGAAATAACTCCTGCTGGTATGCATCAGTTGGGAATGGCTTGATGCAACAAGGTGGAAGTGGCAGCAGGCAGTGCCTGCTGGGACTCAATTACATCTCCCTGGTTCTCACACCTTAAATGACAGACACGGTCGTATTAACCAAAAGCCCTAAGACAATTTGTTGAAATGCTTTTGGTATACTCTCCCTTCTCTCTGTATATTCACAGATATAATAACTAGAGACACTCAAACCAGCCTCCTACCAGCCAAAAGTTTTCCCATGCTAAAGGCCAGATTCGTTTCATAAGGGGGCCTGTACAGCACCATGAGTGGTGCTGAAAATCCTGTGCCTCTCTAGGCGTTGATGATATGAAATAAATGGGTACTTTTAATGTCTAAGTGTAAACCAGGACACAAATCCTTCTTTAGCCATATTCCTGCCCTTTTGTGTGACTTCAAATGCACTGGGAGGGAGAATGAATCTCCTGCAGTACCGGACTCACTGCACACAGGACCTGCTATGTGAAAAGGGTTAAGCGAATTCTGTATGTAGAACCATTGCCCAGACACCCCAGACTCTCATTTACGCACAGGAAACAGTCACATAATAGCTAAAATGTGCTCATACAAGTACAGTGTTGGCCACCAGACCTGCAGCAAAGGTTTCACACAGTGCTAATCATTCCAACCAACAAATTAGCAGAATTAAGTCAGAGAACTAAAACTACTTCAAGGGTACAGCTAAGCATGGGCAACAGCTCACAGCTGGGTGTAAAGTGGAACAGCTGTGGAGAGACATAAAAAAGGTCAAGAAACATCACATCCTTAATTACAGGAGATTTGTATACATCACAATCACCCCTACTTTTAGCGGAAAAAAAAATTCACAGGCTGAACACTACAACTATTTCTGTAGGACAAAAAAAACATCCTACCAGAAATTTTCCTTGAGCAAGGAGTCTTGGGCTCTTGATGGGGAAATGCAAACCAGTATTACCTACCCATGGCTATCTCTATGCAGTTCATTAGCAATTAACAAAATGTGCATTCAACAGCTCCAGTACCAGCTCTGTGGAGCAAAGAGCCTGTACAGCCTTGCTGTGCCAGAGTGCATGAATGCTATGGGAACAGCCAGATAGGGAAGCATTTGACAGAACAACAAAATTGAGATCTGATGTTTCAGACCATTATTAGATCCATATATTAAGATGTGCCCCTTCTGCCCTGGGTCAAGACCCATTTGGCTCAGGACACGCTGGATTTCTTGGAAGATGGGGCAGTTCTGAGCACAGAACCGAACCCTGCCATCACCTGAACCATTGGGGGTCGCCCTCTCAGAGAGTTTCTAAAACTGCCTTGGTTTGTTCCCTGCCAGGGGCTCACCAGCCAGCACCCCCACAGGACTAATTCCTTAGAAATGTTGGTCAGAAATGTTGGTTAGAAACGCTGGTGTGGGTAAGTTCAGACAGGACTGAAATAAAATTAATTCCCTCCAAGTTCTTATTCAAGAGTACAGAACTATCCCCACCAACTTCAGTAGTTTCTGTCTAAAACAGTCAATTAGCTACTGCTGTATACAGCTGAAAGCATTTGCTGATTAATTATTGTTAGCATATTCATTTGATTAATCAAGTATAACATTTCCTTGTTTTGTATATATTTGTGTCTGAGTTTTACTTTCACCAGGACACAGAAGTTAAAAGAGCCTGCTTCAGCTCATAACTTCCTGAGATCTACAGCTGGAGTACCTCTTCCTTGTTTTAAATGTATATTCAGTTTATCTATGGGAAGGAGTTAATTTTTGAACAATCATTTTTATTTTATATTTGTCACTAGGCCTTTCTGCTGCTCTGAAAAGGAACACTGTCAAAATCAGTTCATTTTCCTTTTGCTGAAAGGCTATGCATGACAGTTTACTGCCTTTGTCTATTGGGTGCATCATTATTCAAATGATGCACTCAATAGAAAATTATTTTTCCCATATATACACTGTAGAAAACAGTTCTTAGGTGCATAAGCTTATCTGCACCAACGTATTTTATATGGCATTAATTGACAGACATTGCTATGAGATTAGGGTGGATGAGTACATACCCTTAGCTTTAGAATCACTACGTACATACATTGCAAACATTAATGGGGGAAAGAAATTGAAAAAATTAACATTCACTTAGTAACCTGCAAGATCACATGTAGGAGGATGCAAGGACATAGCAAAGCTTATATTTTGGTGTCTTTTTGCAAGGCAATAAACTCAATTTACGGATTTATTAAAGTGTGTTTGAAAGGTTTTATTTGTTCCTATGGCTACTCAAAGAAATACTAACACCTTGAGCAGAAAATGCTGTCAGCAGAACCCATCCTCTAATGATAAGGACTGTCTTCGGGAATAGATTATCATGCATCATTAAAAGCCATGCCTCTTGATAAATAAGTTATGAAGCTTTATAATTTATTATTTCCTCTTTTCTTAGCAAACCAGTTTAATACATGCTGAATTACTGACATGTCTATTTTAACTTTTTTTTTTTAAAATTCTAACACTTTCAGGATGGATGAGCATCCCCATCCTGATCTTTATTTGTTAACTTTCTAAAAACCTTAATCTTGTCATTTCTAAGTTAACTCTCAATTTCAGCTCACTCTCTTGCACCCATAGCCATGATATTCTCTGTTTTTTACATATTTGGAGGAAACCTGTCCTGAGCTCCCAATTTCATGCTTAGTATTTCATGCCTTCAGAAAATTTACTTTTAGACTAATGTGAATATTTCTAGTATTCAAGACAGAGTAAAAACTAGAGTATTTTGAAAAAGCTGGATTAACTCAAGTCTATGAATTCTCTCCATCCTTGTTATTCATTGGAATAGTTAGGGAAAAAACCACCACAGTCAGCTTCCATGCAGAAATTTCAATATTTACCACATGCAGATTCCATACACACATTGTTTCTATTCATTTGCACTACTGATATTAAAAACATGAAATCTATTTTTAAGAATGTCACCTTCTTCAGGCAAGACTGACATGGATCACCAGGAAATACTCACCTTCAGAGAAGAGCTAGATGTGAAACAAAAGGTCTGCCAAATCATAGTTCTCATCCATTTTACAGTATCTAAATACACCAAACATGCAGTGCACAAGAGGCATTACAGAAATACAAAGGGGCAGATAGTCACAGAATAGCAAAGGAGTGCAAAGAGAATAACTGAATATTTTAAAACCACAAACAGATCAAAACAGCAAACAGATTCAAATGTACACAGCATAACCTGGTAACACTTTCATACAGAAAAGGTATTAGGCATTCAGATTCCACTTTCAAAATCTGTATGCAAAGCCATGCTTTTCATAATTTTTGCATTCTTGTCATTTGATTGGTTTAGCAAAATTTATCTGTAGATTTATCATAAACCAAGTTTCATGTTATGAAGAGTATGAAATACAAAAGCTAATAACTTTTGAATAAAAACAAAAAAAAAATATGTTTTACTTATTCAATGCTTGGCTCAGAATGAAAATTACTATTTTCGAATAAGAAACACAAAAATATCCCTTGGATTTTACTAGTACATCAATTTTATCCATAAAATTTAGACTAGACTAATAGGTCTAAACAGAAAGTATGGGGGAAATTATTTATATACGACTGTTATATGCTGATTAAAATAAATCAGAGCAACAGTACTCCACACCAGCCCTTGTTTGTCAGAGTTTCAAACAAGTATGCTAGGACATTCTCTTTGCTTCTGTACCAAACATCAGTTTGCTATGATAGGTATATTTTAGGAGTATTCCCTTTGACTTTCTCCATCCACTTTCAATGTCAGTCCTTGGTGATATTTATATATCACGTGTCTCAGTTCTCCAGTGCCATTTTCTTCAGCAAGAAAACAAGAAATGGGAGTCTTAGGAAGGATCTTTCATGTATTTAGGGCAAACACGGATTCAGACAATTCATCAAGCACCCTGAGCACTCAATTGACTCTGGCTGACACTATGGCAGAAAAATAAATTTAGCAATTAATGGCTTAATGAATTTAAGGAGAGTTCACATCCCACTTGTCACTGTCATTTCTGTGCACTGGAAGTCCAAGGGAAGTCAGCAAGGGTTCTGAGGAGCGTTAGAGAGCTCTGTGGGCCACACAATACCTACAAATTGGTGGTGATTTCTTGTCTGCAGAAAGGAACCCAAGGACAAGGGGACACCTCTTCCTTGTATTGGAATGGCAGCTAAAAAATTACTCCATATTGCAACAAATATACATACCATAACGTTGCAAACCTGATAGAGCATTTTAAATGTATTAAATCAAATGCTACGCTGATTCAGGAGACTATCTCAATTTCCATGACTTCAGGGAAAGAAGTTAACATATGCAACAAAACACCAAATTTGGCATCACTTTCCCTTTAATTTTTTTTAAACAATAGAAAAATCTGAAATCAATAACAATATGAGTCATGGGAAGAAATACAGGAATATTCATTATCTGTTACCAGACACCTTCACAGGACAGGAAGAAAACTAATTGGTGCTTACACCACTCTTAAGGGCCAAAGAAGGAACTGTGAGAGCCTAATCCTCTAATGACCTCAGGGGAAAGTCCAGTCACACAGCAACGTTAAGTAACAGCATCAAAAGAAGAAATAAATTACACTGTAACTACCCTCATTTATCTTTCCTTCTCTTTCTTATTTCATTTTCCAGCCTGGTTGAAGGCTGGGCCCTTAGTTTTGCAACGATTTACACATTCGTCCTCGGATAAAACAAAGCTGATATGAGTGTATAAATCAGACTTTACGAGGTAAGTCTTGGAAGGAAGAGATCAAATCTAAAAATCAGCAGTGTGGTTTTAGCACTACCATTTTGGTTTTAAACATCTGCTTTGTAAAGCAAGTCTGACAGTAAGGTAAAACTGTGCTCTCCCTAGTTTCCTGTGTGCAACAGTAATCTATCATGGCTAAATAACTGAAGACCTTAAAAAGCGCATTGTAAAACCACGCATCAGATAAAAGTGTTCTGGTAACAGAGTTACATCAACATCTGGAAATTTTGTTTGCTTATCTTATTTCCAGGAATATAATAATGCATTATAATTTCTTTCAGACACAATGGGTACAATATGGCAAAACCATGAATAAGGCTGCACACACTTTCAGCGTCCCAACGACACCATCAACTGCCGTGTCTAAGGCTGCTTTCCATGCAAGAGAAATTTTTCTGTTGGCTAACAAAGATTACACAACTTGCCTGAGATTGCCAGAAAAATATTGTTTGCTGTATAAGTAAAAACTAATATATATAATCATAATAATTTTCTTTCCAGCACTCAAATGCTTGCTGGATCTTTTATATGGTTATCAAAAAATTTCTTTACCACAAACTGGACTTTCCCGAGTTCAAGTGTGTTAGAAATCAGGAAATAGTAAAGGAAATAGGGTTGTAACCTCAAGTAAGGGGTTTTTTTTGTAAAAAGAAAACCTGGCAAACTCTTGCCATAAACTACAGCTTTAAAGCATATATACAGCTGGAACTGACATGACTTGGTTTTGGCTGGAGCCTGGAGTGCACAAAACCAACAAAAAGTTGTAACAGCCTTCCACTGACAACTATATTAAATTGATAGTTTATTATTGATAAACATATCAGTTCCTGGTGCAGGTTGTCACAGCAGTTCACAGCTCAACAACCCAGGAACCACTGAACACTGTGTTGGGGTAGTGCGGCTACACTCTCTGTGAGACAAATCTTGAAGCACTTATTATAAATATTTTGCAATATTTTGAGCAAAACATGTGACTGGTAAACACAACACTCCAATTAGTTTACGATTATTTGAAGAAACGAAAAAGTTGGTCTTTCAGAGAAAGACACTTGTATATAACAGGGGAGAATG
This sequence comes from Dasyornis broadbenti, assembly GCA_013397935.1. Taxonomy (NCBI): domain Eukaryota; kingdom Metazoa; phylum Chordata; class Aves; order Passeriformes; family Dasyornithidae; genus Dasyornis; species Dasyornis broadbenti. The sequence continues at coordinate 840,964 of VZRN01002471.1, read as the reverse complement.
TTTCTACGGGTGCATCACCCACCTCTGTGCACAAAATCTTTTTCCCTGCAGGAATATTATAGAATAAGGAGATTAGTGCCTCATTTAATGAATATTTTTGGCAAGCATGGTGAACGTGATGTCAAGACAGATACAGGCACTCGAATCACACAGTTCAGTCCAAAGAGCAAACACTGGTAGGATGACATAGGAATCTCAAGTGCATGCAAAAAAGCCATTGCTGAGAAGCTGGAGTAAATGCAGAGGCCATCTTACAAGTAGCAGTAGCATACACAATGTTAACTCAACTGCTTACCCACTAAGTACACCAAGAACCAGGTTAAGTACGAAAAATGAGCCAAGGATGATAAGACTAACAAAATAGATCCATGGCCACTCACATCCTATTGCATCATTTACCTGTAAAACGCAAGGAAATAAGTTATGATTCAGTCATTCATTAAACAGCAGAGTCCTTTTTGCAGCTGCCAGATCACGTAGGTTCAACACAAAGTTTATGGCTTATCCAGATCTTAGAAAAAATGAATGAACAATTGTTTAAATTAATTTAGCCAAATTTTGTTGTAAATGTGATGCCTTAGAAGATTAATTGAAATAACATCTAAATGAGTGCATGAGAATTGTTAGTCTTTTTTATAACTTTGCCAAAAGGCAAAGAATATATACTGATAGGTCTAAACTCCAATTTTGGTGTTTGAATGTTATTTATATGAGAACTACAAAAACAACTTTTTGTGTTCTAATTAAAGAAGGAAGGAATAGAGGTTTATTAAAAGATGTCATCCCAACTGAAGTCTCACCTGTATGAGATAACCTGTGTGTTCATGGCAACTGAATTCAAGACTCTGCCTTCATGATGAAAAAGGTGTATGCTTACCCGCTCAATACACCAAGAACAAGATTTAGTACGAAAAATGACCCAAAGATGACGAGACTGACAAAATACACCCATGGCAATTCAAATCCCATTGCATCATTCATCTGCAAGAAATAAGATGATCTTATAGAGTAGATGACTATATTAACAACAATGAAGGGTCAGAGAAAGGAGAATTTCATCATTCAGGTTAGATAAAGTTCTATGCATTCCTTCAGTAATCAAAGAAGAACAATGAAAGCAAGAAGACACTGGTCACATTCACTTGGCATTTCTAACACACCCCTTAAAACAAAACGCTGAGTGAACCTAGCATTTGGATCAGAAATATTATCAAGCATAAATGGAGCACTGCAACAGTTCTGTTCTTTAGCACTGAGAACGTGAACTAAATTTCAGATCTCCAATTAAGATGATCACGAAGTATACTGAAATATTAGGATTTTTAGTTCATATGTATGCTATCTACATGAATGATCATTTGAGAAAATAAACAGCAATGTGTATCTCAACTGTACAAGCAATATTACTTTTTGTAACATGGAATCTCAACAGTTTTTTCCTGAAATACACCAGTGAAATGCAGACTGGCATTTTAAACCAATTCAAAAAGAAATAAATGAGAATGAATCCGTGTAGAAACATGAACATAATTTTAGGAAAATGAAAAATTGAAAACAAATTTCTGAAACAACAGAAATGTTCCAGGGAAACTTCCAAACATAAATTATATCAAGATCTAGGCTGAATGAAATTTAAGAAGTGTTGCTGATTAATTTTTTTTAAGTGAGGTTGAGGTAACTGGGCTTTCAATACACTTTTTATAGACTCACACAAAGTTTTCCATAAAGAACTCTTCCACTTCCTATTCTTAGCCAGCTCAATATACCTGTCAAAGGATGGACTTGTGAAACATACCCATGGAGATCTAAAAGGGCCTATTCAGAAAAACAGATCTTTCAAACTAGAGAAATTTGATTTTGCATGTAGGATTCAGGTGAAAAAAGACATTGTGATAAGTCAAAAAAATAATTCTGACATTAAACTTCTTGGAAATGACTCTTCTTGAAGAGGAATTATTCTGGCTTTTTTGTTTATACTGACAAGTACACATTAGATACTTCTTAAAATGTTTTATAGCCATGAAAATTCATCAGACAATAAAATTATATATGGTATTGTAGATCAACCTAGTTGCAAATCTGTTTTCTCCTCCGCAAACGCCGTTGTGTTTGTTGTATCTGAAATTTGTGATTGGGCTTTGAGCTCCATTGCCAGTCAGGTTTGACTCCTCTCCTTAACATCTCTGTTGGAATAGACCTACTAAACATGGGAACAAACATTTTTCAAAATTACTTCTTTTATTTTTTTCCTCTGTCTTTTAATCACATATCATAATCTCAGTTTCTGCAAGGGGGTCTATGGGTGGTTAGATAGAAGCATTAAGTCTTTGCAGGCTAAGGCCATAGGCACTTTTCTTCAATGGTGATCTGTAATAACACCAGTTTATCCTTACTAAAGTAAGCAAACCTCCTAAGTAACCAAAACAGATTATTATACACAGCTTGTTCATGCATCTTTTGAAAGAATCTATGTACCATCTTTTAAAATGCTTTTTTAATTGAACTGGGGTACTGAAAAGTCACTTAAAAATACACTTACTACAAAAAAAAAAAAAAAAAAACAGAATGAAATCTTGAAAATATATATTTGATTTGGATTTTTTTTTTTTCTCTTTCAATAAAACTGTATTTTGGAGAAGTTAAAATGGAAAAGGGTTATAGCCATTCAGCAAGACTGGAATCATTTCCTTCAATTTCAAGATATCCCAAGCTTTCATCGTTCAATTCTACAATATGCATATGGAGAACAGTCCTTCACAATGCTGCTATTACACCAACCTACTTGGTCTCCTGGGCAATGCCTTCAGCAATCCTCAGCACATCAGGGGGCTCTGTTAAGGACAGTGACTGTGATGGTTTGGGTTTTATCCTCCATATCCATTCTGTCAAGGTGAGTCCCCTATGTTTGAGAAGTCCTAGCCTTGAATGAGCCAAGTTAATGAGTAGAAGATCCCATTACCCAGACTGAATTTCTGCCTCGTGTCAGTGTACATTGCCCTTTGCATCTTCTTTCAAGTGTAGGCATCTAACCCCATGCTTTCAGAATAATATTTCATAACTTTTTCTAAAGTACATTCATAATTATTTCATTACTTTAGAATTGAGTTTGCTTCATAGACCTGACTCCTACTATATAAGCCAAGTGTTTTTCTCTCAATTAACTGATCAGAGCAAATGTTTTAATTAAATTTTAAATACATCTAAATGCATTCTGCATCTAACAACTATACCGTTAGCAGACAGTCGTTTGTAACTCACCAGAGTTCAGAGTGAAGACATAAACTCATCTGGTATTGGTGCCAACATTTTCCTGCTATGTATCATTTTGAAAAACCTGAGAGATTAATAATTGCAATTTTATTTTGAGCAGAGGTCAAAAAACAGAGCTCTGGGAATCACTGCAACACAACTCCATGCTCTGCTTTTGCTCACGAAGAGAGCATTTTCAAGCAGCTAGGCATTCTGCTAAATTTAACCCAGGAACAAAGCTGAAATTCTCTCGCTCTGTCATAAAGGCTCTATAAGTATGAGCAACTGTGATTTACATTCACTTTATAAAGTAAAATATATTTTTAAATTCTTTCTCATTTATGCAGCTGGATTTTAAGCCCAATGTTTCAGGCTAATTTATCTAGCACTAATGCCTTGTGAAGCACAGCTAACCTGTACTAGTAGAAACGCTACAGATGCAGAACTATTTCAAAAACATTCCGTAATGCAGGACCACCTGAACCTAGTAGAACACCTTGGCCCTAATCTAAGACTGAATTCCTAAGAACAACAGCCTGACACTGCACTACTCAACAACATTACCAATTAATTCTAGATACAATTAAACTCTGATCAATTAATGCATTGTAATTTCTATTCATGAAGTACTATTTCAGATTGCATTAATACCAGAGATCAAAGTATAAAAAGAAGTCCTTTCCTTTAGGAAAAGTTTGCTGCTCATACTGTCCATGTCAAATGGCATTTTCCGTAACTTCCAATTAAAGATTAAAGGAATCAATTTGCCTTCTGATTCAAAACTGAGACAGAGTTTGGTTAACATATGAGAACAGCAAAATCGCCATCCTCAAAAGCAAGAAGTATTCATTTGAAGGGATTAATGCTGACTTCTTACCCAAAGTGCAGAATAAGGAGTTAAGGTCACAAATTCCAGATGCACTAAAGCAACACCAGGAATTCAAGATTTCACATCTGAAACCCTCAGTAAAATTTCTTGCAAGAATTCCCTGCCCTGTGGCTCAGGGATGCACTGCATCAAAGGAGACATCATATTTAGTGGCTCTCGATAGACTTGTTCTGTCTCTTTTGGGGGCGTTGAGCCTTTTAACCTTCTTAAAACCAATTACAAGGACACCACCAGCACCATCCTTCTTGCCCTTTGCCCTTTTAAAGATCTAGTCTTCCTCTTTAAACTTCAGTTCTCTATAGTTTGTCCACCATATCAACCAGAGGGTAGAAGAGATACTAGATGATATGAAGGACAAAGTATTATTCAATACCCTTAATTCTGTTTCACCATAACTGTAGATGTGTACTACGCATTATTTATTTGGCTCTTTATATTTACATGTATTTGTTGGTGAGTCTTCAGTCTTGAAGAATTATCTTGAGCTGATTGGACAAACTTGGTACAGTCTGAAACTGCCTCAAGTGGCATTTGGATGAATAATCTTGTGAGCTGTGCTGCAGTTGGAGTAAACGATCATTACAACACAGCACAAATGATCAGAGACTAAGACTAAAGTGAAACAGGGCAAAGGTTTACAGCAGATATAACCCTTAATATTACATATCAGCAGATGGCAAACTTCAATCTAAAACATCAATTCAAAATCATTAAAATCTCATTTATCCATATCTGTGGTAATTATGAGTAAAATCCTCACATGCAATTGCATGCAAATCAAAGTCCTACTTTTCTGTACACTTGGTATTCTTTTATTGAAAATTGTTGCAAACTCAATTTGAAATTAATATAAGCTCTAACTGAGGCTAATGATAAAACAAAACTCTAATTTTCCATTTGTACCATTACAGATACAATATGCTGATGGCATGAACCGATTTTGACTTTCCACAATGTTTCAAACCCTCTTAAATTTGTTACGTTTCTTAGCTTCCTTAGATTTTAATCTTACCTTCCTCTTTTTATAACATTCCAACAGACACACAACTGGTGGGTTTACTTAGTGCTACCTATAATCTGCCTCATCATCTTAAGAACTGTTCAGACTGACAAATTCAGTCTCTTGACTGGTGTAAAAATCCTTCAGACATCAGTATTTTGTGAAGTGGGACTAACTCTGCATTCTTCAAAGCATACAAGGGAGGTTCACAAAACCCAAGATTAGGCTATTTATTCTACTCAGCATAGGGCACACCAAAGAGCTTTTCAAAGCTGCCTGGCTTCAAAGGTTTTGTCCTGAGATATTCTTGGCTGAAGTGGAGTTAAGTTAAAGCTGACTTAAAACAGACGGTGCTTGAAGCTCAGTAGCCTCCACGTTGCTTTATAATTTTATATTCAATCTTATCTGGGGTCTAGAGTCAAAGCACGCATTTCCCTGACACTCTCCTGGTTGGACAGACTCAACTTTGTTGTACTTCTGACACAGAATGGAGATGTACTGTTGGGGTGTATACTGAGACCACTCTTTGTTAAGCATTTCAGCTCAGCAACAACTGGAAAATGAGAATTCCATGGCTCAGGCATCAAGGAAGGCATAAAAAGATCCCAAAGAGAAGTGTAAAACTGTCACACTACCCAGAGAGCCTCATAATTGCTACATCATCTCTTAAATTTGGCCTCTATCTTCTGTACGTAAACTGTACAATTGCATAAAGGACACATATAAGTGATCCTCTCAGGTTAAACCTCAACTTGGAAGACACTGCTTCAGCTTACTGAATTTGCTTTTTTCAATCTGAACAGACTTCATTTTCTTCCTTCTGTTGGTTTTATCCATATTCAGCAAATGAAGTACAAAATTTTGGTACTCACATAAAGCATTTACTCTTCAAAACATGATTTTTTATAAATTTTTACTATGATTGTTCGGAACTGAGTTTAAATGCAGGTCTTTCTTTTTCATTCAGATACTTTGTATTGTACCTAATGCTATTTTAGCTAATTCCTATAAGTGGCATTCCATTAATCAGCTTACTGTCTTTAACTGGGAGGAGGGACTGGGCAGAAATCAAGTGGTTGTTCCAAGAAAAGCCAAGATGTCAAACGTGACGGCTAAGAAATTATTTTATCTTTTTCGGATATCTATGCTTGCCTGAATCTGCAGAGCAGATGGACAGAAACATAACAAAATGAAGGGTACTACCTCTAAAAATCAGTAACCCAGAGAAGGTTTGCTATTGAGCACTCTACCAAGTGTAACAAAATCTACATCCCAGGTATAACAAAATCCATGTGCTTGACTCCTTTCATGGATTGCAGCATGTTAATTTCAGATTAACAATTTGGTAGTGATTCTACCTATTTATCTATATTGCCCAAACTAATTTCATAAAATAAATTTATAAAACATATGCATAGATTTGGTTTGTTAAACCTAAGGGCTCAGAAAACTATTAAGTAACTAATGTGATGAACAATGTGTTTATTTTTAAAATAGTTACCTACCATGTATGAAAATGAACAAAGTTATTGTATCCACACATAGATGTGCTAAACACCTTTTTCTTTTTGAATCTCCTATGCCACTTATATATGTACCATATAACATTATACAACAATTGAATGCATTTTATATTTCCCACACACTGGACACCAAAAAAAAGGTAAGTATAATAGCATTTACTGTTCAGATGGATGATGTAAAATTGTTACCTTAGTTTACGTAGCAAGAATGAGCAAAGCCCCAGCATTCCAGGAAGACCTAAATTTATCTACTAAACTGATATCCTGGGACAGACTGGGAAAAACAACTGTTATAAAATAATTGTTTGCTTCTTGGGCAAAGTTTTTGAAGGAAACTCCATCTGATATACTAGTGGAGTTCTTAGCACTACCTCAAGTTTAGCCTCTGTTTCCAATCCAATGTCTACCCAGTTATATTTAAAATTTCTGGGGAGAAATAGTAAATTCTTCTTAGTACTTGCAATGATCTGTGACAAGAAATTAGTTCCACACTTTGACCGCAGTACAGGTCAGCAGTCAGCTGAGGCTGAGATACCAGACTCCTGTCAAAGTCAATCAAGTTCACATCACGGGAAAGATATTTCCCTGTAGTTAGTTTAAAATCCTCCTCGGGTGGGTTCTTTGATGATAAGATGCTAATTGGAAAAAAATTATACTCTACCATACATTATGGAAAAATATATATATCTCAAATCCCTTTTGATCCTAATTCAAATTTTTAATCTGTGTATTCCTTGGCTTGGTAGCTCTGTTTGCATGTCTGAATTTGATTATTCCCTTTTCTCTCTTTCTGAAATTAAATCCTTTCTCTTTGCAATCCAAAATTAGATGATTCAGAGCTTTTAATAACTAGAGAACACAAAAAGGCAGTTAGTCCAAATTATTACCTCAAAGGCAGGAGGGTTAAGCTTGATTTTAACATGTAACCAGATTCAAGTAGGTAACACTCAAACCGAAAAGATTCCGCCCTGCAATCCTGGCTCTTTAGGGAGATTTATGCAGTATATTAATGCTGTCATCCAAAATTTCTATCACTCTTTCTCCAGCTGTTCATCATGTGTTAACTTTCTGTCTATGTAGTCATCGAGGGCTGGGAGCTCTGTGCATGCAGCACATCGATGCCTTTGGGGATGAGCTGACTTGTTTCACTCCAGAGCCTCCCTCAGATGACCTGTGAGCGGTGCTGAGCAATGCTAACAGGGCAGCATTAAGCTTTCCTTTGGTGCATAAAAGGAAAAGGCAAAAATAAGCATTCTAACATTTTTCTAGGATGTTTCCTCACAATTTTTAACATTGCTAAATATTTGCAACTGATTTACAAACGGAAAAAAGCTGTCAAGCATTCTTTGACTTCTCTCAGACAGTAAGCTGAAATTCATTGCTGACAAGTATTGTTCGGAATTTGCCTTCCCTTCCTGCAGGTGGAAGGGGACTAATATTATGGATTAAATCACCCTAAGTAGTTGATTCCCATTAGATTGTTAAATCCTTCAATTCAAAGTTCTAGAGTATTATTGCTTATTTGACTCTCAGTCACATTTTCTGAAAGGTATTTTTAGGCAGCTCCTTGTCAACACTCTGATGACAGTTTTGATAATCCTTCAAACTTCTTTTGCAGTTTTTCATTTATAGCCTAATAATATATTTTGTGCATGAGCTAAGGGGTGTTATTGTATAAAATGTACTTGTAAAACACTTGCTTGTGTTTAGGAAATGTCTTTGGCTGAGCATCAGCTCATATCAAGTATACTATATCTAAGTTTGTCCTTAAAGATCCTTGAACAGCAGAATTCTAAAAAGTGTCAGGAGTAGAAATTGAGCTCCTGACCTGACTGACATTAATGCACTGGCTGTGCAGACACTTACGTAAAAGTGCATGTAGACATACACAAGAGTGCAGTGCAGCCTAAACAGTCTGTTACAGAAATGATGGATTTTTTTCAGATGTTCTACGATGCCTCAAGGAGTATGTTGGGGGATATAAAGCTTTATTTCTAAAACAGGAGACAGGTTCCTAAGTGCACCCTTTTTTGTTATAAAAGCAGAGGAATTTTAAACAAAGTATTTATTTGATGATAATACCTGTTATTAGCAACAGTAGTAACAGACAGTTTTTAAAAGCTGACATATCAGTAAAAGGTATATTTAAAAATACCTGACATCCCTTTCTTTAAACCTTACACAAGTTTCTGGTATATTTTAGATTGTCTAGACATTTCAAGTAATGAACTGAGTATTTTAAACAAGAATCCTTTAGAGAATATCTTGGTAATGTATCAGTAGGTGTATTAATAGGCAAAACCATGTAAGACATCAGTGTATCATTATTCAGCACTGTTAGATCAAGTGCTTCAATCTCAGAAATCTCCAGATCAATCTGAACAGTGCTAGACAGGTGTTAGAGAGCTGAGGAGCTGTAAATACTGGACTTGGTAAGGCAGCATCTGTCCATAAAATTGACCTAGTAAAATTCAGTAGCCACTAATACATTTGTTCCATCTTTGAATGAACTGTGCTGGCAACCCATCCCATTAAGTACTTTGTTTCTCAGATGCTCTAACCATCTCCCATTCAAGCTACAGCTGGATTATTCAAGTGTAGTAACTCAAGATAACTTTGCTATGGTGAAAACAAGAAGAATTAAATGTGGTCATTTTGGTGCTCATGGGAAAACTGGGTGTTTTGCTGGTAAGTATCACCGCTCATTATCTGTGTTCCCATGTATCAAGTGAAGCAGCTAAAAATAAAAAGTAATTTACAAAATACGTGTTTGCCATTAATAGATTATACATCAAGATGTTTCAAAGACATGGGGAAAATTTGGAGCCAGATATGCAAATGCAGGTTTGAGTTTTGCAATTCCCGAGAGCCTGCTAGCATAAATTGAAAATGAGGCAACGAGTATTATGCTCTCAGTTTTAGAATGCAAGCCAGAGCGTTAAAAACTTGGGCATGCAGAGGCTGCCACTCGGCTGATAACAAGGACTGCACCAGGATCCAAAACTAAAACCATGAGCCTCCAGTTTGGGCTTCAGAGCAAACAGAGAGGACCATGGCTGAGAATAAACACAGTCCCAATATAAATAGAGAACTTATACAGATGTGCAGCCACAAACACACAACTTGGGAGTACACATGCTGCACTGGCTGGTGAAAACTAGGACAACACCCCTAACCTCTAAATTCTAACCTTTGGGATTAAGGAGTCATATTTTTTGTGGATAAACCACATAATACCTGCTACTCAGTGAGTTACAAGTGAATTCAAGAGAGAAAAGAGGCCAGATAAAGACACTAAAATGCAGTAGGACATATGGGATTGGGATGAAAACTGGTGAGCAGCAGGATGCCCACGTGAGTCACTGCGATCTGAAGGGTGCCCAGCAGCAGCAGGTTCAAGGCCACAATTTATAACAAATATGTGTAAGAAAAAAATCATTACTGGTGATTGAAGAATTTTTAAACCTAGTTTACTGTCATTAACCAGGTGATAACAAGCTGTGCCAGTGAGTGCTATTGGAAGCTGTCATTTTCAGCTGTCATCCTTGCTGACAGAATGCCACTTAACACGATGCAAAATATTGCACAGATTTCACCCACTCACATTACACCTGCTAGCAAGAGAAGCCCACATAAGTTTATTTCACTGTTCACACAGGGACCAAATGAAAAAACAAGAATTTTGTGCAGTTTCTAATATTTGTGGGTTTGGTTTTATTTGTTTTGTATAAAACTCATTCTGTCTGTGTATTATTAACAGAGTTCTAAGTAAAAAGCAACCCACAAACCCCCTGCACATTGAGCTAAAATGGCTTCCTCGGATTCGCTGAACATTCTTTTATTACAATTTGGTATCACCTTAATGCTTTTAAAATTTTAAAATGAAATGAAATCTTTTCCAATTTTTAGCTAAGTCTACCCCAGTTTCACCCAGGAATAAAATTAAAACATATAAATTGTCATTGCTCTTGTCCTCAGCAAGTAATTTCAGCTTGACAACGGGCAACTTAGTGGTACATAGATAGAAAGAACCTGAATATATAATTTAATTATTTAAGCATCACTAAAGATAGATTCCAAAGCCACTTGAATATCTGATTTTTATTATATTTCGCTAAGTCAATAAATATTTGCTTCACTGTCTAATAATCCCAGTATCATTTGTAATAAAATGAAAAATGATATCTGTGTACCTGTAAATACATTCTACATTGGAAATGCCTCATAGAGAAACACGTAAAAACAACTCATGAAGTTTTCAATTGTTTATAATTTTCTTATACTTTTCATTTTGTCTGATTATGAAAATATTCAGCAGCCTATTTTAATAACTTTATTATTTGTGCTGTCAATGGAGACTCTGCAAAGGTCTCTAAAGGGCAGTAGATTAATTATGTCATCAAATCCTAGGGGGAAAAAGATGTTTAATTCTGAGCCACTCCAATTGTTTCTATATATTTTGTAACAATTGTATTCTAAACACAGCAACTCTCCAAAGCTTTTACATTAGTTTTCTTTGAAAAAAGTTGGAGGAATTATGAGCTCCTGAAAAGGGAGTATACTTTTGCCCCAAAAGATATTAAACATGTAATTTCTTTTCTAGACAACCATGGCAGATCTTCCCTTTCAGGAAGCATTAAAATAATTGCCATCACCATGAACGCAAACCATAAAGCACATACTAACTCTACATTCTCACAGTCTCCTAGAAAATTAGGGAGAGTTGGAGTGCAAACCCCAAGGATAAACCTTTACAATGAGAAAACACGCGATAGCCTATATGTAGCCATACATAATTGTTACTCATTAGTGTTGAAGGTTTATATGTTTCTAGCCAGTTTTATAACTGATAACAGACAGTAGAAGCAGATATTCATAGCTCCCTTTTTTTTTTGTCTTTCAGCCCTAAAAAAAATGCCATTTTATCATCTTAATTATCTTTAACAGGGATATTCCCTTAAAGACATCTCCATATTCTATACTTCAGTATCACATATTTTATCTGAGACTACACTCTGGTATTGTATGTTTTAGCAACAGCTTATTTCACCTTGATTTGCAACAGAAGACCACATAAAACCAATTGGTCATTCACTGGGTAATACTACATTCTTAAATGCATCCAGTACTCCACAATAGATGCACTATTAGTAATTAGTCCCACTCGGCCCGACAAACATGAACAAACTCACAATGTGAGCTGTTGTCAGCAAAATAAAATTCCACTAAGATACCCCTGAGATAACTCATCCCTTTTTAACAGCTTGCTAACAGGGATGCTTACCAGTAATCACTTTTCTTCTTCCATACATCTTTTCCAACATTTGAACTGTAAGAATTATGGTTTTTTATAAGGTCCTAATAGCTGCAAACACTTACTGCTGAATACCAAGTAGTACTGAATATTCTCACTGATGTTCAGCACCTATGGGAGGTTCTGTCATGGACTTCTTGAATGGCCTTGGATAAATCACTCACATCAGATAATGATATACTCCAAGATTCACAATAGAATGTCATGTCCCTTAGAGTGGAATGGGGTTAAGCAGAGAAATGTCTGTGTATTTAGATGACTCTATTCCTATAAAAAAAATCTCTGTTCATTTTCCTCCATTCTCATTTGGAGAGATACATCTTCAGTTTCCCAGTCTGTGTCCAGCTCACTGTTAATGTTGCAAGACTCTGGAAGTACCTTACCTTACACCAAAGGAGCATTTACAGGTGAGGATTTACACAGTTAAGTTTTTGAATACCTTTTGCTGCTTCCCTGCAGATGATGTCAGGGCCACAGCTCTTGTAATGTGTAGTTTCTGAATGGTTAACAAATGATTTTCAGTCCCCACGGCAAGCAATGTCAGTTAAGAGCTTGCTTTGTTCTAATTTATGTTAACATTGTGAAAAATTCTGCACAAACTCTGCAAAAAGAGAGCTCTTAAGCTTAATCAGTGAAGACATACTTATTATCTGTAGGCTCCCATGAAAAAAATGCTAGTCCGAAGGACATAAATGTAGTTTTACATTTGTGCAAATGGAATAGGCAAAAAAACCCTCAAATAAGCAATGAATAAATTTGTTTCTAAAATGTTCTTTTAGCCTGAGGAGTCCAGAAATAGGCTGTAACTGGAAAAAGTATGGAGCTGAGCTTGTCTCCTGCAAAACTCACCAAGATTTCCTGCTGATAAAACATGGTTCAAACCCCATTTGAATCGAGAAAATTGCTTACTTTCAAACAAAGCTCAGTGATTTATGAACTTACCCAGTACAACACATCAGTCCATCCTTCCATGGTGATACACTGGAACACAGTCAGCATTGCAAATGCAAAGTTATCGAAGTTGGTTATGCCTCCGTTTGGTCCAACCCATCCACCCTTACATTCAGTGCCATTCATGACACACTGACGGCCATTCCCTGAGAATGCACAAGGTGCTGGATCTTCTTCAACTAGTATATCTGGAAAATTACCAGAAAATCAGAACTCTGCGTTCTCGAGTTTTCATGAGTTAACCCTTCATGTGAAGAAATATCAATGCTGTTGTGAGAGAAATCTGGATTTCAAGCAGAGAAAGGCAACACATGTGAGCTTTAGAGCTTTTAGTGTCTCTCAGACCTGGGCCTCACAATCTGAAAACAAGTTAATCAAAATAACGTATATAAGAGCTTGAGTAATTAAGCAGTGGAAAGAAGCATAATGAAATAATAAATAATTTCTTAGAAGCTCCTCATGCTGATTTTTTTCTTTCCTCTTCACTGCTGCTACTTCACTTTCATGGCACTTCACACCAACACCAGGTCCACTAAGGAAAACTGATCTGATTCCTGTACAGCGCTATTTGCATTAGTTAGCTGATAGAAAAGCACCTTTAGCCACCACATGGTTTCACTCCTTCAAAGTTCTCCCACAACACACACTTCCATTTAATTATTTCACCTGGATGGAAGAACACTGTTTTCCTTCTTCACTCGTTTCAGAACTGCACTCCTTCCACACTGCCACAATCTGGAGTTGTCCCTTGTAGATAGCCACCCGTATTATTTTCACTGTGATATTTCAACTACACATACAAGAAATTAAAACCTATTCATAGCATAGTCTAGTGTCTAACTAGTTTGAATTTTTTGTGACTTTGGCATTGGGTTTTTTTTCATTTAACACACTGTACCTAAAATTATGAACCAGTGTAAACCAGGGTTATAACAGCTTTAGTGCTTTGGCCCCTAATTCTATTTCAAACTGAAATCCCACAGATTTGAAAGAAAACATCAAACCCTTATTTTAATTGACAGTTTAGTGACTTACCTGAATCAATAAGAAAACAAGATTTGTGCATTTTTCCAATAAAAAGTTCCAATCCTATAATAGCATAGATAATGATTACAAACAATACCAAAAGGGCAATATGGAGGAGGGGGACCATGGCTTTTATAATGGAATTCAGGACAACTTGTAAACCTAAAAAAAAAAAAAAGAGGATATAAGAATATGCTTCATGTCTTGTATCTTGCTCTATCAAATTTTATATAATTACACGTTATTACAACTTAATGATACAGACATGCAGAGGTAATCAGTTTTTTTTCTGAAACATCTACCACCCAGAACCGCAAAATGTTTGTGTAATAAAAATCTTCATAAGAATCTAAAACTTTGTCTAATTATTTCCTCTGTTAATAAATGTTATATCATAGAAGACAGTGCTTGAAATTTTTCACAAGAATCTATGGGTATTTTTATAAAGAAAGGGCACGTAGTCAGTGTGTGCCTGTAGATCATTTTATACAACCTTTAAGAAGTTCTGTGCTAAAACAACAATTTTGTGGCAAGTTCTGAGAAAATGTACACTCAGCGAGTTGTAGAACTGTATTTTTGCTCTGAGGAGAAAAAAAATAGTTAACTGGGAAAACATTTTTGCTCTGAACACATTTATTCTTTTATTATTTATCCCTTTAAAAACTACTCTATTTGCTTTTTTTCAATTAAATATTTATCCAACTTTTGGCTTTACCAAAATGAGTTCCAGACTAATGAAGCTGTCACAGTACCAATAAGAATAAAATATGCCTCTTTTTAACTTGATAGATTTCCTTTCTGATATTTCATAGGATTGCTTCTGTTCTCACCGAAGCCCTTTTGCCAAATATCAATCATTTCCATGTATAACAGTCCACAATAAAATAAACACAGAATTAGCTTTCTTCCTCTGAATGCCTTGGAAAAAGCTGAACTCTAAGCCATGAACCTCGTATAGCCCAAACAGCTTCAATAATTAATAAAGCATTAAAAGAAAACAGGAAATATCAGAAAATTCAATTGCTTTCCTTAAACAATATTGTTCTACTTTTTAAGTTTCCTAATTTTTCTGTTAGCTCTACTGAGATAAACAGAATGCATTCATATGCATTGGAGGGGGTAGGAAACACGAAATGTGTAATGTGCTCTGGCATACACTTACCAACACATAAACTATTTTAGGACCACCTACACTTTCAGATGGAGGGTTTTAGAATTAAAAAAAAAATCTGAATTTTATTTTCTGGAGTATTTGCATTTTAACATGTAATTTACGTTTATAAAAAGCTTCTAAAAAGGAAGTGTATTCCCCGGTCTACTTATTGAACTGTGTTAGAAGATGACGGAATTCACAATCCCTTGTTCAACTTGAAACAGGGTATCATTCATCTTGAAATTCACTTTAGATATATGGTCAGACAACAAAACCTCAGCTTTATCCCATCTCAGTTCCGTAATGCCTGGAAGAAGAAAGTTAAATAATAAATTTACATTCCTCATTGCAATGGAAATAAAGAGAGTAGAGCTTACTGGGCACTCCTGATACAAGCCGGAGAGGTCGCAATACACGAAAGGCTCTTAGGGCTTTGACATCAAAGCCACCAGGTTTGCCACCTGAGTGGCTGCCACCGTCTGTTTCTTTGGTTATTTGTTCCAGTATTACACTAAATAATCTAGAAAATGAGATGAAAGATAAGGTCATCACTATCCATTTACCATGCAATCAAAGATACTACTTTGGAAATTAGTTGAACTGCAGATCATTCCGAAAAGCTGTTCAGATGTCAAATTGGGAGGTATATTTACACATTAAATCATGACAGAAAGAGCTATATGGTGCAAGACTCTATAATCCGTCTAGAGAATAAGGATCACAGAGTAACCAATAATTTAGCATTCACCTTATATACACGATTTGCTATTTTTAAATAGATGAAGCTACTTTGCCACTTTTGTTCAAACATTTTAGCTTTAACATTTAGAGAATTAATCTTCCCTTTAGAAAATGAAATAGATAATAACTAAAACCATCTGGTTTAATTTTGGTGGAATATATGAACTCCAAGAGGCATAGCATTTCAATATTCTATATGCAGTCAGCAGAAACTGAATTATTTCAAAAATAATTAGAGTTCAACATTTAATAACACCAAAAATATTTGTTTCTTACACATAATATATCTGAGGAAAAATATATTCCCAGATGGCTTATTTATTATATTGTATTTTTCCCTGCAGAAATGAAGCAGTCATTCATTAGAACATTTTGCAAGACAAGAGTTTTATTTTTCTTTCCCACTTTTAGCAGCAATTTAAAGTGATGCATGGGTTTAAAGTACAAATTAATCCTAGGTTTATTTTAGTTCAAAGCTCCATTTCAGATGCATGGTTTTCTAGACTGTCACTAGACCACACAAACTGTGTTATCCTTTGCACAGAGTCTGAAGTTCAATAGTTGCAGAGCTATACTTCTCCTGAAAGGATTATGAAGTTAATAGAGTTTTGCAGTCATGAGAAATATTTCACACTTGTAAAGGATGCCTGAATTGTGCAGAGTTTTCGTTTGGTCATGAAAAGTTTTCACAACTCTGGTTAACAACTCTGTCACACTGGACAGTTGCTTGAAATCATATATTATTTAATAGGTCACCTAAACTAGATTATTGAAGGCTTTACCCTCCCCCAGTAAGTAATTGACCCATATCAGTCAATACCCATCCCTAGACTGCTTCGTTCTGCTCCAGAGAAAAATGCCACAAAAACTCTATAGATGCTACAAGGAACATCAGCAGCCCACATACTGTTATACCAAATCCAGACACTGAATACCAGGTGCTGATCCAGCCCTAGAATTTAATAGAAGTATAATTGCAGGAAAACGAACCACCTCAGTGATTTTCAAGAGTGACTATTTATGGTCCAAAGGCAGACATTATTAAAAAGGCTTCTGAATCAAGTCCTCAGTTCAGAGAAGCTGCTTTCAGCCTATCAGTCCATATAGCATTCAGAAAGTTAAAGGGCATAGGAAAGTGCTATGAAATCTTTCTCCACCAGGACCTTATTCTTTCACAGAAATCAATGGAAATTACATGAGAGACCATGCAGGTAAACAGACTACTCAAAGTAATTCCTACCCTGATGGGTTACAGAGAGAAGTGACAAAGAGTAGAAAGCAGCACATTCACAGTTGTGTCTATAGCTCTGTCATTTTATGTTGTCCAGCTGAAACCAGGACATATGTCATTCCTAAAAAGCCATTAAGGTATAAAACTATTAATCTTCTTTATTGAAATTTACATTTATGTTCCTGTACAGTTTACCAAAGTTTAAAGGTTTAATTATGATTTGATTTTTAAAATGTCTCTTTACATCTGTCTCTTTTGCTTGTAGATATTTCTTTAGGTATGATTAAGATTAATGCGTTTGGACTGCTACAGTTACTGCTGAGAAAGCATATGAAGCAAATTTCAATATATTCAATATAGGACATTGTGGCAGCTCTTTCAAAGCTATTAGAATACCTAATGAAATTTCACATTGAAGCTAGACAAATAGAATCAGGTCCAGATGTGATTCCATATCCACCTTGGGTTATATACGAAAATCAATTTTTCGTTGGGCTTTTATGTATTTATTAAATAAATGGGACTCATGCTTGCTTAATTATGTAGGTTGTGTTCTTACTGAAAGAACAAAAATGTTGCTCACAGTTTTGTCAGTGTGTGATGTTAGGAAAGGTCCACTTTGTCTTACAGGCAGGTTTATGACAATCCACACAACACCTTATATTCCAAACTATTGGGTTTGAATTACAACTTAATCTTAGTGTGATATTTTAGGCATTTGATAAAATATAGCCCTTTTTTATTTGTATTTTCAACAGATTCAGTGTGAGCATTTGACCCAACTACATTTAGCCACCAATAATGAGTGTTTTATGAATTAGTGGAAAATTTTTCAGTTATCATGTATTTAGGACACAGGCAAAGATAGAGGTCATGTTAATTAGACTGCTCCAGGGTTACTCTAACTCTGTGGTCACTTGACAAAAGGGAAGAGGTCTATCCAAGTGACTGCTTGGCAAGGGAGCACAGCTCGTGTGTGACTGTCTCCAACCTGCCCACCAAGCTTCCCCTTCAGGCACAGAGGCCAATCTGTTGAGAATGACCTGACCTGATGAAGGATCTATTTATACACAAATTTTAGTCCTGGACTAAAACTGCCTGCATGCCAAGGGACTGGCCCAAATTCAACCTTCTCAGTAATATTTAGTATCTCATAATCAAATAGTTACAAATCAGGCAGTTTTATATTCATAGTACTTCCCCAAATTTAACAAGGCTTTACCACAAATTCCTTTGCTTTGCATCTTTTTCTTTCCCCTTACTGCAGTGACAACTTAAAAGCAGCACACCCTCTAATTTCTGGGCCTTTACAGTTACAGACAACCCTTGATATGGTTGGAATTTAAAAACTAAATTTGAATTGCACACTGCAAATCAAGGTCATGTTTGTTACAACATACGAAGTTATACATGGATAATTTTCTCCATGTTCTAGATGATTCATATTTTTAGGAAACAATTTACAGTACTGGTTAAACAATATTTTAACATAATCTTCACGATATTTAGGAAATTGGTGAATATATATCTCGAGATTAATTCCCTAGATAAATGAAGGTAGTATCTAACAAAGTAGCACAACTACTGACATGGAGTTGGTGACACAAAAATTATTTATTGTAAGTAGGTGCATAATGGTTGTGTGAGATGTTCCACTCTCCACCTTCTGAACCTGCATAAGGCCCAAGCACTCCCTTCTCTGGGGCAAAGAACAAACTCTCCAAAGTTTCCTAGTATAGCAAGGTGCACAGGGTAAAGAAAAAAAAAAGGCATTTTTAGCATACATTCTACCCCAGGCAAGTCAAAAGTATAACTGTATCTGGGGCCTGATATGCAGCACCCAATTTTACTCAGATTTTGGGAATATCAAGGAATCTGTTAATTCTGTCTCCCCAACCACTCTTCTCCACTTTCAAATATGTGGGTCCTCACAGAGGTCTTTGTGAAATAGATGAGCTCCACATAACTGCATTGAAGGGTTAAACAAATAAATAAAATAACAATGCACGGCTCTTAAGAGATCAACATGTGGAAAGACATCAGGAGTTTGCCTTGAAAAAAAAAAAAATCAGATGGAAAATATTCTGAAAGACAACTGTGGAAATCTCTGACAGAACTCTGAATTCCCTGGGAACTTGTACTATAAATGCAATGCAATCTATAGCCACAGATAGCACTGGAAACTTTTAAGATTTTCCTAAAATTTTTCACTCAGTTCATTCTTTTACTCCAAAGAAACAGAAATCCAGCATAGGTTGTTACTGACAGCCAAACAGACTTATACCTACCTTACCATAAACAAAATTCTAAACATTTGTATAATGAAAGATAAAAGTTACTTACCCTACTATTACTATTACAAAATCCAATAAATTCCATCCATTTCTAACATATGCATTGGGGTGTAATAACAATCCATACGCTATAATCTTCAAAAATGTTTCAACTGTAAAAATTATCAGGAAGGCATATTCTACTTTTTCCTGTAGAAGACAAAAAAAAGTACAATGAAAGACAACACAGTGTAACAGATCTTTTTACTATTTACAATTTGCAACAAGTGAGTAAGTTGTACTGATCAGGACTAAGGAAATACCTTCACAGCAGTTTATTTCACAGGCTTTAATTGCACAACACTTACTGATAACTCTACTGACAAGGCTATAATTACATAATTGCATGAGATTTTCTTGTTTTCACATTCTGTGAGAGGAAAAAAAAGAGATATTGCAGAAAACATGGAAGCATTCTGTACTTTTGCTTCAGCAAACAATGCCATCCAGGTCAATAGAATTCTCTGCATTCATTATAACCAGAAAATGCTGTAGAATAGAGCCCTGGAAATATCCTTGGAAGGTAAGCAGTGGTATACTTACTTTCACTATTTAAAAAGTTTTAAGTTATTTAGCATTTAATTTTACACTGTCTTGCAACAATGTAGTCTTGATAGGGAAGCTTATGTTGATTTATTCTTCCTTCCATATCACCAGAATTTCTTTAAAACACCCTATTGTGCTTGAATAAATTTTAAGGTACTGTATGACCACCTTGTATCACTGAAGTTTCAACATCTGATTTATTTCAATGTTTTTTTAAATGTTATTAGTTTCTGCATTTTACCAAAATTCTTATTTCAGATCTAGTCACTGAATCTCTTTTCCTAGCTAACTAGATCCTTGAGAAAGAAGGAACCCTCAAAAACATTATTAGCATACTTGATTTGGTAAATTGCATAAGTCACTACTATCAGAACAGTTAACATCTCTGTTCTTTTTGCTTTCAGACATGATCGTTTAATCACTTTGTATAACATTTTGTTTAGTTATCTGTTGCTACTCAACTATTACAGCTAAGAATAAAAGGCACAAAGAGTATGATTCATTTTTTAAACTTGTTCAGGAATACATGGTGTTGCTCACTTATCTCATACAAGGTTAACTACATGACTATAACTGCTCAGTCAGGATTACAATCTTCTACTATCATTACTCAAATAGAACACCAACATTACACACATAAATACATTATCCTTATTTGTTCCACACAAAAATACACATTCCTTGTTACACAGCTTGGCATTGTCATACACAACCAAAGAGAAAAACAAACCTTAATCATTTGCAGCTTAAACAAAGATCTTGATATTTTTACGTGCATATCTTTAATTTGGGAAGCTAGATTTCTTTTCCTGCCAGAAAGGCCATTTAGGATGGTTATGTACAGGGTGTGATATATCCATTTATAAATCGGACACTGGTGACTGAATAGATGCATAGACTTGTATCAATAAACTCCTTCCCGGGTCATTACCTGCAACAAGCAGCACCCTGGGATCACTATGGCAGGCAGGGCTCTCCTACTTCAAAGCAAGGATTCCTGGATCTCATCTCCTGCTCAGCTCAGTCCTATACCCCTGCCTTTTCCCCCCTCCTTTGAGTACACTTCATAAACACTGTAGAGCTTCATCCAAGGCAGCTTCTCCTCAGCTACATGACATTTTGCGTGAGATCTTCCAGCCCAGTGAAACTGATGGACATCCTCCTTCTCCTCAAACCTCCTAATACTTCTTTCAAAGTTGTCCCCTCCACCTCCCCTCAATTTATGACCAATCAACTAGGACAGTTGCTGGATAACAAGAGTAAAGTGGCCTCACAGAAGAAATGTGAATGGCTTATGCACCAAAATCCATCAGATCTCTTGGGCTAGAGAGCACCACAGAGATTACAAAAATACCAATTATCAGCATTCCTGAGAAACACACTCAGAATTGCTTAAATACAAGCAAATCCTACCACACACACATTCCACAATAACAGCTATTTCTGTCTCCCTGCATACAGCTAAATTTGCAGCTTGGTTATAGAAAGATAAATAATGCAGGAAAACATAAGGAAGAAAAAATATTATGGTTGTCATTTGCCAAGGGCAAAATATCTACAAAATCATAGTAGTAAAAGAAAACATGAGACAAAAATACATATTTTTCATATATGCCAAATTTCAATAGCTTTCTTACTTAAAAGGAACGCAGGATCCAGGACTGGGTGGGACCTTCTGAGCCAAAATGACCTCATGGGTCACTACGTCCAGTGTCCTGTTTTATAGGCAAACATGTAATTTAACTTCATGCATTAACATACCGGGTTCCATCC
The DNA here is from genome assembly GCA_013397935.1 of Dasyornis broadbenti. NCBI lineage: Eukaryota > Metazoa > Chordata > Aves > Passeriformes > Dasyornithidae > Dasyornis > Dasyornis broadbenti. The sequence continues at coordinate 819,235 of VZRN01002471.1, read as the reverse complement.
TAAAAACCATCTTTGCTCTTCACTGCTCTCCTTCAAAAACTACTCCAATGCTCTTCTGCTCTCTGGGCTAAGCACCAGCCCTAGTACAAGTGTAACTTAGTTCATGGTCACACAGCCCTGCAGCTCATTTTAATTGGCCAGCTCAAATCTGAATAATTCTGCCCAATCATTTATCATCCATCTTTGAAAAACAATATCAGTCTCGTTCCTGCTTGTTTCATTTCTTTTATGGAAGCAGGAGTGTTTCTTATTTCCTAAATAAGTATTGTAAACATTCTATTGGAGCCACATGCAATGTAGGACAATCCCATTTTTAAACCCACCTGTGGGCTTAAGGTCAGTGTGTGCCGCTCAGCACATGGACCATAAGAAACCTTGACAGCTGCACCAACAGAAGTCACACAAATCTCAGCAAGGAAAAATGGGAAGTATTGCACCTTGGGTTAAATAATCCCACAGCAATATGGGGTGAGAAGGGACCTGGAAGTCTCAGTGGGCACTAAGTTAAATATGTGCTAACTGTAAATGAGACAAATTCCATATTTTCACTGTTTCATTTTTCCCCCTTTCATGCTCTCACACACACTATTTATTTATTTATAAACCACAGCTTGTGTCTTCCACAGAGGCAGGATGAATGACTTGGCCCTATAGTTGACAACATTCAAAGTACAGGCTGTGCTTTCTTTACAGACTCTTTGGCTCTTTAATAAGTAGGCAGCCAACAGATGTTCTCACACAAACTGCAAAGTTATCAACCTGCTCACCCTCAGGAAGGTTCTGGCAGTCTCTTCTCACACTTGCATAATTTCTTGCCAGTCACTATGGACATTAATTTCTGCCTCTGCAACCCTGATGCATCTATAGGCCGCACATCACCGTGTATGTCCAGAGCTTAAGCAACCATTACTCAAGAGTAAATAACATTTGATTTCCAGGATTAATGAAAGAGCTGTAGAGGCAGGGTTGGTTTGTGAAAATAAAACTAAAAAAGTAAGAGAAAAATTCAAAATACAGACTGAAGATTGCAGTTCTAGTAGGATATGATGCACACATTTATCTGCTCTCTTTTCTCTACAGTGGAGAAATCCTATTTTGTTCAAATTTGTTGATATCTTTAAATGAACACTTTATTTCATTCAAAATGGAAGTAGGAAGGGTAAAATAGAAAACAACTAAACAAAATAATAAGGAAATACCTAAGAGTATGCATTGAATGCTTGCAAAACAAAATCTCTATTAAAAGAAAAAGAAACCAAGAAGGGAGTTTTTGTTCTAGGGAAAAGCACAGATTGAAGTAGAATTTGCACATAATTTCTAATATCTATTATCACATTTAGTTCTGCACTGCATCATAAAATTAGCAGAAAAAACTGACAGCTGTAAACCTAAAGAAGATACGAAGCACAACAATGTCTGCGTTCTGAAGGATCTAATCTTGAGGCCGTATAGATCAATAGCTGTTCACTGATTTGATAAAGCTGGGTCATCTCTCCTTACAGGCAGCTGATTCCAGCAAGGTTGTCTAACACTTTTGTTAATGCTGCTCAAAATCTTCAAGTCTCAGCAATCTTTTGCTGAATATACAATGCAACAGGATTGCTAAGATAAACTGCCTTTCTGGTGGAATCTATGGACTTCCCCTTTGCTATTGATCCTGGAGCACAAAACAAAGGCTATCCTTACCCTTAGAGTTTAGGTGGAATAATTAGAACTTCAGTTTCAAAAAAAAAAAAAGAAAAAAATGCTAGCATTTGCTTTCTTATTTTAAGTAAATCAGCTTAGCAGAAACCCTGTTGCTCAGGAAATCTTTTTTCCCCCACCCTAGCCAGATGGTGTACATTAGTCATCATTTAATATCTTCATATTTTCAAAATCTCTGAAAGAAATATGCAAAGCTACTGTTCCATGTCATAAGGTGACACACCAAAATTCTGCATTTACCTTTAAGATGTTTCACAAGATAACTCTTTCCAAATAGTAACTCATAATTTGCAAAACCTTAATCTATTATGCTATTTAATTAAGTCTTACAATATTAAAATGGCTTTAGAGATGGGAGTTATTTCTTAACTGAGGAAATATATTTTTGTATCCAGACTAACAAACGTACATCAGAGTAAAAACTGCTTAGCAGATAAAGTGACTCAATTTAAGCAAATTAACCAGACTCATCAACTTTCTGAAGTTTCAATATAACACAAGATACTTTGACATTATTGATTTAGGGACCAAAAATAAAATTTAAATAAGTAAAAATCACATGTTGTTTAATAAGTTGGATGACTGATGTTTTGACAACATATATAAAGCCATTTATCTTTTTAATAATCAGCCATTCTTTCAAGTTCTGGCACTGGGAAAACACTGCATCTATAAGACAGAAAATTAACTCGAGTTTTTAATTTCAAAAGATAATGATTTCATTTTTTTACTTTGTATACCTATATTCCCCCAAAAATCATCTGTGACCTGCACCACAGTAACTATAAAAAAGATAAAAAAGTAATCCTATTTACTCCCACATGAGAAAAAATTTTATAGCAGTTTCCCAACACAAAAAAATGAAACAAATAGAATCCATGCACCTAGCAAAAAGAAATCCATATACTTGGCTTTATTTCATCAACTTCAAAAGCAGAAGCAAAGTAATGTACTTCCAAGATTAGACATAGAAATTACTCTCTATTTATTAAAATAATTAGAATTACTGATCACTCAACAATTTGGTGATAACTATTGGATTAACTGTGTCTTTAGATACATAACAACAAACAAGAAGGGAGAGTTTCAAAAACATATTTTAAGGATTCATGTTCTATCAACCCAATTAAATCATGTTTCACCATCCTCATCAGTCCCGACCCACTGGAGGGACTACAACCACAGCTCTCTACTACGTCAGATGTCTGCATTTCTGTCCTTGTAAGTGCAGGTTTGCTTTTTGACAGTGTTGTGCAGCAACTTAAGAAAATATAATTATGTATGCATAATTATACTTCTTTAGTACAAACCTGGGCAATAGACATTGTTTCCATACTTCAAGTGCACATTTCATGTACATGAGACCCCTTTACGTTTGAATACACTGAACACATGTAAAATCTAGGGCAAGTCTGGGCAGGAATTTGGCATCAGGCCCAGAAATATCTCCAGTCTTTTGAGGGGCTTTAGAGGACACCATCACATTACTACAGATCCAGATGCTCTGGCATTTCAGACTGGCACATTTGATGGCAAGGGTGATGCTTGAAAGTCAACACCAAACACAAACTCTGTACTTAAGAGCAGAAATAAGTAGGTGTTACACAGCACAAACATTCTTACACCAGTTCTATACAAAATGAACGGGATTCACATTTCTAGTACCACTGCCAAGCAACAAATTTCACTCACAGCATTTTTACTGTTTTTAAAGAGGACGCAAAATCTTTTCATCTTTTTTGAACTGAGAATTCACAATCCCATGGTCTAGTCACAATTAACAACAGTTCCACCCTCCAGATCTCAAGCAAGCATTTGTCTTTGCAGGAATAGAACATCCAATAAAAACACCTCAAATACTGAACACAGCAAAAGAACAAAATGGATGTGCAAGCCATGCACTGAGGTGTAATTAAAATTAACTGTAATTAAGTTTCTTAAAGTCCCTTTATATCAATGCAGTATGAAGGAGCATTTGAATAACTTACATCACTGAAATAGCATCTCAAGCTTCAAAGTGAATTTTAGTTTTACTTTCATCTGACACTTTCTGGCAGCCAGAGGTAGATGAATAAGCACAGCATATTTAACATCGATTACTTTTTTCATTATTTCCTGCAATCACTTCCTCTAAGTGCACTGTAGATCTGCATTTTATCTTTGAGTGTGATTGCTTCTCATATTCTTAATCATGTATTTTGCACTTTACGTTGTAACACAATAATGGAGATGTAAACACCTCTGTTCTGTAAATAAGTATCTGTACTGAGAGAAAAATGTTGCATCCAAATGACAATTTTTCACACAGATTACAGGCATCTGTGTGGATCCATGCTGGGTTTTTTCATGTAAAAGTTCTGTTTAGTACAAATTAAGTATTTTCTGTTCATAATGTTAAACAGAAAAAAAATCCAAGTTCTCTGTCTAGTTTTTTCCTATGTTATATTTAGGCAGAGCTCTGCTCTCGGACAGGTAATGCAGAACTTTGCTGAGTAACAGCTGGGGAAAAATCAGATATCCACTGTGTGTGTACATTGTTAAATCTACTATTGGCACTGCCTTACACACTCTTGTAGAGGCACAACAGGCTGCTCTCCTGCCTCATACTGCTCTGAACAAGTGAGGCAAACTGTGCGATTTGGAAACTTTGATCATAAATAACTAAAAGCATAACTGAACGCCTACAAATTGACCACCTACAAAAAGTTACCAAGAAAGAGACAACGAATCAATCACTTGGCCATAACTGCGTTCTTGCAAGGTGTGAAAGGCAGATTGTGAAAATGCAAGCAGGGAGTGATGTGAGCTTCAGACCCAAATGCCATCAAAGACTCAGCACAGTATTCCAAAGAATTTGCAAAAATGAGAGTAGGCCAACTCTCTCAACATGGAATACACCTGGAATAAAACCAATTTACTTGGGTGTGTTTCTGCCCCCATCTAACTGATGATATTCAGGAAAACAAGGTCAGCACAATAAGAGAATATTTGCATTTGTATACTGGCACACGGTCTCATCATTTTCCTTACATAGTTGAATAGAAGCAGTGTCAAGTGCTTCTTAAACCTGCATCTAGTTATAAAACAGCATTAATGTTAAACATATTTTGATACTTGCTATCAATTTTACTCATTTATAAGACAGACTGTTTTGGCCAGAAACCAGGGTATGAGAATATTAGTAAGTCTCAGACACCTTAGGGAACATATTCAAATTCTGAGAATTTAAAAATCAAGAGGCTTTTGTAATCATTACAAATTCACTCTGACCATGCAGGAACCCACAAAGAGAAAACAGGAGCACTAACAGCTCTAAATCTTCTATTGAATTTTTTTTTTTTTAACATATATTTTGCAGCTAGGAAAACTTTCAGATGTTACAAGTCTGGTAACAAGTCCACTTTTTGTGCTGGAAGTATTTTGTAGATAGAGACTTCCCAGAACACTCATAGAGAAACAAGCAAAAAAAAAAAAGGCAGGATAGGTTAAAAAAAAAAATACAACTCCAAAAGCCAAAATAAATTATTTTCCCTTAAAAGAGAAAAACCACAGACCAAAATCTCACAAACCAAATCAAACTAGTTAATTATTTCAGCATTTCACTAGGAAGAGATGGAAAACCGAAAAAATCTGCTTTAAAAATACTCCTGTGTGAGCTCTTCCTGTAGTTTTTTGCTGATCATACTTCAAAAACATTTGATACCACTTATATGTTTCTTAAAATGCCATCATAAAAACTTTCAGCTATCATAAATCTGAACTACTCGGGTGAAGCTGTAATAGCCTTGATTTAAGTCTATCCACTACCAATGTCCATTTTCCCCCTAGTTTTCCAACACATATACTTCCTTCTTTGACCACACAATTCTGAAATGTACAGGAATGGCTCTCACACCCGTTATGGTCACTCTGTGCTCAGCTTTTCTGTAGGTAAGCTTGCCTAAGCAAAAGCCTGTCCCAACAGATTAACAATTCTCCAAGTCGCTCTGAAGGAATACAGCATCCCAAACAAAAAGAAAGGGAAAAGACCAAAAAGGTAACATGTTAGTAGGTTAGCTATTCATTCACAGCTCTATAACAATTCAGTGCTGTGTTTTAAGAATGTCAAGGACTTTCTGTAAAAAAAAAACCATTAAAACAGTATGGAGAACAGATCGGGTCTGTAGTTCTCGTCTGCAGATAGTGTCAGCCAGGAAACAGAACAATGATATTCCTTGAGTAGGTGGGTTTTGTTCCCTAGATTTATTCATCTGATTGCAAATCTAATTTCCACTTTCATTACAAAAGAATTGGACAAAACGGATAGAATAGTTTCATCACGATGCTTTACTCATTAATCTGTCAAAGATATGACTACATTGGCTCTTTGCTTTTGTCAGTTTAAGAGCTACAGAATGATTTGTTAAAAACATGGGAGTGTTTGTTTTTCTAAATACCTTTAGTAGGGTAGAAACTTGCATTATGTAAGGCTAAATAATTTAGGTTTAGTTTGGTGGGGTTTGGCTTGGATTGGTTTCATTTGTTTGGTTTTGGGAGTTTCTTGGTTGGTTTTTATTACAATGCAAAATGTTTAAGAAATGCCCATGAACAAGGCTTTAAAAACTCAAACACACTGTACCTACCCCTATATCCTGGTCTGACCTTGACATGAATACAAAGAGAGGACATGGTTGAGCCAATTATTTCATTAGAATTTTACTAATCATCCTTCTCCAGTTTCAAATGGAAGAGTCCCAGACCAGTGGTGAATCTGGGAGCTACATCCTACATCTGTGCTCTACTATTGCCCCTTGCCAACCAGCAGGATCAAGAATATTTTCTTCAACCCTCTGCTTTTGGAGAGCAGTCAACTTCCATGACCAGGATTGGGTATCTGTATCAGGACTGGCTACTGAATTAAAGTATTATTTAAAAAAAAAAACCTCAAGGGTTTTACAAAGTAGTAGAGGATGTGAATCCTTTACACTGGCATAACAATGTTAAGAGATTTCATCAGAAATATCTGTATTTAGTTCTTACTTTCTTTTTAACATATCCTAACATCATATCAGCACTGGAATTTCATACAGGAGACACTGAATGCAATACGTTACGTGGGTATGATGATTCTATACTGAGAGGAAGGTAAGATTGCTAAATAAGTTCCAGTGTGAAATCTCTAATACCTTTCTGAGAACTACTTGCTGCATGGTCTATTACCTCTTCAGAATGCTTTTCTTTCAGAAAGAATTTCTTTACTCCTTAAATACACTTCCATTTACTCTATATATTTATTAACAGGTAAAACAAAGCATTACACTAAAAACCCACTCAAATCAATCTAGAAAGACTGCATTGTTTATGAGCACACAATCTGCCAGAGCACTAGAAGTCATAAACTACAGAAATGTCAACAGCAATGTTGCTGATGAAATACATTTGCAGCTAAAGGGGAAGGCAGGATAGAATATTCCTAGTAGACACTACTCAGAACAACAATGTAAGGAACCAAAACAACACATTTATCCAAACTGACAGGAGAATGGTCTGCAGTAGCCATGAAAATGTTGAAGCACAACCTTAACTTGGTCACAGTTTGCTGAACAAGTTCTCACTCGTACTTTTCTTCTCCTGTGGTAGTTTTTGAGCCAAATGGTTGAGGTGTCTATTTAATAAAAATTTTATTCAACAGTCAAAAATCAAACAATGCACTAATAAAAATCTTCCTTTTGAAAGAACATCTCATAATAAATTCCAGATATGTGAAATATAACGTGGCTGTGGAAATTGGTATTTCCCTGCAGCAATAAAATTCAGGAAGATTCCCATTTTGTGTATCCACTAAGTAATTAAGCAAGGGAAGACCTTTATTGTTCTTTCCACTTGAACACAAGGCTAAATGAACATAGAAACATTTTCATCACACGTCTGAGGATTAGATTGCTCTGGCTGTTCCATAACAAAGAACATACGGCTCTGTAGAGAAAATACAAGGGAAACATGCTCTTCTGCTATCAAAGTGTTCAACTGGAAGCCTTTGTTCCACTGCAAACATAGAGCTCATGGAGAAGACGTATTAAAAGTTGGGCTGGCTCTCTACAAATACAGAGAAGTACCAAGAAAAATTCCAAAAATAGAACAGCTAAACCAACAATTTGTATCCAGTCCACAAACAAGACCCATGATATAACTGCTTTAATTCCAGCAGTGTTCAGGTACAACATTGATCGATCCACTCTTATGAAAATTCATTAAGAATTCAAACATATTTAGCTGGTTTCTAGTAATAGCACCACCATGAAGTTTTCCCCTTTTTCTTCCTTCTAACCATGGCAGAAGAGTGTTCAAAGCACCACTAAATGCAGCAATTTTGAAATAAAGAAACCCATGGAATACTACTGATACACATTGCTACGGTATCAGGAAAACTTGCCACAATAGAAACCACTGAATAAAGTTGAAAATATTTTTGTTCACTTCCCCTGATGTGCAGATCAAACCTTAGTGATAAAAATCTTCAACTTATGATAGAAGGGAAAATATGAGTCTCCCTGCCCTAAAGCCAAATTTCTTGCTTCTTTATGGATGAATTAGTTTTCCCTCTATCTTGTGGAATGTTGCTAACATTATTCAGGGTCCCTCCAGTGCTTGCTACAATTACCATTCCAGATTCTGCAAATGCTTCTAAGTGCATCTTTGTAATCTCTAAGTTATAGCGCACAATAATTTTCTTCCTTTCATTCTCATACCATTTGGCATCCCAGGAGATGCATTTAGGTTTTGAATGTCTTATTTCATTTTCCGCTTCTCCAGACAGAACACTTGATCAAGTAGATTATTTTGTTATTATTCCCATCTGAACTGCATCTAAGCCTGTTTTAATTTATCCCCCTATCTGGAATATCAGTTTTGATTTCCAGAGAACTCACTGTCCACAACAATATATTCGTAAGTGCTCTGTCACTGTTTTGAGTTCACTTCTATTATCACTACAAGACAGTTTGAGTACACCAATACCTGCTTTTTCTCCACCTATAAAACTGCTTTCCAGTTGATGCAGAATGTCATAGTCCCTGTGATTTTTCTCCCACTACTAAGTGGGATAGCCCCTAAGGCATATTTACAAAGGGTGTTCTCCAAAGTAATTACATGAAACAAAAGCTGTTACCTCCCTTTTGGAAAAATTAGGCTTTTTTCCCCCTAGAGAACCAAAGTCTCTACTATTCTCAAATAGGCGAGAAAAAAATATATTATTTTGATCAGATAAAAAACACAGATACCAAGGGCCAAAACCAAAAATAACTTATTTCTCTTTCAGCTCTATACACAGAATTAAAAAACCATGCATTTACTGAAAGCCAGGGTATCATCAAGGTTGGAATAGACCTTCAAGATCATTGGGTTCAAATATCAACACACCACCACTATAATCACCCCTGAACAATATCCCCAAGTGTCACGTCCAGATGCCTCTTGAACACTGCAAGCGATGGTGACTCCACCAGCTCCCTGAGCAGCCTGTTCCAAAGCTTAACCACTCTTCCAATGAAATTCTTTTTTCCTAATATCTAATCTGAACTTTTCTTGACAAAATTATATGGCCACTTCCTCTTGTCCTTTCTGTTGAGATGTGGTAAAGAACAACAACCTCTTCTGAGAGTTGTAGAGAGTCATAAAGGTCCCCAAGCCTCCTTTTCTCCAAACTAACCCTCAGCTGCTCCTTGTAGGACTTTCCAGACCTTCCCCAGCTTCAGTGCCCTTCTCTGGACACTCTCCAGCACCTCAATATCTTTTTGAAATAAGGGGCCGAAACCCGAACACAGGATTCGAGGTAATCTGATTGCCTAAGGACAGATATTTCACAGCCAGAAGAGCTGAATTGAAAATTCTGTTCGTCTCCCACTGTTTCAGTGATTTGAAGAAAACGCTAAAAATTACTTGCTTCTACTTCAGTGAGCTTAACAACTAAAATACAAATCTTTGTACCCTAATGGCCTGGCAGTTGCTGATATATAGAAGTCAGTTTATAACACATATTGGTTTTTAAAATACCTGCTGAAACATTTACAAGTATTTTCACAATTGACTACTACACATTGAATGGACAGTGAAAATATTGGCAACATGGAGGTCTGGAAATTAGTCGTCAACATGGGAGGAACACTAACAGGAATTTACACTCCACAGTCTTAATTCAGAATCAGTTTGGAGTCAGGAAACACCATTTTTAGTTCCCTTTTGTGAATAGACATTTTGACGTCAATGTTTTCTACTCTGATTCCAACACCAGTCCCTCGAATTTGACAACAGGGTCTTCACCTCTGCAGAAAAATGCCCAAAAATCAAGTCCTCAAAGTGCAACAAAATGCTTTAATTAAAGCTATTTCCTTTGCTTAGTGCTATTTCTAATTTATGATTTGCCAAAGGCTCTGTTTTACTCATGTTTCGATGAAATACTTAGCACAGCGTGAAATAGATGGCATCTCCTCCGTAGCAAAAGTGAAAGGTTGACTTCTGCCCTGGGCATCTTTTATTTTTTGTGAAAGCTTAGAGATAGAAACTGAAGCATGATAATTGAACCTTGAAGGAAAAAGCAGTGACATTACAAGAACTGCTTCTATCAAGTGATAAATATCCTGTGTTATGATATATTTAATTTGTAGGAATAAATTCGTACTGTTAATAAAGATTAAAAGGTAGTTATACCATGCAAAATGGGACACACATCGGACATGCTAGTAGACCCCACTCATAAATCCAAGTAAGGCTGCAGGTTACTATCGGATGAAAATAAAAAGGATAATTCATCTAGACTTTAAAATAAAAAAATTCTGCATTTACATTTATTATACACAGCATATTAAAAAGGTGGTTTTCATATTCTCCAGTGCCCAAGGCATAAACCTGAAAGTGCCATTGGAAATAACAAATGATGTAATAGAAGTGTGTAAAACCTGAGGCGATAATATGTCGCAGTCAGAACCCAGTAGCTCTGTTCAAATGACACACACATTTGCACTCAGAAGTTCTGCCTTTTTTTCCTTTGGTTAAAGCTACCACAGCAGCATTCTCCTAGTGAGGTGTGTCAGAACTAATGTAGCTGAATGTAGTTCACTGTAATTGAAAGTAATTCATGCTGTCACATTTACTGTAACGAGAGGTCACATCTCCAGGGCCATAAATGTTGTTCACATTAATCGTAACTGACACCTTCCTCCTCCTTCAGGGAAATTCAGCCATATTCCATGGCTTAGTTCACATCCTTTTTAAGCATCTGAACTTTTTTATGTTTGGCTGATTTCGTGGCTTGTTTGGAGTTTATTGGTCTTTTAAGATAAAAACAGGCAAAAATACCAGCAACAAATTCTGCCTTGTGCATGGTGAGAAAGCCATCTCACAGAAAAGTATGTAACAATAATTATAATTACCCGGATCTCCAAAACTACTACAAATTACTGAAAATTATAACTTAAAATCTGCCTAGTCTAGAAACAAAAATAGTTCTTAAATTATAGATACATATAGGCCATATTCTGAAAGAGCAAGTAAAATGCCACATACTCTGAAACAACCCCCCCGGACTACATGCATTAATTTCTTACTAATACTTACATATATTATGATGTAGGAATCATAAAGCCCCACAGTAAACCATGTACATATTTTGGAATATTTGAAGTTCATACTGACATGCCAGAGAAGGAACCTCTATTCTCAACACAACCATATGTGTATTTCAAACCTGGTAATTCAAATATGAGACCATTTCCATTGTAAATATTAACCAGTTATTTGGGGGTTTATAGCATGTAAGTCTAGATCTTTTGATCCCTATTTAACAAAGCTACACACCTGAAGAAGACTCTTCAAAGCACTGAATGCATGCACATTCCATAATTAACACAGTGTAGAGAAAGTGGAAAACTTTTAATCTGTATGCTTAGTTTATCCTGAATTATAGTTAAAAGACGAAAGATGCCAAAGAAGGAGAAGTGCAATGCAAAAACACACTGACAAGAGTATGGTGTGCTTGTTGGCCAGAAAATAACCTAAGTTTCTTAGTTTTGTTTTGGTTGGGTTGACCAAGAATCTGGGTTTTCTCCTTGAAAAATTATGTGGCATCTTAGCTCAGAATTAAAATCTTAGTGTTTGGATTTCTTATAATGGATCCTTATGGGAACACGGAAGATAAATGTTCATTCATTCACAACAACTGTTAATGATAAAAAAGTTCACCGATGACTCTCAGAATAAGGTATTAAAGAACTGAAGAACACAAAAATAGGTATGCAGATTCATTTCTACAATAGGCTGGAATAATGCTATTTTATTGAAAGGCAGAATAGCCTTAAAGTTACAATTATTTGAAATGGATCATAACTCCACAAGAAAATCAGTCATTTGATTTCCTCTGGCATAAATCAGTAATAATGCTACTGAGATAAAATAAATGATATGAGTATATGAATTTTTGAAGAATCAATGTTGAAAGACTCCAGATTTGCTATGTATTACAGAACACAACTCTTCAGGCATAAATAAAATTGATTCTTTTAGACACCAATTTTTCTGTTGTCTGACAACGTCGTTTAATTTTGGTGAGGCATCCAGTAATCGTGCAATTTCCTACAGTAGCTTTGGTATAGAGATACACAAAATATTGCTGTGAGTCCTGCAGTAAGAGTTCACTGAAAGACCTACTGCTACTCTTCAACTGTAAAGAAATACCAAACCCAAAAATGCATGATCTCACTGCAATAAGAAAGTCATATTGTGCTTATTCTTCTTACTTATGATGAACCTTGACTATTATATTTTTAGCAACACCGCTCAGCATTTCTCAGAAATAAACCTAGGTTTTGCTTCCAAACAGGTAAGCACTTCATGTTTCATTATTTCCACACTATTGCATAATATTTGTCCTGCACCAGTATCTACAACAGCCTTGATGGTGCTTGCTGTACCAAACATATCAACAAGGATAAAAACATGATTTGCATTTAAAGTAGTTCTCCATCTCAGTCTTAACTGCATTATAATTCCATCCTTTTGTTACTCTGTATGAGGCATTTTAGCACTTCTGCCCCAGTACCTCATTTATTCCTGCTTTCAAAGATTATCGTTAATCTATGTTTTTCCAATATAGTATCACTTAGGAAAGCAGCTAAAAAGTCATAGTGAAACTATATTCCAAAAATCACCATTGCCATTAATACCTCAGCACCACAAGAAGTATACATAACGAAATACCTACAGGCTTTTCTAACTAAGGAAGTGACTTTTGCATTAGAAATACTCTTTCCTGTTTTATAAAGAAAAAGTCAGAAAGTAAAAACACATCTAGATAACAAAACATGCACTCCCATTGAGTCCTATGAACTTCAGCTACTCAAAGCAGGTCTGTTACTTAGGAAATTTTAGGCACTTCATACTTGTACTTTATACCATCAATCCCTAATTTCAAAGCTTTTGGTGAAAAGAAGCAGCACTAATTAACTGATCTGTATAAACTCTGATTACTTCATGGGTTTGCAGATATTCTAAAGCTTATTTTCGTAAATTAATTTCACAAAATATACAATCTAATACTTTATTAGAATTGGGGGCAAATCAAGGCAATATGCCAGTAAATTCAAATTTGCCCCTTTTTCCTACCTTATTTCTTCATTCTTTGCTGCACTCTTTTCCAGCAAAGTTGACAGCACTGAGACATGGAGTTGTGGGGCCAAATTCTGCCAGAATGAATGTCCTGTTCACTCCTACTGGAAGTCTGTTCCCATATCTCACCCCTCCGGCATTTAGAAAGCTCTTTTAAACGCTAATGTAACTTTACCCACAGCTAGCTGATACCCAGTTGTTCTTGTGCCAACACTACCCTTTAGCTAGAGCAGCTTTTCTCTCCCCCTCATGTTCCCCCACTGAAATTCTCTCATCCTTCAATTTTCCAAGCTGAAAAATGTCATGCTGTTAGTTCCCTTGTATGAAATAAGTTTTCTTTACACAGTCATCCTATTATCCTTCCTCTGCATCTATTTATTTGAATTGATCCACAAGAGGATGATTAATTTACCCTCTGTCAGAAAACAATTTCCACGCTGTGACAAAGTATGCACATAAATCTGTTGTGTAACTTTAAAATATTAATTTCTATGTCTGTTTCTAAGACTCTTTAAACTCCATGTCTTCAAATCATTACTTTAGGGTCAAAATTGTCACCACTTGAACTCCACCAAAGAATCACCACCAGTTTCTCCAATCACATCTGATCAAAATTCATTACATTAGTTTTTGAAGCACCCCAGACTTCCCATTCAGTATGGCACCTTAACCATTTATCATTTATACAATAATCACATGGAGCTTCTTAACATTTCACATCTGCGGAGTTTTTTTCCATGGGGATCCTTAAAAGACTCATCACTTTTCTTGGAAGAGAAAAGGATTATTCCGGTAGGTTTGCATGAAGTTGTCTTTTCCCATGTTACATAAACCTTGATGTTTGTGCTGTCGAGTATTTATCATGTCCAGAGTTAAACAGTATTGTCTTTTAAGTCAAAAAGAGTAGGCCTGAACCCAGCATCTGGAAAGCATCCAGTTGTAGTAATGTTTTCTTTGGATGAAATGTTAGACAAATGTAAAGCCTTTTTACTACTGTTATAAAATATTGTTGGATTAAGTTTTCAGGCTACAGGCTTTGTCATTTAGATTCTGTGACAGCAACAAGCCATGAGAGAAGCAGAGGTAAGTTAGTCAGGCAATCAGCTCCTGTGATTATTAAAAACTTGACATTTCTCTAAAAAATACTTCATAGGGAAAGGAATAATAATTTTCTTAGCCTTTACGTGCAGTCTCTTCCAGAAGCATGATTAATCAGAGGCTATGTTCTGTAGCTGTTTATTTTTGTGGTTTCTACAGCGTGTACTGGCACAGGTCATTTAAAATGCTGTCACTTGTTCTTTGTCTGTCTCTTGAATGTGTACCCTTTCACCTTAACTTGCTTTCCCAAAAATAATAAACTTACTTCAGGCAGAATCATTCTGATAGTACTTAACCCAGGTGAAAGTAAATACTTTTAAAAGTTAGACCATCAATTATTGCAACTATTATCCCATCTGCCAAGCAGGAATACTGAGGTACTAACTACATTGTATGCCCCCATTAGGTTTTGGTTCACTACATAAGAAAGAGCAGCATAGATGTGTTATTACATGAAACTAAATTACATGGCATATTTTAATCTCTGAATCTCTGGTCGTGTTCAGACACCATCTCTTCTTCCACTCTGGAAAAGCATAACAAGTCTCAAGAAAAGGCCAAGACAGCTTAGTTAAGCTTCTGGGTGGTCCAGGGTATTTTCCAGATCAACATCCCTGCCCCTGGCCAAGCAGAACTCTGCTTCCTTGGAGGACCTGAGACACCACAAGCCAAGTAAAGCCTGAAGCCAAGCTGCAAAATATTACTACAGTAATGGCACATGGAAATTCACTTCACAGGCTCAGGACAGAAAACTGAAGACAGAAACCAATATCAAGCTGCTTTGTCTCCCTAGTTTTCCTTCACCTCCAAGTTTCATCAAATTCCACAAAATATCAGTGCAAAGCATGTTTGCAAAAAGGAAAGAAAAAATACATATTTGCTTATACTTACAGACATTCCTGAGCGTGCTTGAGCTGAGCTAGAGAATAATACTTTGTTCTCGCTTGGTGAGACATTACTTTAGGTTGTCTATCACAACAGGTATTTTATTTCTAAACTCTCATTAAGCTTTGATCACATTTGTTAATTAGTTAACAGAGTCAAAAGTAATTAATACACATGTATAAGATAAAATGCATCAAGGACAGATGCCTGCAGATGTATTTATCTTATGAAAAGCAAAGTGACCATAAGATAAAAAGGCAGATTAGTGTCAACAGGATCTAGCTGAGAAACAGTCTTAAAATTGTAGCAGCAAGACATCAGCACAGGTTCATAAGCTGCAGTCTGAGAGGGAAGTCACCGATTCTGCAGCTGCACTGATCTTCATGCCCAAGCCAGTGAGCTTTAAATCCACCCTATGTATTCTGTAATTAAACCTCTGGCTGCAGTGAACACCAGCTGGACCCAGCAGTTTGACAGCACCGTAAGACCTGGTAGTGGCTGGCAAATCAAGCAGTCTGATCCATTACAGCATTCCGACTGTCCAGGCTCTCTATTCCAGCATCAAAGAATTGTATGCAGAAATACAAACTCCACCACTTCATAAATGGCAGGGATGAAACCAGACACTGCAAACAGAGAGCAGGAATCCAGCTCAACACCACTCTCTGGAGCTGGGCCAGTTGAAAGGCTGCTCTGTGCAAATTCTACGTGCATCTCATTTGCTTTAATATTTTAATGGTAGCTTAGAAAAAATACATAACACACAGCCTGTGTATTATGGACTGTATATACAGATGACTACATTCTGGTTATATGTAATATAGTCCGTGCATAAGTAATACACAAACTATTAGTACAGTGGAGAATGGAAAGTGCAACACTTCCCAGTTGTTGTAAACAGCAGTGACTCCTTGTGCAGCATGTACTGAAAAGAGGGGAGAAAGTGAGATTTCAAGCCAAGCCCCTCAGCTGGGCTTGTTCCCAAATCCATCTAAAGCACAGTACAAGGATAGAAGAGTATTCTCCTGCCCTTCAAAACAAAGTAGGTCAATATGACCTGGCTATGTTTCCTGGCATGTTTATGCTAGCCAACTATTGCAGACTGCAAGGAAGACATTTCAAATATACATCCATCAGAAACTTTTCCTATGTTTGCCGTACCCTCACATATAGAGCCAGAGAAGGCGAGCAGAGATGAGAAACTGAAATTTTAAATACAGAGCTATTTGTATTTATAACTAAACTGTCCCTGCCCTGATATTAACCTAGACAATATCTCCTTGCCAGATCAATATAACGCTGATTAATATTTCTTTAAAAAAAATTGTATTTCCTAATTTTTGCTTTCTGCTACATTGAATATCTTTGCTTTTTAAAATCAAAATGTGAAAATAAGTCTTCCCATCCCAGATGCTGTTAATATTAAAATTACATCACTAAGACTCTTTCCTAAAGTTAAAACATTACTATAGGCACTAAAGTTTAGATATTGCATTTAGCTGTGCAAAGATCTGGTCTGTTACAACCTGAAGTCAATATTCAGTACAGGTAAAAGACTAAATAATAAACATGAACTCTAGTGAAAATGAAGGATCATAGATACACTTACAAAAGGAAATAACTTTGTACATCGTAACTGTATTTTCTGTTCTCCTATGAAGCATGATAACAGAGGAATTCAAGGAAAGGGTTAAATCCTTTTGGTCTGGTGAGTGAGATCTGCTCTGAATTCTGGATTACATGGTAGGACCCACGTAATCCTTACACTGTGCCTACTTGGCAAATGTCAATTTAATAAAATTTAGGTCAAGTTCTTCAGAATCCATCCTTATATCTGCCTTCAATCACTTGCCCAACCAGACCAAGTTCTTAGTACATAACAGTACCAGCAGTACTTGAGGCTCCCAATGAAGCATCTGACAACTTGCATGAAGACTATCTGGATAGTATCATTTTGTAGATAAGGAAGTTCAGTTTGCTTCAAGCAATAAATTCACTTTCTATAAAGAATGCAGACGGCTAGATACCTACAGGATGAATGCTGTACTGCCCATACATGAAAGATTTAAGCAAGCAGTTACTCTATTCATCAGCTATAAAAGAAATTTTTTTTAGCATTTAATTTGCAAGAGAATATTTATTATTACGGTATCACATCTAAATACAATATATTTTACTGCTAGTATGTTTGTGTGCTACCTTACCTCAACTTACTAAAAAGTGCATTGAAAAGTATGCATGAAGCCACGATAACATTTAAAAATGTAGTTTAAGACATTCCAACCCTGAATTGTACTACATATGCTGAGACTACATCCTTAACTTTGTGTAGAATGGATGTCCTTGCATTGATTCTAAAAATCACACAACAGACAAAAACCCAAAGTGTTAAGCTGGTGTTCTCTCCCCTCAACATTATCATAACTACCTTACAGGAAAACACTACAATGCCTGAACACTGAATGCTCTGCAGCATTTATGCAGTCATTACAGTACTTTGAGTCACTTGACAACTGCACATAATATTTGTACTTCCAGTGACAGAAGTAACGATGATAACGTACTTGTAATCCAACTGCCAAAACCAAAAATGAGTTCCAAATTAAAAATCGTTAGCCTACAAAACTTGAAGACAGAGGAGAGGATAAAACAGGATTCAAAAATATTCTTTAAAATGTTATGCCTCAAAAGCATTATTTTTACTGTAATGTTGGGGAATATTTTTGTGACATTTTCACATGTATTCATTGAAACTTCAGAAATCCACAGTTGGGAGGTCTGAACCAACAAGGCCCTGTGTTCTTCTCTTAACGTTCTGCTCAGAGAATCCAAAACCAAGAAGAATATGGAGGCTGAGGCTATATATATTTACAGCTGAGGCCGTATATATTTACAGTATATCCCTGTCAGTTCAGACAGTAGAAAAATTTGATTCACATCAGACATGGACCATGATCATGTGGATCTTCAATTATTCAACATGTAACATGGTGCTCATAAAAAAGTTAGACTTCTAGAGTATGTCAGATCCCTAGACCTAGTAGATCAAAGAGGCAATACCTGCAATGCATGAAGTGTCACTGAAAAATTTATCAACTGAAAAAAACATTTACCAAACTTGAAACAGCTGCATGAATTTGCATGAGTTGAGAATGCTACACCATGTGCATATTGCATTCCTGGTTTAGCACTTTCAGCCCCCAAACCAAACTGTATTTAGTGGACTTTGACTTGGAGGCTAAGTTTTCCACAGGTCCTCATTTTACATTAGTTCCACATACAATAAAATACTTACGGCTGCACGTTCAGTCTGTGACAAGATAAAAAATACAGGGAAGGACACTGACAACCCTTTTTTTTCCAGCATACTCTGAATTAAACAGAGTATTTTTCCCTGTTTCCATCTTTTCACTCTTTCTCACAAAGGGCACACCATTTCAACTATGTGAGAACTATAGGGCATATGTTGATCCAGTTAAGTAAAAAAGCGTATTGAAAACTGTGGGGAGGGGCCATTTTTACACAGATGTTTTCATTGATCCTTCTCCCCTCACACTGTACAGATACATCAGCACAGTGTAAAAACAGAAACATGCATTGGAGGATGAAGGCAATGCTCAAGTAAGCAAGGTGACAAAACTGTTCAAGCTAAAATCTTACATATTCCATCTTCAGGGAGAAAAAGAAAGGGGGATGGGGTCAGAAGAGTGGGAGCCCATATAAAATATAAAATTACAGAGGAAAGTATAACTGAGGACATATCAGCAAAATTGCTGAAGAAGTATCAAGAGCTGGACCCCCTAAGTAACTTCAGCAGAAGGAGAAAAGAAGAAAGCAAAGCCAGCTTGATACCAGATTTCATCTTCCAGGAATTTGAAGAAGGGACCACAGAAGTTACCAGTAACAGCAACAGAGCTAAAAGCTCAAGCAGAAATCATCATTATCTGATCTCACACAACAAAAGCCTAGATTGGTTTCGCCAGCCTGAAATAATGACTGCCAAAGCAACCCAGGGAAATGTTTTATAATCAGACTTAACTTCATAGCTATAAAAACAAGAACAATTCAGCTCAATTAATAAAAGCTTCTCCCTTCTCAGAGCCAAAAAGCAGTGCCCTTCAAGCGGCCTAGAGGAAAGAAATTAATCTATGAACAAAGAACGTCCTTTAATAAGTTTAGTAACTCCATTTTGCCCTCCAAGCATACCTCTGACCGAATCTGCTCTTTCTTGGCAGAGATCTTATGTAAACTTGTCAGAAGAAAAGCACAACACATGAAACTGTGCTTAAGTACTAAGAGTGAATACTAAAGCCTCATGCCATTCACTAAAGGGCTGCGTCAAAAGCTCTGACCGGTCCCTAAACAAATCTTGTCTTCAATTCCAAAAATGTAGAATTTTCTTCTTCCCTCTTTGAGCAATAAAGACCATCCCATCCACACTTGTCCCCTGTGCATCTGACCAGTCTACATCTCTTATAACCACTCTCATACTGTTTCGTGCCATTACTCTAAGATCTCACCTTACATCTCAGATTTTGTATAGCTTCACCATTCTGCATTAAGACATTTGGGATCACTACATCCAAAAGGTTTAGGACATGAACGAAAACAATGTAATAATACAGCCCAGGTGTTCCATGGCCTATCCACGACTCTTTCAGTTCTATTATATGTAGGCATTGACAGATCCTAAAATGACCTTCAGTACTCTAAAACAGAATATAAAATTACCTACCTAAAAACAAAAGCAGAAAGAATTACAAGATTAGTAAAGAGCTGCATGATAAAATGAGAGGTAATGCAATTAACATTAAAGAGGATACAAACATATCTGTAACAAGACTAGGAAAAAAAATATTTGATTAGGAAAACAGAACTTAATGAATGAACACAGTTAACAGTAGTCACACTGAAGTCAGCCTACACAGAAGTAAGTCTGGAAGAACTGAGTGAGTCTACCATAATTTTGCAGGTTGTAATTTGCTCTAGACAGCATGATGACATCTAAAGTATAATGGGAACAAATTGGATTAGCACCAATTGCAAGGAAATGAAATGCAGGAGTACTCAAACAGGGAAGACACATGCAAATTGCTTTCATAGATTATTATTTTCTTTGGGACTGCAGAGATTAACCCTGCTTGTTTCAGCAACTGAAGGGGAAGTGTTATTTAAAAGAATCTGGTTTTGACAGAGGAAAGTGAATATTTTTAAGAAAACATGACAAGAAAGATTTTTTACAGCCCAGTTAGAAAGGAAAAGTTAAATAAGGCAAGACTTTGACCAAACTATTTTTTCTTTGAATAGTCTCTCTTTTTTTCCTCCAGAAGTCCTTCAGATTCTCTTTCGTCCTACAAGTATACCTGGAGGTAACCTTGTCCAATCTTCTAATCTCATAATGAAGAGCTCAGCAAAAGTTACACTTTACCCAAGCACAGAGTTCTTTGCTTCATATTAACTATACTTGAAATTGCACCACTGAAAACCAAAAAAGCCAACTAGTGGCACATGCCACATGTGCTCTTTACAAACAAATTTTGCTGTAACAAGTTTCTTCAAACTCATGATGAAATAATCATGTTTCTAGAACTCTGAGAAACCACTTGCAGCTTGGTTATACAGTACCAGTTTTATTTTTTTAAACTTGCAAAAACTGTTGAAAATTCACCAGATTCATGCTAATGAGACTGGAAAAAGAGAGTTCAAAAATGCAAAGCCATTTTAGTTTTAACAGCTTACTAGTTTTAACAGCTTTTGGTTTTAACAGTATACTAATGCATCAATATTTATGTCAAATGGCCTAAAGAAAGTAAAGCTTATTTTGTTCTATAGTTTATATTATTTAAACAAATAGAGGTGCTTTGTTTACTAGATTAAATTTTGTTCATCTTTACTGCAGTTAAATAAGTCCTTCTAGCTATACCATTTAAAAAAAAATTCTTTTAATGCAGATATTTTCAGTAAAACAACTACCCTGAAAAAAGAATAGAAATATAAAATATAATTTTATAAATATAAATATTATTTTGAATACAAAATTCAAAATCTATCAGAATCAATTTCACTCATATCTCTGCACTACTAAAATATTGAGTTCCTAATACTGTTTCTTCTTACTATAATGAACACCCAAGTACAAATAACCAGAAAGATCTGCTGACAAATGTGATTGAAACACTTTCCTGACAGCTTGGTGCAATGGATATTAAAAGAGTCTCTGGAGGCTTTACCCAACAGTAAAGGCTACAAAAAATATGGAAATCACCTGACCCCAGAAATAATTTGTAACTTTTTTTTAAAGCTTTCTGCTTAAAAAGCAGCAGGCCAACCAGCTTTTCCTTTCAGGAAAGGCACAGAAAACATTGTTTCACAAAAAACACAGTACATGTAAATCACCTTCTGCTTCCAGAGACTTCCATTCTCATACAACAGGATTCTTAATCCTCTCCTTTCAACCATGGAATAACTTTCTAATGAGAATTCTGGCAGGACTTTAGAAGGTCATGAGCCTCAAACAATTTCTTGTTGACTGCAGACATGTTGCTCAAAGAGAAGTAACACATTCTCCACTGTGATTACAGTCCCTTCTAAGGAAATGATTAAGAGCATGATGGAATCCTAAAATATTTAACAAGGATGTATTTTAGAAGCTGCTGCTGACAACTTCACTGTTTCTGTGAGTATGTTTTACAGCACGACTTCCTTCCAATTTTGAAATATTACTACCTTATTTGGGAATACGGAGATCAAAATCTTACACAGGAGAAAAGCCCCTAAACTGCACAGAATGGAATGCAGGTAAATGCTGAATACCTTTCCATTATCTGTTTTATGAACCTTTACAGCATGATGACAGAAGTGAAAGCTTCAATGGGTTGGAGAACATCAGTACAAGTCACTGCAACACCAAAGTGGGTAAAAAGCCCTCAAATACCTGTGCTTTACCAGCATAATGGCAGTGCAGAGAAATACACGCCAGTCAACGCCTATGTTAGGCCAGTGTTCACTGAATGATACCAATATTCACAAAAACCCTAGAGCTACTTTGCTGAGTATGCAGTTTTATCTCAGCATTGTTCAGCATTGTTACATTTTTCATCCTCTAATTTGGATCTATACAAGAAGTTGAATGAGTCATCTCTCATATTTCTGCAGATATATGTAGATGTGAAACAGCCCTGAAAACTACCAACAAGCTCAAGGACATTGGCAGTGGCCATAATAAGTACAAAAAAATGAGTGTGTACCTGAAACCAAACGGTAATCTAAAGTTTCTTTGATTACATTTATGTCCAACTCTCACATCCCTGGTCACATCCAGTAATAATGTGGGCTAGAAAATTCTAATCTCATGATAGTCACGTCAAAAAAAAAAATGATGCTATTTAATCTACACCTTAGAATACCTCCAGAGTGAGGACCTCTTCCACTGTCAACATACTGGGGTCCATTTCCTTTCAGTGTTATGTAAGAATATAAATATTTACTAAAAATAGTTCAGCATGAAGATGAGTCACATCATGATGTCCTTGGAGACAAATTAAAAGTGGAGTCATTCTGATCAAGTGTTACAATAACCACCTAATAATCAAAACAAATAGAATTACACCTTGAGTAAGTACTATTTAATGCAAGAACAGCTGAATCATACCCAAAGTTTTAAAAGGTTCCACTGTGTGCAGAAAGAACATCACTACTTACAACAGGTTACAGATGACAATAAGGCTTGAAATACTGGTTCTCACTTTTGGAAGGAAGTTAGGAGTGTGGGACATGAACTTAATGAAATTTTGCTGAAGAACCCACTTACCCCCACTCATTAGCTGCATACCATGAATGCTTCAAAATAGCAAAAAACAAAAAAAAGTCTGAGGAACAACTGAAAAACAATAGTCAAGATTTTTTACTGTATTGCACTTTGTTTTAAAAGGTTGTACACAAGTCTAAGGACTTTTTCTGTGCACTATACCTACTATAACAGATGTTTTAAGTCATCAGTGAAGAAGAGAAAACTGTCAAGATGCAATTACACTGTTGTGACTTCTATATGACAAACTGTTCTTGTTGTTTCTCTAGATCAATATTTTGTCGTTATTCCTGTCAGAAAACCTTTCACCTCAATATAAACGAAGCTTCAGTTTAAAGAGGAGAAAAAGATGTATATACAATTGGCCAGCCACTAAGGCTGTGGGCTGTGTGTTCATTAGCTTCAAGCAGCTATTTGTTACATTAAAGTCCTGCATCCCAATAACTGAGTGTTTAGAATAAAACTGGCTGAAATTTATTTTCACGCCAATGTGTGTTCATTAACAGTGCTTTTGTATCCATTTACATTTGAATACCTGTTCTGATGACTAAGCAGAGTCCTATAGAAGCTGTCTTATTAAATAAAAGCAGTTCTAGCAATTCTAATTAAAAGCATTTGTTATTCTATAGAGATGCAATTTACAGTAGGGGTCATAAAACAAATCATGATAAAAGCCAGGATAAAGCTCCTGTAGCAGCTCAACTTGATAGCTATCATATATATGAGTTAATATTTAAACTTCTCCGGTACAAATAACCATACTCCTGCTTTAGCTGTTTTCATCCAAGGAAAAAAAACAAAGGTAAGGTACTAAAAATGCCCAGTGCAGGTGCAGAATTTTCTTGGTTCAGTTCTTGCAACCATACCTGTACTGCTGCCCACAAAATAAAGTGTGGCGCAGTTAAGCAAAGTTAAATGAGCACACTTGAGCACTAACATTACAAATTCGGGGGGTTGCTTGCAAAATTTGGTTAACACAGTGCTTAAGAGAATTCTTAGATGGATAGTACCCTTTGCTAACCATCTCTCCTATGAATTTAAATTAATACAATATAGTAAATAAATCCAGATATCTTTAACTGTGACTTAACGAAATAATCTGAATCAATAAATGGTGAATAAAAAATACCTTGCAATTGAATATGAAACATCCTGAAATTTGTAAAGTATCTATCAAAATATATCTACCTCACAATTAGACATAAAAGTACCTTTTCCACCAAATTCCTGATTTGGTCAGATGTTCTACTCATTTGACTACAATCCAAACATTTTATGCAAGTGGAAGCACAAAAGTAGCTTAGAAAATCCAAGGGATAATAAGCAGATAAATTCAAAGATTTCTCCTAATCTGGGCTAGACCAAAAAATTAACAATGAGATTTTAAAATATAAAAGTAATATTGCTGCTAGAAAGAAAAATAGGTGACCTATTTTTGATAAAGATAATTGAGAGTTCTTAAGCAACTAGTAAATGTAATAACACTTCAAGAGCAAAGAGTCATCTGTAACAAAGTAACATTTGAACACTGCATCTAAAGCAACATCCCTTACATAATTAACATAGGCCTGCTTCCTAGATTAGTACATGTACAAGGGAAGTTTTCTTTATATGGAGCTCTGATTAAAAGATTGCAGAAAAGCTAACGAGTTCCCAGGGCATGTGACTTTGGCATTCATTGTCTTCGTCTTCTAATCCTCCACAAGGCAAACTTCTACAGAGTAACTACTGAAGGAGAAATGCAAAGTAATTCAGACCAGAATATATTTAAATTATCTTTGATTTACCATGCAAAAGTAATTTTAATCATAAATCCCTGAGAATCTTTTTAAAATACCTAGATGATGCTCCTGCAATTTCTTAGCTATTCATTTTTAAACATACAGAAACACTAATGTAAAATTAGCCAAAATGTGGCTTTTCAAGTGCATTTAGAAACCAGAAAAGGATTCTGTCCCATAACAAGAAACACGCACGTGCCATGCATAATCTTTTTTCTAGGTTAGCAACATATCCTCTTTATCTTAGATTAACTATATTAATAGTTGGCACTTGTATCACAGTTTACCAGTCAGAAGCTTAGTAATGCCTTTAAGCCTCTAAGGTCCTACATGGAATTATTGTTTCTGTTTAAGACATGAAAGTGTTTTTTCCCCATAACCATGTGTTGAGAGATTTTTATTTTCAGGCACAAATACAACCAAGAGACTCACGTTTTTAATTCTGCCAGTATGTGTTAAAAGAGTCCATTCAAAAACATTACATAATTAGAAGTTATTGAAGAAGGAATGACAGTTTTTATGCAGAGCTACTACATATTCCCATTGACTAAAACCTGAAAGTTTTTCTGGAAAAATCAAGTCTTTACCAATGAGCCAGATCAGTTTGGTTTCCTGTGCAAAATATCCTTTCAAATTTACACTAGTCTGTGATTAAATCAAGATTATAAAATTGCATTCCTGGCGACGGGCTTGCAAAGCCATAAACAAACAAAAACCCAAAAAAAAAACCAGAAAAACAGTTAAAACAGTACATTCCATTGAGAGCCACTGAAAGTGCTGCAAAAGCTGCTGTCTTTGAACTACTCAAACTTCCTAAAAATGCTTATATGCTGTGTAGAAATGCCTACCTACTATTTTTTTTTTAATCAAAGGCTTCTTTTAAGTTCTACCTAATTCCTTCTTTGGATCTCTATATCAGAATTCAAGACACAGCATTAACTGAGCTGATAGACCTGGCCAAAATAGAAAGGGATCACTTGCTTTTCAAGTTGCAATGATGAGTCATTTCAGTTTTAATTCATAGCTTTTGTAAGAAAATAATATCAGAAGATTTGGGAAAATATGAAGCTGTAACACTTTTATATAAAAGTTTAATGCCTTAGAGAAAGGAATGCCAGTTTGGCAGGGTTTTGTGATCTTACATGAGGTGCAATTCACCTCCTTAAAAAGTTAGCCAGACCAAAAAGTTAAAGAAGAAAAAATTAAAATTACAGGAAAAAAGGTGTTCTGCCAGTGAATCACCATGCCAGGCTGGTATGATGCTCTTTCCACCCTAATCAATTTTACTTTTAATAATGTGATTTCTGTAATTGTACAGAACTTTATAGGTGGAGTCTGCACCAAGCACTCGAGGCCACCACTTCCCAGCTCCTGAGAAGATACAGAATGTGAGAATGCATAAACTGTAACCACGTTAATATCTTTGCACACAGTCAGCAAAAGTTGTGTGGATCACATTACTTGAACACAAGTTATTCAAGATGATTAATTCCTTTTTCTGATACAGAAATTCCAATAGCAGACTTCTAAATACATGTACCCAGTGGTTTCTAAGTCATTTTGGAATACACTTAAAATTGAACTAGAGCCACTGGTATAAACAGGCCTAGCATATTTATTTGGCAAGAATCACAGTATTAGTTATAATCCATGTTTATTGATCTGTACCTTGACTCCAGTTGAAAACCATAACTTGGTTTGGTTTGCATTAAAAATGTAAATAGGTATTTTAAAAGCCCTAAAGGATAATGCTGCTCATTAATGGCATTCCTCAAAAATATGAAACATTAATCTATTCATTTATACTAAAATATATATATGTGGTATCTCAAAAGTCTTCAGCAATATAAAGCAGGTGCAATGAGTGTACTGACAAACTTTCCACCCAGACTGAAAAACCTCAAAACTTTACAGTATTTTTACACCCAATTACTGCAACAGCATGGAAATCTATGGAGGGGAATTATATCGCTGGTAGATCATAGAAAACAAATTAGGAAACTGTGTTTATAAACATTATGTACTATAATTTTATTCAACCTGTGACATTTTTTCAGTTTTAGTTTTTTCAGTAGTCATTCAGTCTGCAATCATGCACACATATGTGCATACATACACAGATTTCCTCCTTCTTCCTGCAAATTTTCAGAGTTTCCACATTTTTGTGGTCTTGAATAATCTGGTACAGTAAAAAGGGGTTTTATTAGTGATCAATTTTGCCATTATTCTTGCTAGAGAAAAGACACTACTTTTGAGAATGGACTTAGGAAGCAGTCTCTTCCCAAGCTGATATTATTCTTACACTCTGCAACACCGAAACAACATGGAGTTCAGACAAGAGCCACTCTTAGCCAAGGGGGACCTGGATAAGGAACAGGGCTAAATAATCTACTTCCACAAAGAAAACCTGTAACTCATTGCCTTTGTGAGAACTTTCATACAGTGCAGCCCTTACTGTGAGTGTGAGTACAACACATTTCATAAGGACAAAACCATAGTATTTGATCGTGCAAATAATCGTGAGGGCAGTCAACAGATGAGAGGACAACAATTATTTTGTCTTGGGTGTAGTTCTTCTGCTCTTTGTGTACTTCCAAGCCTCTGACCACATTAAGAAAGAAGTAAACAGAACCTGATAAATGAAACAACTGCGCATAAGGACACTGTTTTATTTCTTCATTTCTTGTACTCTGATTTTTATTAGAGAACTGAAAATTAATCCCATGTGAGCAGCAAACAAAAATTTGCTTTTTCTGTCATTTTATGTGCAGTTTCTTCATGAGATGAAGGATCTGATTATTGTTGCATCAAAAAATTATGACTGTTCACAATTTTAATTTAGAATACTATTGCAGCAACACTGGGAAACTAGAGTTATTCGAGAATAACACTGCTGCTTTGAAATTAACTCTGTATTCAAGTAAGGAGTCTGAGTTCATCTAAGATTCAATTGCTCTATTAATCTCTTGAGTTCTCTGAAGAAAATCAAGGTTATACACTTAAAACTACCAGGACAGATACCAGCACATGTTAGCCATCAGCTATGCAAGAATTTCATGGGTACTCTAAAACCTATACTGAAAGTGAGAACAGGTAGGCTAAACTAGTCAGATTTCACTGTATTAGCAGTTTGTTCCCAGTTAATATTTAAATAGTTCACTAGCAAGTTTAATCATTGCATTTGCACTGCTATAGTAGAAAATATTTCCCTTAGAGAGCCCTAACAGCATGCATTAGGCCATGAAGATATGCCTGCAAATCTGAGGAAATAGGAGAAAGATAAAGAGCAAGAAATAGGATTATCTTCTGCAAGCTACACTTGCTGAGGGTCATTCTCTACCCAACCTCCACATCTAGACACTCCTGTAGCACCACAGCATCAGTGTGTCAGTATAAAGCACTGCTTCTTTTTTCTTCCCTGGAGTTAACTGTCCCCAAAGGCACTGACCCAAAAACATGTCCAGTATTATCACCTGCCAAGTCCCACAGCACACCGGGGAGGCAATAGGTATGACCTTACTGGATTGGTTCTAAACTTTTCTTTGCAGTTCACATGCATGCACTATATTTCTAATGCATAACTCTTAGTAGAAAAGGAATTTATATAACAAACATGGTAGAATGTTGTACATTTGTAAACCCAGTAATTACTGCAAGTGTTTCTAAGAATGTACTCCTCAAAACATGCACACCCCTCACCAGTCCCAAATGGTTTTTGGTAAATGAGAGTTTTGGGAAAGCATCTGCTGCCAAAGTAACTTACACAGTTCCTCACAACCACCTCTTTCAAGGAAGATCTTAGAAGCTGTACAGGTTTGCAACCAAAAAAAAAATATTTTAATTACTCTTATGATTGCAATCCATTCTCATATACCAACTTTTCAGGATTACTTTGACTTCTCTGCCACACCACAAAGACAATTATAGCCCTTTAAACACAATATTGACAATGACAGAGCACACATTCTGTACTCAGTGTGTTGGGTCTGGACCTAAGCTTGTCTCTATCACCTGATGCTTTCCTTTCACTTGGTTTAGCTGTAGCAACAATTCTTTCTAACAGGAGGTAGCCATCCCTGCTTTGGTATGAGACAAATCAATTTGAGGGTAATGGAGAGCAAAGAACATAACTTATGTCTAAATCCAGTGTATATGTGCTGTGTTCTATACAACTTGCAGACCACTAAAGAAAGAGCAAGATGTAAAAGTACGAGCAAACTTATAAAAATGATCCCCAAGAAGATCCTAGAACGAGAAAGCCATCAAACAGCCCCTGGGGTCACACATGTAAGCCTGAGCTCTGCAGTCCCAGGGGAGAACTGCCCCTGCCTTGCCCATCAGCAGAAGCTTCAGCAGCATAAACACACAGGCAAGTGCCCAAAGCATGACTTCTGCCAGTACCTCAGTATCCACATTTTCAATGTAATAAAATATTCACCCAGCACAGAGGGACACAAAGAGCAATCAATAAGATCCAATTATACAAGGTATTTAAAAGATCCCTGGTAACACATTCCAACCCTGCACACCTTGCTTAAACATCTAAGACTAAGCCCATGTGTGGACACACACTTCCTTTCTCCAGGCACTGCTGCAGCACACCAGCAAAACCTACAGCTCTCCATCCATATGGGGGTAGAGGTTGCTGTGGCCAGATCAGCTCAAAGGACCACAGATAAAATTTTGGTAGCATTTCAGTGAGGCTGTACTTTGCTACCTAATGAAGAGCACTCATATGAAGTTTTAAAATAAACTCTGCTTAAGACGCATTACTGATCACAGAGTACCAGCTACTTTTGATTACCAAAACCACTCTAACAAGAAATGTTACTGCTACTACACGATTTAGAAGCAAGATCTGACAAGAAACAGATTATTGCACAATAACTTAAGGTCATATGTGCCTCCTGTAATTACAAATCACTGTTTTAATTAAACACAAAACTCATGTCCTATTTTCTCCTAAACTTGTTTAATTAAATACACCATGACAATGCAAAAGCTCTTCTGTTTTACTATTAAATTACTTAGAAATTTTGTTAGACCAAAGCAGAGACTAGTGACAATTTCACATTGGGAGGAAGAATTTAGTTTCTTAAGCTTTTCATAAAAGATACAAAGCACATTCATTTCTGCTACAGTATTACTAGCAATGCTTCCACTGGTACAGGAACATCTTTTAGGTTTCCTTTTCTCCAGAATCATCAGCACAATGAGACCAGCAAAGTATATTTTTGCTGTGTGATTTGCTTTGGCTGCAGCTTTGCTGCTTGAGCAAAACATCACTAAAAACAATACAATAACAGCACCTGTTGATCACATCTGCTTTCTGCTGCACGAGAGGCTGTACCCACACTGCCCATGTAATACCTCAGCTTCCTACTTGTTGTCCTCAAGTAGCTCTTTCTGATGCCATCTAAGCCTTCCCAACTACTCCTCTGCAATACCCTACACTGTCACATTTGTGAGTACAGATCTCTATTCCCAAGACCCAAGTTCCAGAAGATACGCTACAAAGATGAGAAAGTTATCCTGATGATCAAAGGCATCCAACTCACCAGAAGTGTGCCTGACAACATCTTTTATATTTTATGATCAGACTGGAATACTAGGAGCTCTCAGATCTCTGAGAGCATAGTGAAACCAATGAACAAATTTACCTAAGGAAACTGTACAAACAGCACTGGTTTTTATAATCAGACACGTCAGTGATAGTGGTGGCAAACACAGCTTGCAAAACATGTTAGAGACAGAAAAGCTATCCCCTGCTCTTTGCTAAGTATACAGGAGATCATAATACTATTACTGACCTCAACCTCTGACAATGTCAACAGAGAGCAGATGCTCTATTACTGGCAAAGCACACTGCTCTTTGAGGTAACAGCAGCTTGACATAACATGCTTTAAATGACATCCACACTTGTCACATGGAAGTATGCAGATTGTTATAGGCATTTGTTAGCTTACCTTTAAAAATACAAAAATAGAAAAGCTGCTCCTAATTGAAAACTGCACATTTTTAATAACGCAGAAATAAAATAAGATGAAAATAAACTCTTAAGAGTAGACTTGAGCTCACCTTATCACATGTATGCATCAAGAATTTTTCACTACAGGATCAGTTAAATTCAATAATTAAATCATCTGTGTAAATGGGTCTTGGGGGAAAAAAAAAAAGAAAGGCACTATCTTTCAGCTGCTCTGTTTGTTTTTTCCTCCCAAAGCCAGAACTAAATTCAGATATAATTCTAGAAGTGCAGAATTATAGTCACAATCACTATAACTAAAATAAGACCTTGGCAACACGTCTCTTCATGCCTTGTATGGCATTAAAGGTACCATCTGTGCACTTAACAAATTGATAATAACGTCTCGTTACCAAATGTTGCATGCTCATGTATGTATTAAGGCTTCTACTCTGCAAATGCATTGAAGCATAAGAAGAGACATTAATTCTAAATTACCTGAACTAGTACAATTGACATTTTGGCCATGTGTTTAATGCAACTACCATTTATCCACAAAACAAATGGTCCACAGAGGACAAAACAAAAACAAGAAAATCTAGATTTCCATTCCCAGAATTTTAGCTCTTTTTCTTCACTCATTCTGAAATTGCATCACACCACAAATGAAGGACCAGCATTCAACTGCCAATATAAATTTATTGGATGACTACAGATTGCAATCCATCATGGGAAATTTCATGCAAGCCCTTTGCTCAAGCACTTCTGCCTGCTTTGATCCAATCCCTCTGCTGTGTAATAAATAAAGCTCCCAACCTCACTCCCCTCTTGTGCTTCCAACAAAAGAAGGGAGACTCTCATTGCAGAATCCCTCACAGAGGGGAACAGCTGTCAAGACTGTGTGCCAAACTTGGAAATGACATTGTGGGCAAACATCTGGATCCAGCTGTAGAGCAGAAAGGAGAACCTCATTCAGTCTTTTCTTAGCTGCTCATCACTGCTTAGTTTAGAAAAAAAAGTGAGGCTTATTATTAAAACTATTTTAGTTAACTCACTTTGAAACAAGAGGGTAGGGAAGAACCACAGTGACAGTATGGCTGGCAGATGAGAGACAAGTTGCCTCTGGCAAAGAGGAGACAGGAGCTAATGATGAATCTGGTTTTTAATACAATTCAATACATTTTTTAAACTACTTATAACATTTTATATGTGTAATTGAACTTGACTGCAAATTCGAACATCAGTCTTAACATAGTTTTTACCAGGTTTCTAAAGCCTCTCCAAAAGTTTATACAAAAGACACTTATTCCACCTTTGCCAACATATTTTACTTTTCAAGCTAAAGGTCACGATAAATTTTGGAAGTGTTTGGATTTAAGAAAAATAATGTAGCACTTTCCATAAGACAAGTCATCTGAATATGCAATCATGAATGCTTTATGTAACACTTATATTTAAAATAATTATGACACAAATAAGTCCTAACCTTTTTGACAATTCTGAAAGTTTTGGAAATGTTTAGAATTTTCCAAAATTTAATAGTTTTTTTTCTCTCTGTGTTTTTCCTCCTCAGCCCCACAAAAACAATTGAATCAAGATATGGTCATTTAGCTTGCCAAAACCAAAACTGGAAGCCAGGAATTGAGTAACTAGTCCACACTGCTAATCAAAATCCTTTTCCACTTCCCTGGTTTCTCAGCTATGAAATGCTTCAGATTGCATTACTGAATCATCCATGTATGGAAGCTTTAATGGTATCATATCCATTTACTCTCCTGAAGGGTAAACTCCCCTCCGTGCTGTTAAAGTAACTTCACATCAGCCAATGAAGTCACTCACTGCACTGTCAACATAAATGCTTAACAGCTCAAATATAATATTTATACAAAGTAATGCAACTCTGTGCTGGCACATCTGGACCTTTTAAACTGAATTACAATGGTTAATAAAGCTAACGCCAACAAAGATTTAGTTCAGACAGGAGGAAAATATTTTTGTATGTGGACACCTTAGGAATAAATTCCTAGTTTATATGACTACAAATGAAATCAATCCAGGTCTTAACTTCAAAAGAAACAACCTCTTGTCATAGCAAAGTAACAAAGCTCATATAAGAATATAGTTACTTCCCACTACATGCCATGTTCCTGATTAATACTTAAATACCATCAATATTAAGATCTCTGCTGTGCCTTTCAACACTACTCATTAAAAACATTTTCATTTCAACAGCATCATAAACTGGGACATTGCCCAGGAACTGAGAAAAATATCCAAGTTTATTAATTACTTGACTTTCAAACTCAAGAATATTAAACACAATTCTCACTAAATATCCAGGCACAAATTTAGCTTTAGTAATAATGTTAGGTTGGAAGCAATACATTCAGCTTGCTCAGAATTCACAAATAACTGTGTCAGCCTTACCAGTATCACCCCTAAATTCCTTATCATCCATTTATAGGCTCTGACCTCTGCTCCGCAAGAAAATCTAATGTGGATCATTTTTAACGTCCTTGAGACTCTGCCCATCAGATTCCCTAGCTGTATGGGTAATAGAGTTCTCCTGCTGGTCCTTCTCAATCCCAGTCTCCAAACACTTTGTCAGAAGTGTCGCTCTCCAAAGACACAAACAGGCATTCTTACATCTTTGCTGTATTAGCAAGAGGACAGCTTTTCCAGCCAATTACTAGTTTCAAATTCTAGGAGACAAGTACCATAATTTACATAAATATCACCAACCAGGAAGAAATCAAATATCAGACAATAATTAGGAAACACCAGTGAACAAAAACTGGGGACTCCAATTCACACGCACACAAATCCGCATTACATGGCCCAGCTCAACACCTGAAATCTACAATTACATGATCCTGAAGTCCTAAAAGTCTAAAAGCAAATTCAACAGTATAATTAGAAAGCAACTACACCTCAAATCTGGCAGCGTTCTTAATAAAAGACAGATAAAATGATACAACACCATCCCTGTGCACTGTGTCCACTGTCAATCAAGCATCCACATTTCAATATCTTTGTATCCCCCCCTTACCATAACTGCAGGTTCAGGTATTGAAACCCACTGAAAACTTGCATGTCACTGATACTTCGGCTGTTGAAAGGTGATTAACTACATCCATATTACAGCTGGATATCTGAAATCAGCTTGCAAATTGAAGACTATACCACTAAGACAGAAACAAATATTTCAAATATGCATTTACTAGTAACTTTTTTAATCCTCAATCATATAATTAATTTTAAGATAGAATATGATACAAAAGCACTTGGCTTTATGAGCTTCCAGTCATGAGTTCCCCTTTGCAAACTGCTAAACCTTGTATTGAATAAAACATATTATTGCCTTAATTGGCTGTATGTAGTCATTGCTTAAAATATGAAGAATAAATTATTAGACCACAACACGTTTCTGCCTGAAAATGTTCCACAGAGCAACTGAAGTAGCAAGCAAGGTCTGTGACACTAGTATGGATTAAGGGTGGCATTAAGAATCTAATTTTAGAAAAAGACCCAAAGCACAAATCACAGAATACACATAAGTGTCTTGACTTTGTATAACCTGGCCTTTAATGGATTTTGACACCACAAAACAGACATCTGGCTACAGAAGCCTGATATTTATTTACAAGCTATCCAGAGAATCTTCATATGGGCCAAAGTTCAGACCCCAATGAAAATTTTGAAAGTGTTCCAATCCAAAGAAAAAAGCTTCTAGACTATAATTTCAAATTAATGATTTCTATATTCACCATGACCTTAATACTAATTCTATACTACTACTATTCTATACTACTCTAATACTATATGACCCTTATACTAATTCCACGCAAAGCATCCAGTAAGGACTTGGCGATTTCCTTCCCCCTCTGTACCCCAGACAAAACTGGATTCACGCACAGAGTTTGAGTCCAAGCTCACTGTGCAAAATAAGGGATTAAGTGACATATTGGTAGTTGAGAATAAACAAATAAAACTGCTGCCTTATTCTTCCAGATGTAGTCAGCAGACTTGCAACAGATAACTAATGCTAATGAGATGCACAAAATCTTCCACACTTTTATGGAAGGACAGGCAACAAAGCAGAACTTTTCCTCAGCATGAAAGAGCCTTCTCTTTAATGATTTTTGAAGTATTTATCAGCAATGAAAGCATTCCAGAGTGTGCCTCTCCCAGCTGTTGTCTATATCTGAAGATAAAAAAGAGAGGTACAGCTGACTCATGAGCTACATGAAAAGGCTCTTCTCACAAGTACACAAGCTATTACAGACATCAGCCTTCAGCACAGAGTATCTTTCTACTTCAAAAAAAGAGGGCAAGTTGTGTTATACAAAAATTATGGTATCAACTTCAAAAGTTGCACTAACCGGCATTTTGGAGGCTGACAGAAAACATAACACAGAGTAGACAAACAGAAGTACTATCAAACACATTCATTTATAAGACTGAAAAAGGTGTATGGCTTTCAGAATGTATTTCCTCACTTTCCAGCACCTTCATAAAGTCATAGAATGGTTTGGGTTGGAAGGGGCCTTTTAGACCATCAGTTCCAACGTGCCTGACATAGTTTCACCATTTCTGGCCAAGATCAGATCTCATCATTAATAGTCCATGCTGCTGTAGAGGTTATGTTGCCTATTTTGCAAAATGTTTATCTCAGCAAGCACCATCATGATTGCGGGCTGCCAGCACAAGTGCAGTACATGTCTAGAGTTCCCTTAGGCCCCATTTAACAGCTGAGCCCAATCTTCTTATCCCCACAAGACAAGGACATAAAATGGTTCTGAAGGAGAACACCATTATCAGGTTGCGTCTCCAAGTGGAAAGCTGTGACTCATGTAGGACAGGAAAACCATGTCCAGCTGCTCCCAACATGCCCCACTGGCATGTCATTTTGGGGGCTGTCCTAGAGACATCCCCAACAGAGCAACTGAAATTTGTAGGCATCCTGCATAGAAGCTTCCTTTTAAACTGTGTCATGCCAATATTCTGGTAAGTCCTGCACCCTCACTGTGGGCTCACCAAACAGCCCCAGCGAGCTCCCTGACTCCTGTCCGGCCTCCTAAGAGATGCATGTTTAATAGACTGGTACATTTACAGACAAAGCCACAAAGCTCAGCTGAGAGAATCTATGACAAACACTCCTCACTGAGCCTGGTGGCCTTAGACAAGCAATGTAGTTGTTTGTGAGATGGCTCCTTACGTGGGAATCCACACCACTTGGAGACAGAGTCTCCTTTGGGAACTCACAGAACTTCATATCAGTGATCCAAAAGCATCTAATGGAAAAAGAAATTCCTGTAACATAGTATCATCTTTATTGTACTGATTACTACATACTTCAGCAGCAGCAGCTAAAGAGAGCTCTTTTCAAGGAAGTAGAACAATCTCCCACTTAAAATTGTTAACTTCAAAGTCTTCCAAACTCTAGGAGCTAAAATGGTGGGATTTTTTTGGCAGATGGTGCACACCTGCATTCTTTCTCTCTTGCCTTAATTGTTTAATGTAACTCAAATTTTACAGAGGCATGCTCTCAGATGACTGTATCCCTTGCTTGTTATCCAGCTTCTCTGCTTTATTGTAGCTGCCTTTCTCAATCAGTTACCTGAAAGATTCTGCATAACAGAGAAATCTCAGAATAAATAAATATGTAGTCCACCCCTTCTTAGCATCTAGGACACCTGAAGGCTAATATAACTGCTAGACAAGCCAGGAGAAGATGAGTTTGAGTGGAGTCATCTGTATTCATTAAGAGGGCAATGCCTCTTTTCATATCCTGGCTGAATAGTTATTTATTAAAACTAATGCAACACTGAGGACAGACAATATTTGGCCCAAAGGCCAAAAGAATGCCCTGATAATAAAGGTTGCTCCCCAGAAGAATTTCCATTCTCCCTTACTGAAGTGCCTCTAGTAGCGAATGTAGCACCATAATAATGAAAAACATGCCTGAATATGATTCCAAACCTCTTCTGATGAATAATTATAAAGATTCCATCAACGTGCACCTCATAAAGAGACTTTAGTCAATCCCACTAGAAAACAGAAAAGTGATGTTATTGTCATCATCTTTTACAAGACACTGGGGAAAAA
The DNA here is from genome assembly GCA_013397935.1 of Dasyornis broadbenti. Classification (NCBI taxonomy): domain Eukaryota; kingdom Metazoa; phylum Chordata; class Aves; order Passeriformes; family Dasyornithidae; genus Dasyornis; species Dasyornis broadbenti. The sequence continues at coordinate 782,249 of VZRN01002471.1, read as the reverse complement.
AACAGCTTCATGAACCAGGGTTGAAGTACTGTCCCTTTTCTGCCTTCAAGACTTACACAAAAATTTTTATTTTTAGGAAACGAAGAGCAAAGATAGCTTCCCAAACAAAACAAACAAACACATTTTGGCACTATATAATTTCAACTCAACTTGTTTTCTGCTGTTTACGTACAATGTCTTATTTTCTTCTAGATCCTTCCATGCTTACTTGATTGTCCAATTCACCATTCATCAGGTAATGAAGACAGTGTAACAGTTGATTTTGTTGATGCTGCCTTTTGTTGACCAATTTCCGTCCAACTGTGTTTTCCTCCTACTTCTGCTGGAATCAGTAGTTTTTTTCACCATCTTTCAAGACTTGGAATATGTTATGGATTTACTGTATACACTTGTTAACCTAGTAATCTGGTAATAGAAAACTGTTTTCAAGAAAATGATAAATCAGTAATTTAAGATACAAAATTAGGCCAAAATCTTGGGACAAGGAAATAAAACGAGAGAGTTGTGTCCCACCACACATTTTGATTTGAGAAAATTGTTTGGATATTCTAAGCTTACTTCATCACTACTGGTTGCCTTCTTCACAAAAACCACCAGAGAATGTGAATAAGTTCATGGTGGCATGATACAGAATTTGTTTCTATTTACTACCATATAAACAAGAAAGATATTTATAATACTGTGATATACTTTAATGAGAAATACTGCATGCAACAGTATACTTAGAAACAGCATTCTGAGTCAGCATTATATGTAGGCAATAGATAATGTGTTATTACCAATAATGTACAGAAATTCTATTTAAATATCTGGAAATAGGCTAATTTACGTAAAGTTAATTCTAGAATCTGTCTGAGACAGTGGTTTTAACTTCTACCAATGAAATTACTCAGAAGTGCTACAGTGAAACTTCAATTAAAATGAGAAACTTGTGGCAGTGTGACATCTGAAAGGCACAGCAGACACAGCCTTAAATGATGTTGTAAGTCCCATGCGTACGTTGTGTTTACTTGTGGTACAAAATCAGATATATTATCACAGCTGCTACACTTTCTCAAAATGCACTTTTCTTACCAACCTTTCCACTACACAAGAAATAACACTACAGTTCAGAATCTCAGGAACACAGAACATGAAATGTTGGAGGGTAGTCGTAGTATCCAAAAAGTAGCTCTTAAACAGGAGGTGTAGCTGTGGGGAGGGAAATGAGATAGAGGGATCAACTTTGTTGTTGTATTCTGTTTAACACTTAACAAAGAAAACTTTGACTACTTTGAACTTCAAAAGTTTATTTGCCAAAATAAGCAATAAACAGACTAAACACTATCGAATACAGTTTTTAAAAGGCATCCACTACCAGAAAATATTTCATCAAAAATAAGTATCTGTTCCTGAATAAATAGTATCTATCCAGTACACACCAAATGAGACAAGAAACACTTCACAGGCAGGAAAAAAGCCCAACAACATTCTGGTAACCCAGAGCACTACTTGGTAAATACTGGGTCAGAATGAAGCTGATATAAAACTCCAGTGCGACACAGTGTACACGACAACACCTCAGATCATCTTCTCAAGGAAACAAAGTGCCATCGTGTCATGACGCATTCTGATTCAAAACATTATTTCTGAACAATACCTTCACAGCAATCACTGCATTCTTAAATTTTACTTCCTGAAGAAAAAAAAAGAAAAATATCTACTACAGTGACATAAAAGGATAAAATAGTTTGTTAAAAGAGAAACAGAAAGAGTAACGAAAAAATTGCTGGTGAGTTGGACGCTGCTTCACATAGGAAGGTTCTTTTACAGGCAAAATGTTAGAATATTTGTCTCTGCCAAAGCACCTTCGGAATTAAAATGAAAACAATTAAGCGCAATGACCAGATTATGTTCTGTCAAAACACTTAAATAAAGAATGGTGTGAATTATTAAGTGTGATGTGAACTGTCTCATCCAAAACCACTGAACACAAAGAGCTCAACTCTGGCTTAAACTTCTTGAGCTTCTGGATCCAGTACTGGATATTTATTTTGTTCCCTAGACATCCTCTACTGGTCAGTGTTAGAGCCAGGATTGAGGGGTTGATCCTGAAAGCCAGTACAGCTGCTGTAATTTGCTGTTCCTACACTAAGGAAAGCCTTGATAAAACAAGAGTTGCTTCTAGCATAACCAAGTTAATTTTGGGGCACAGATAACTCCTGACATTTAGCTTCGAAATTATTGCAGTGCTTAAGTTATTGATAAAACCAACCTTCTAGATCTTTTTAGAGGTGTGAATGTTTTTCAAATTTACATAAAACTCATATATGCTGACTAGAAATCTACAGCTCAGAACGAACACATTGCTCTATTTAAGGCCTATACACACACACACACAGGGAGAGAGTATTGTAAAATAGGGAAAAAACCTGAGTGCTTTGCTTGTCCCCTTTGGAAAATCTGTGTCTGCCCAAGCTGAAAAGGTCTCCAATCACTATGCACAATTAGGACAGCAGAATACAGGCTAGATTTAGCCCTCCAAACAAAGAATTTCTAAGTATGTCTTGGATTTTTATTTTTTTTTCTTGCAACTTATCCAACAACAAATGTCACTGCAAACCACAGAGCACACATTCTACTGCTTGTTACAGCTTATACAAAACCACAGCTAGCAACTCGAAGCTAAAAGATGTGTTATTTTTCTTAACGCACGCAGAGCATGCTTGAATAGATATATCACCAAATTATCAAGCAATCATCACTTGTATTAGTGGAAAATAGAGCAGCATCCAGCTATTACTGAAGTTGCGGGAAACCATTCACCAATTTTAACGTCTTTTTAAGTGTTATTATTGTCGTCATTGAAATATCACTACTTATAAAAATCTTTTAGTATGGGAAGAAAAACTGTATTAGGAAAAGCTTTAGAATAAAATGTGCCAGAATCCAACTATTTTGGTAGAGTGAAGATACATGCAACACATGGCTAACTTACAAATGAGAGATCAGTTCTCATCTCTGCTACTGACAGAGTAAATTCCACAATGAAGCAGTGACATTTTTATAAAAATTAATCTGCTCTGACTTTTGTCTCTGATTTTTGGACAAATTTGCTGTAACATACACTTATTTATAGACTTTCAAAGACGAGTGAATTCTTCAATCAATCATTTTCTGGGAACCGCCGCCTCTTGTATTCAACCTTTGGCCTTAGGAAAGAGTTAACTAGATGCAAAAAATAGTATTCATAACAGAGTTAATATTACATATGGCAACATAAAAACTTAAGTAATCTGCTTCTGATTTGAAAACAGGTACAGTAGTTGAATTACTGAGCTAGGCATTTACAAAGGCAGGTTCTATGTACAATATCCACACTCTAGGCTTGGCTTAAAAGAATCTACAATCCCTTGAGACTCTAAATCCTCCTCAGAGTTACAGCAATTCTAACATTTAATTAATTACAACCTGGAAGCTGGAAACTTCTCTGCTCCATGGGAGTCAAGTATTTTCATGAGATCATAAGACCACAGCAGTTTATCACTCATTAGCTAAGTCATTATATTTTTAGTGTTCATGTTTAACACTTCTTATCTGCAAGTAAAATGCATTCACTTAAAAATATGAGCAGCCATGAAAAAGTGGCATTAAGATGATTCACCCTGCAATTGGGTTTGTCTCAGAGCACCACCTAGTCATTTCTAATCAAGTCAACACATGAAGAGAAATAAATATAAAACAGTCTCTGCATAAGGACACAGAAATTTAAGACAAAATTTCAATCTTGCCTTACAGATGGAATAAGGATAAGCCCTTTTAGCTTCCCTAAGTCAAGATAAAGGCCTATAGTTACCCCTTTTTCATTTTCAGAGAAATAAATATTCCACCATAAACTCAAATTCACACAGCAACATTCGAATTCAATGATTCGCTTCAAGGATTTTCTTTCATTCCAGTAGGAATTTAATGTGCACTATTCATGACTGAAATCACAGAAATTTGCAGTTTTTCTAGTCTTTTCTAAAATGCATTGACAGAGCTTTATAGGGAACATCCTGAACTGTCTCTGCAAACAGTAAACCCATGGACTTGAAAGTCAGACTTTTTACTTGTAGTTACTCCTCCAAAGCTTTAGAGGAGAAAAGATAAGAAAACTTATGCCATTATTCCCTAGAATTTCCCTGTCTTGTCTTCAGGCACTGCGAGGGGGTTCCAAATCATGTAGTGCAGGAATAGCTGATGTCCAGAGTGCCCCTGCTCAGCCTGCTGAGCGCTGACTCTATGCTGGAGTGTGCGGCACTCTGAATGCTGAGGAAATGCCTGCATCAGACAACTGTGAGCCCACGTATCTGCCCTTGCCCAAGAAACCAAAGTATCTCTATTATTAGTGACATCTCTAATAGCTTAGCAAGGAGCAGGTGTCAGCATTCTACTCTGTAATTACACAGACTATAAGTGTGCACACAATGACTGTGAAGAGACATCCAAATCCTTTAAGTTCATTGATAGCTGATGAGGTTACCTTTAAGTTCATATCGCTCAAGATTTAGTTCTCAGTGGAACAGATAAGCTTCTCACTATTTATCAAGTTTAAAAAGTAGATTATTATGTGAAAACATCAACTTAGAGCCTCCACTACCAGCTTTCTTCCTGTGAAAAAGTGAAAGAAGGAAAAAGTGGAAGAAGGAAATGAATAAACATATAAGAGGAAAACAGTCTGAGTACCTGGACCTCTGGCACCTTAATTTGTCCTTCACACTTACCAGTGACTTGCTCTGAGATTACTGGCTAATAATAGGACAGGCCACATATTTCAAACACAAACTGTTCAAAATTCCATACTGGAAACAAGAGGCGGATTCAAAATACTTTTGTTTTGTGGGATAAAATGAACACACTTTTATTTTAATAGTTTGAAGATCTAAGTATGATTTTTGTAGGCTTACACTTTTTCTTCACTTTTTTCATTCTGCAAAAATGTGGTTTACACAGGTGGTTGAAAAATTTCATAATCTCTTCTAGAGACTAAATCCTCTTCACATGAAAATTATTCATCTCACCAAAAAAAAAATCTGAACTCCAAAAATCCCAAATCCAAAGACTGAATTACCTACGTGTAAACTTTGTTCTTTATTAGAGGTGAAATTTTTTACTAAGAATATTAGAAGTTTTGTACTTCTGTAAAAGTGAATTCAGAAGTATTTCATGGTTTTAGTAGTATTTCACAAAGTCATATATCCAAGAATATAACATTACTATTTATTCTCCATCCCTGGAAGTGTTTAAGGACAGGCTGGATGGGGCTTTGAGCAACCTGATCTACTGCAAGGTGTCCCTGCCCATGGCAGGGGCATTGGGACTAGACCATCTTTAAAGCTCTGTTCCAAACTAAGCCATTCCATGATTCTGTGACTCTCTCTTTTGATTGCTAAGTCATGAAATGTGGAATTTAAACTAACATTTCTGAATCTTGCAATTCAAAAACATCTTCAGTGGTACTGTTCCCAGCAGTTGGACAGCTACCATTATTTGTGAACACTCAAAATATCAATCCTTTCTTTTGCTATGTGCAATTTCTGCTGAGTGGGATGTTGCCTGCCTCGGTTTCATTCACAGATCACCTGTTCAAGGAATCACTGAACTTCCCAACTAAATACTGAGGAGTGGTTGTGCTACTAATACAACAAATAGAGGCTTAACATTAGCATTTTCAGATACACATGAAACACCGTATGGAAGCTTGCTGTATCTTCTGAGACATCTAACATTAACTCCCCCAAATTTCCTGTCCTACTGCTGTTTACCTAAATGTCACTGCTTTTGCTGTATCACTATGGGAACAGTGGCTGCTCCTTCTGTTCCTATATTACCACTACCAATCACTTTTTCTTTGCCAAAATTTGCTGCCAAAACACTCTACATACTCAAATTTAAAATATAGCCTCTAGCAACAAAATTCTCCAGAAAGCATTCACCAGAACATCAGCCAAACCATTTCCAGATAGAGACAAAGTAACTGTTTTAAGCTAACCCCCTAGATATCATTCCACTGTTGATACAAACCCTATTCACCATACCTGGGATGCTTCACAGCCTCGAATTTACTTTTCCTTTTGACAGCCTTTTAAAGCAGAAAGCTATATCACAAGGGAGAAGCTAAAATTCTAAAAAGATAAATATCCTGGTCCCAGAACACCAAGAAGTTCAGAGCAAACTAAAACATTCAATGCTCATCCCTGAAGTTCTTGGCTAAAGTCTTGCTTATGTTCTCTTTCCTTTTCCTATATGGTACCAAACTATTTTACTTTCTTAGCCCACATATCTCAGTGCACCTTTTAAAGAAAACAACCATTTTTGTAAGTACGAAAATTAATAAAGCCTCATCCCTTCAGCCTACCATTGTTTGAGGTTTGGCATGACATGTGGCCTGCATGTGGGGGAAAGAGGGAGCACAAAGTTCCTCTCTTCCTCTTCTCAAAAGTCATGTAAAAATAACATGGAAATGTTTGTTTCTGCATTGTTTGGTTGAAATCAGATGCTCTCAGAAGCCGAAGCTAAATCAGCAGCCCACGTCTTTTTTATCCACACTGATACATACTCTCAGCCATGCAGTGTTTGGGGAAAACAGATGTGGGAAGCAGTCAATAGTCTTTTACTACAGGAGACAAAGTCCTCTACAAAAGTCACAAGTGTAACCCATGCTGACAGGCCAGCCCTGTGCATGCTCAGTCTACCTGGGCTCAGCCTGCATTACCTCAGGGTGTTAAGGTTGCAAAGTCTCCAGTGAGTTTCTGAGTTCAGGGTAAGGTCTTTTTACGGCATTAGGAATGCAGATGGCACACGTGCCCAGGCTTACAGTGGGCTCGCACCAACACCCCTGTGACCACACACACAGAACAGGAGCACTGGCCAGCAAAATAACATGGTTTTTGCCAAAAACATTGGTGACTTTCATTTAAATATAATGAAACTATCTCATTTAAGACAAAATGTAAAACATTTTAAGTACCATTCAACTTGGTACTAGAATGGAGAAAAGATTTCTAGTCTACACTGTGCCTCAAGAATTAGGGCACACTCAACAGGAGGCAGAGCCAGTCACAGACTTTGTACCTGGAACTATTCATCTCCAGTTTTCAATTAGAGCACAAACTAGGAAGCATCATTTAATACCATGAGAGTTGTAGGTACAGTTCAGTTAAACATTGTTCCTTTTTATCAAAGAATTTTTCAGTTTTTCCGAAGTCAGTTGTGTCAAGATATTTTGAGACCTTATTCTGGTAAACATACAAGAGCTATGTTTATACCTACACAACTTGGTAGGCTGCTTTCTTTCAGCTTTTTCCTTCACTTCAAATAAATTACCAAATAACAAAAGTTACTTGAACTCAGAACTAGTAAGTCTTCTTAAGAACTTAAATATCATTTCATGATTAATAACTGGTTTATGCCACACATTACTGGTATGTGTTTTAAAGGATTCTGGACTAATACATAAAAAAATAAGTAATGGCATCATAATAAATCCAACAGAGTGAAAACTGCACTAACAAAATGTCTGATAAACAAAACACAGCTTTGGGGTATTTGCTACTCAGTTCCTTGGAAGGACTGCATTTGTCTGATTAGCTGAGCAGCAGAAGATGCCATCTTGCTGGAGGCTGCAGCACTCTGCAGCCACCGTCAGCAACCCAGAAATGTATAATTATCAAACTGCTGAACCTTATTAACAAACACTTCTTATGCTCATATTCTTACATTGTAAAGAGATTTCCTTTGTGCTGAACAAATGTAAGCAGCTCTGTAGGCTCCTTTGTGCCACTGGATCTCCCACAACATTTTACTCAAATGCAGCCTGCTAGTTCAGCACAACATACATAAGCTGTCCGGTATGATTAAATTCAACATATCACCTGGTTTGTGTCACATGAGAAGAGGACAACTAAACCAACCGGGCAAATGAATCTTTGGGCTGAACTATTTCCCTCAAAGTAACATTTGATGTATCTTAATAATTAGAAAATTCGCAACAAAAATAAATTTGAAGACTAAATGCTGAGCTTCTGCAGGTTCTCTGCCTTCTGTGGTCCCTTCATCAACCAACACAGACCATGGCTTGCATTATGTGATTTACCACACTAACGAACAGAAAGGTTCAGTTCCTTAATAATGCAATGATCCAAAGGTACCATTCTACAAGATTACAAACTGGTAACAACACTCTACCCCCTTAAATAATGATCACTGTGAAAAAAAAAAATCATAACAGCAACAGAGTTAGACACTGCAAAGACTTCTAGCCTAGCATCTAAAATGAAAATGTACTGGCAAAACACCTTTTAATATTAAATAAAAGGGAAAAAAACATCTTGGTTCATAACTAAATAAATCCATGCAAATCAATCTGTTAATCATTTCCAAGTTTAATATTACAATCAATCCCTACAAACATTGAACAGTCAAATTATGTATCATGGTCAGTTGTGCTGACGTCATTGAAAATCGTTAAATTATGAGCATACATCTCAAATATTTATTTAAAGTTTTGTTCCAAATGCTGAAGTCAAGCACCTACATTTCTGAGAAACACCACACTGTTTAATCAAGGCATTCTTAAAAAAAAAAAGGAACTCTAAAAGCCCTTTTCTTCAATAAAATAACTATGGGGGAAAAACACAAACAATAGTAAGCAGCTAATTGGTTTTACCAAGTGAATTTTATACAAGCAAAAATTACACTCACAGTCTCAATCTCTTCTGAGGCCAGCAGTAGTGGGGAACGCAATGATATTCAATTTGCAATTCATTAAATGAAAACATTATCACAAATGATTACACAATGACCAGAAAAAAGACATCACTTCCTCCTAATTAATATTTTCCCACTATCCCTATATATTCATTTAACCTTTCTTCGTGACCCTATTCTTCCAGATGGCCCTTCTAAAGAAAGGTTTTGGTGCATAACAAGGATAAACAAATCTGAGCTCTTGCAAAGCAAATGGTAAACCAAATCGCACATTCAATTAACCATGACTGAAAACAGTTTGTCATTAAAGCTCACCAGATTAGAAACTGCATTTCAGGTGATTTAACAGCTACATGCGTCTTTTGAAGTCCTCAGGGACCAGTTCTCTAAAAGCACTCAGAACTGCTCCAATTAAGCATGCAAGCCTTGGCCAGCACTTTCAAAAGCCATGGATCCCAACTCTGTGGTATTTCAAGATACAGTACACACAAATCATGTTAAAAATAAACACAGTTCTCAAAACCTAATACACATCTGATGTGAACATCCATAATCTGCATAATATAGAGTTTTAAAACAGGTTTAACAGAGAAAATCCAAGTAATATTTATGGCAATCTGTGCTTGGTGTGGCACTGCTACACAAAGTTTCTCAATACTATATGATCATTTTTTGAGTAAAACTTCCAGAAACAGTTTTCAGGGTTTCCTGTAGCATAGGAGCTATTGTCAAGGAATAAAACCATAACTAGTATTTTTTTAAATTTACATACTCAATAGTAGAGTAAATGAGTAATTCACATGGTTTACATAAAGTCAGTAAACTAGTTTTATCACCAGGATTTTTCATGGGTTTTTTTCAGAGCATTTCAAATCAACTTTTACTCTATTCCAACCATTTGCATTAAAACTTCTCCCACTCAAATGTTAAGTTTATATTTCAATTACAGCTATTTTAACACTAAATCTAACTACTTTTCCCACTGACCACTCAACTAATACAGTAACTAATATGATTCTTCTGTGTTTTTAAATGAACATATTTACTTTTATTACAACCAGTCTACACTTAAACATTTCACAGGCATATCTTCATCATGCAGGGAGGAAGCGAAGAGTGTGAAAGCACTGCTCTCCAAAGCACAAAGAAACCAAAAAAAAAATAAAAAGTCTTCTCTACCAGTGCAGCACTATTCTCTTTGGGAGACTGGCTTTAGGCTATAATAGAAACAGAACTCTTTCTGGTGTGTGCCCTCTCTCCCCAGGCAGTTTGCCAGTAGTGCACTACCAGCAAATCTCTTTAAGGAGAGACAAGCCCTCAGTAGTAATTCCCCACAGGAAAAAGCTTGCAACTTTGAACACGGAAAAAACGTTTCCTTTCAAATGGGAATGATTAAGTACATCTTTTTGTAAGGCCTTCTGGTCTGGACAACTGAGAAGTCTCTTGCATTTAAAAAAAAAAAAAAAAAAAGGCTTTTGTAGTGTCATTAACTGAAACCTGTAACACCAAACTGCAATCTTCACATATTCCTGTACTCTAAATAGACATTTTTAGGATCCAGCTACTTCAGTACAGATTAAGTTGTACTGGGACACAAAAATAAAGAGCAGCAAGGCCTTGACTATGTTATTCCCAAACCTCTACAAACCCAAATGACCTTTCTACCTGTTGGAAATTGGCAGTCATCCTGATTATATCTTTCCTTTGGGAATGTCCCTCTTCCTAAACCAGAGTGTAAAATAAAATTTGTTTCATTCAGAACTAGAGATGGACTTGACACATGCAATTACATTCACAAGAAAAAAAAAATCAAGAGCTATTTCATACTACTGGGGTAGTGCAGCACAGACAGTATAGGCCTAGGAACTTGGTGCAGGATAAAGTGTGATAAAACACAACTCAGAATTTTCATCTGTTTTGCAGAGGTGCGCATTGCAACACAAAAGAAAAGAAAAAGTTTCCTAAATTCAAAATCTGCATTCAAGAATAAAAGCAATCCATAAATAATCTAATGCATATTAGTCAAGTTTGGGGCTGACAGTAATACTGAAAAAAATTGAAATAGGAGATAGGGCTGAGTACTACATTACAATATATTTAATAATTCCCTTGCAGAAATGCCATCTATTAAGAAATTCTTGCAAATGTTATTTACTGATGCATTCTGTCTCACCTAATAACCATCAAATAACTTTATTATTAATTTTCAGAAAGATAAGGCATGTTGTTCTTGCAGTTAAATAGTTATTTCATGGGTTTTTGAATGAGAAAATACATGCCAGGGTAATCCATGTACATGAAAAATGGCAAAAAAATTATCAAAACTATCCCTCAGAGCATTTGCATTAGACAAAAAAATCTGATCCATGTCTCCTCATTTTAAGCCTGTGTGGAGATTTTTATTTCAAAATTGGACTATTGACTTTCTCACAGGCCCCTCCTGACTGTTCATACACAGACATGTAAATACATTTCACTGACTTGAAACAATATACAATGTAACAATCCTGTGGCACATCAGTTACAATTAGATCCTATATTATTGAATCTTTTTAACATTCAATTTAATGACATTTTCTCTTAAAACAAATTAATCTGGTATCATTAGTACAGGTAGCTTGACTAAGTATACACAAGTCGTTGCAAGGTCTCCACCATGTTCACATGCAACGTGAAGCATTTTCAGTAGAGTCCAAATTATCTCACGTCTTTCCTGAAAAGTTTACTTGGGTGACTTTTATGCCAGCTAGCAGAGACATTAGGAGAGAGCATTAGCTAAGAATCCAAAGACAGAAAAATGTCAGAAACACAGTATCAAAAAGTTATTTATATTGGAAGATTCTCTAAGTAATTGGAAAGAGAGCCAGGCCTCAAAAGAGCCTTGAGTTGAAAAAGTAAACACAGCAAAGACAGTATATAAACATAGAAATCCTTCTAAGATGCAACATAGAACATTTAGCAATTAAACAAAAATACGTAGAATTATTTACTAAAAGTGGTCACAATTTACAGAATTCTGCAATATTTTCAGATAATCTACGTATAGAGGACAACTGGGTGCAAGGTAAAAGCCAACAACCTTTTCAAGGGACGGACTAATTAGTCATGTGGCCCTAGAACTGAATGAGTCATCGAGTTGCTAATGAGATAAGGACAGGAAGCCTGACACCTATAAGTCAAGAGTTCAACCGGTTCTTCTCAGAGTACTCTCCTGCTGTGCCCTAGATTGAAGGCACAACACTGGCTTTCCTCCTGCTGAAGGGACTCAAAGAACCACGTAAAGCTACTTACAGAGGAAATCTTTGCCTGAAAGTAGGACACAAACACTACCTTTCTGTGGCAGTGTCCCCCACTACAGCTCTCCCAGACCCAACTGCCTGGGATAAAGAAGGGGCATCCAGGACCATCAGCACCTGACCTGCTCTGCAAACACAGGCTGGAGAGAGAACCTTTAGCACAGAGTCTCACTCTGAGAGAGTTCCCCACTGACAGTGGTACTCAGACAAGGCTGAAAAATCCTGTTACCAGTGGCACACAGTCTTGAATTAACATCAGGGGTCCTTTGTGCACTAGATGCTTATGGGTCTTTGCAATTGCCAATTTGCTGTAATTTATACAACTGAGTCTCCCAGTTCCTGGCTCTGCTGTCAATCTCTTCTCAAATAGAACAGTGTCATTACAACAAGCCTTAGGGGTCTAGTCACAAGAGACGCAGTGCAACCAAAGACTCAACTCAAACTTCAGGGGTGTCATTTTCATCAACTCTGGATCGATGGATGCCTTCTTACTCATATTTACTTATTAAAAAGAAGGAAAGAAAAAAGAATAATCAACAATGTCTTGACCGCTGCCACAATCCAGACTTGTTTGTGCCAGCACACCACAAGAAAAGAAGCCCAGTGCAAGTCAGGCCAATGGGAAAGGCAGCAGGAGGCAAAGCACAGAACAGAATATGGAACAGCCAAATGATACCAGGAAGGCAAATTGAGGTGGGAGAACGAGACAGAAAAGCATCCTGCACAAGAGGACAAACAGAAGAGAAAACACAGAGGGAAGCCAGAGGGTAGAGGCAAAAGATAACAAGAAAGAAATTAGTGGGAAATTAAAGACAGACATGAAGAGAAATAACAAACCACAGATGAGAAAAAAGGAAATGACAGAAACAGAGAAAAGATATATACGGGAAGCCCTTGCTGCTAGAAACTGCTTCTTATCAAGCTCAGGCAAGAAATACTTCCAAAAAGGAGAGCTCAATCAAGCATGGAAAGTTCAGATCACCTGAAACTTCTGAAGACAGATGAAAGAAACTACATTAAAATATGAAGCAGTTCTTCTGAATCAGGACTTCAGCCCAAAGTACATTGCCCCTGCTCAGCTCTAACAGAAAACTTCTCAGTTCAATAATAGTTTCACTCATCTACTTGCAGAAGAACAGGGCCCACTTGTGTTAGTAGATTCAATGATTAGGGACTAATTATTAATGAAATAGAATTCAGGATCAAGTTCAGTAACTGTTTCTAAAGTGCATCACTGTGTTCTGCAGTCTGGGCAATAGACACAACCATGAGAGAACTACTCCAGTCAAAATACAGAAAAGAAGATCCCTTCCTCCTGCCTCTCCTGGTACACAGACGCATCAAGGTGTTTTAGACAAAGGATTAGAAGAAATTTCCCACAGAACACAGGACTGTAACACTTAGCAAGCGGTCAAGCGCAGTTCAGTCAGAATTTAATTCTGCACTTCCGCTTTGTTTGAATGCTTTGTTTTGTATCACTCACTACTAACACTTCATTCCTGGGAGAGAACTATGACCATGAATCCTCTGAGCAAGAAGGTAGCTGCAGTGCACCCTTGATCCCAGAGATTGACAAAAAGGCAAAACACAAACCAGAGCCTGTGACAAAAAGACAAAAAGATCTAATAATGAAAGGGACTCCTATCCTACACCATCATTGTTTATTATTACCATCTGCTTAATTCAGTCACCAATATAATTTAAAAAACTTTCCTTGCTTCCCTAAATTATCATAAATATCACATAGCATGTTGCCGGCTCTATCACAAAAATATCAGTAATCATAACTTGCAAATCAAAGACAAGTGACCAACACAGAAACACACAGTTGAACCATTCTCACACTCTACTTGTACTGTCAGTTTTCTATAAATAGTTTACCAAGCCCTAGATATAATACCCATATGCAAACTAAAATTTATGAAGCTGAACTTGAATTAAAGCCAGAGTGAGGTAGTCTCCTAGCAAGATCAAACAGAGTGTAGGGCTCAGGTCAAGCATCCATGTCCACATGCAGGGAGCTAAAATCCTATCAAACCTATAAGGTTCAATGATGATTAAGATTTGGTCTGTTCACAAAACAGACGGAAGATCTGAACATTATCAACAGAATAATCCCTACTCCCACTGAAAGGCACAGCCCTCTCTCAAACACTTATTGACACATCCACCTCAAGCGCCAAGAAACACAGGATCCAGTAGGTTCCCAGGCAAGCCTGAAGATTTCTAACTCAGCTCTTCTACTATATTCCCTCACAGTACAACTGAATCTTCACTAACAAAGGAAAATAGTCAGTGAAATTCCAGAGGAGAGACAAATCCAGACCACTGGTTAACATATTTGACGATGGAGAACCTCTCTCTTAAGAAAAGCCAATGCTTTTCACTCCAGATTTATTTTACTAGATAGAATACACAGGATGTGTCTGTGTGATCCCTTAGTGAGTTGAAAACTGTCCCAGTACCTGAAAGTGCACTGCCAGTATAAATTCTGTTCTTTGTGCAAACTTAGTGGAATGGCTCAACTTCAGGATAAACATGATACCAATTTGAATGAGATCACTTAAATGGCCAAGTAAACTTTACATACATATAATTGGTGAGGTTCAAGAACCCTTCTACTTAAAATAGATAAGGATTAAGAATCTCCTACTAAAAGGAAAAAAAAAAGCACGTAAATTATTTTTGCTTAGACTACTGGCCACATTAGATTTAAAAAAGAAAAATCATCAGGGATGAAAAAGTATTGGACAAACACGTTGTAGAACTGAAACTGGGTCAGAAACGCCAGACAATAACCTAACAAAACTAATGCTAGAAATATTTTTCAAAATTATTAGCCTCTGACACAAGTAACTACTTTACCCTTTTCATGTAATGCTTTCTGAAATTAGTTATTAGCAGATCTTGGGGTGGATTGACAGCTATGGAGATTTGTGCCCTGAATTTCTCAGGGGAAAAAAAGAAAGTCTCTTAGTTGGCTGGATACACAGCTGCATAACTCATTCTTTGACCTTAATTATTCTGCCATGCATCAGCAATTTTTATTGTCCATATTTGTTTAATCTCAATTCAAAAAAATTAAAAGGTCATCTGCACAAAATAATTACTTTTAGGAAAATAAGCACATACACACCACAAATTATGCAAACATGTTCATAAAATAGAAGACCTCATATCAACCCTAATTTCCCAGGTAAATGAATCCAAAATTACCTACTTATCGGTATCCAGTTCTTTATTTCATGAACTTCCTCTTCCATCCAAAGAGTTACATGTAGATTTTGAGTGCACGAGACCAGTCAACTCCACTATTCCAAAATGGAGTTTAATATAAACAACAAAACCGCAATGTAATTCAGTATTACCCTTGACTGATAGCCTTTTGTAAGTTTCAGAGAATTAAAAAAAAAACTAGTTTCCATTTCACTTTTTCAAGCACAACCCTAGTACACTATTTTCACTCTAAGAAATACATCTCTACACACCACTTACTGCAGTACCATCCTTTTTTTGAAAGACCATTTATACTAGTAGTGATTGCTTTGAAAACTCACATTGATGTTCCTATCACTTGAAAATGCATTAATGCAAAATTTCCCACCATCCTCTCATTAAAAATTAAAATATCCAGTAAAATAAACAGCCAAATAATACTATTAAACAGAAAACAGAGTAGACAAGTACACTAGGAAAGGCAGTAAACCTTCAAGTCTGAAACAAGTGTCAGAAACAGTAACAGCTAGTAAATATATTTAATCAATATAAGCAACAGAAACACTAATTAAAGCTTTTATGCCACACAAATAGACAGATATACACAGCATAATATTAATGCACATTTCTCTCCAAAAAATTTTACTGATAAAAAAAACCTCATTTTGAACACATGACAAAGTAGCACTTAATACTGCGGGAAAAAACCACACAAAGCAATTCCTTATACATTTTCTAGTATCACTACATACAAATTTCTTTTACTGAAATAACCTATATTTAGTGCAGTCTCAAATACTAGCAGTTAATCATGACTGTCAAGTTAAAAGCATAGCAAACAAATATAAAATAAAAATTCCAGAGAACTTACCAAATTGTGATTAGTTGAATTAGAATCATCTTCTGGGAATGGGATGTAAACAGCTAAGGCCACACAATTGGCAAAAATAGACAGTAGTATAAATATGTCAAATGGTCTGGAAAATCTTGTTAAGGAACTCATGACTTATGAGTATCTGCAAACTTTTAAGTCTAGTACTCCTTCCAGCATCAACAATGGTAAAACAAGGTTTTACTTTAAGGCAATCTTTTGACTGATAACTCTGACAAACACTTCATCACCTTTAGTTACAGCACTATATATACTATATTATTTCCCATCACAACGATCCTTCAACATCCTCTTCCTTTTGAAAAGAGAGAACTATTACTCATGCTGTCACAGAGCACTTTACATTAAATTGCAAAGATGAAAACTTAAATCAACATGTGGGTCATCATAATGGGCAAGAAATAACCACAGAGCTGTGCTGTCCTCATATACTTATGGAGGTCTCATTAATATACATTTGTCCAAAGGAGGAAAATCATTTGAAATATAGTTCATAGTAGGATATGAGAAAGAGCCCCAGACCACAACTATTCTCTAAGAGGAGAGCTAGAAAGCTGTACAATCAACAGGAAAATTCTGAGCCCTTCCATGTGTCTGACAGCTTGATTCCCGAATCCTGTCTCTGGCCAGGACAGATGAAACTTTAGGTGAGTAGAGTGGAGAATAGAATATCATAGCTGGTTTGGCAGCCACACATAAAGAAAGGCTACAGACTTTCACACAGACAACAGCATGGACTGCAGCTCTGCTTTTTATACCAGACGTAGATGACAGCAGTTGAAACCTGGAGATACCTTCTGTCTTCCAGCAAAAAATTTTTTCATTTTCTTAAAATTCATACATATTAAGCTCATCCTTCAGGGTATCATTGATTTGCCTTTCTCCCAAAGTATTTTACTATTCTCAATTACTAGAAACATGGAGGTACCCAGATGAACCTGTGGAAGTTTGGAAAGTAAGTACTGTGAACCTCAGCTATGATTTTTCGCATCCTTTCCTGTATTTGATGCACAGCTTCTGGATATGTTTCTATAAGAGTCCCATAAAAGACTGGGGTAAGACTACTAAATATATTCAAAAGCATGGTTTTGCCAGTATAAAAGGTTCCCTGGGAAAAAAAGAGGAGGGAAAAAAAAAGAAATCCTACAAAGCCCACATATCCCATAAGATGTGTTAAATTTTGTTTGTCAGCCTATAGAAAGTTTGTCACCTTGAGGGCCAAGTTTATGTCTACAAAGCAGATCAACATCAACAGCTGCTACATTGTGTACAAAATAAAGTTACAACAGTATTTTCCAGACTGAAGTGAGCAATTGATACCATCACAAGACTGACAACTTTGTTTTATGATGTGGTGCTACTGGGACAAATTGTCGCCGAGTTATTCCACTCTAGATCCATAGTAATTTCATTTACCTAACCTTAGCCAAGGAGAGGCCAATTTACTGAAATTAGTTGGACTTCTACCAGTTTAAATGAAAGAAGAAGCCATTCCACTATCTTTAATTTGCAATTGAATTTTGTACAAAGAACTGAAAAACACCAGCCCTATAAATGAGTAACAGCTCTTATTGCCAGGTTGGCTGTTCTGTTTATAGTAACAAAATGAGTTTTACTTCAGTAATCTACCGTCTTGAACAGCTGTTTCCCATTACAGGGATGTTGCCATGGCTAATAGGCTAACATTTTTCTCCTTGTACCTCAGCAAAACTATTTTCTACTTCAAACCCTTTCGTGGTAATTAAATAATATACCCAACCAACATGCTATCAGTTCTGCCAGAAAAATATACGTATTTCCACATCACAACTGGTGAATTAAAGAAAAAGCTATCCTTCCCATCACACAGGTCATCATGAACATAAGCCAGCATCTCTGATCTCCTATCTAGATGTACATGCTTCCAAATATGTTTGGTGGTATACGTTAAGTTGTACAAGTTCAGAAGATTAATGTATTTCAGACACTTATGTACACTTAGAACAATTCCTTGGCTTAAGCAAAATCTTCCCTACTTTTAGTTCCTGGAAAAACAATCTTTTTTAAAAGATTTCTACATCTGACTCATCTGCCCTAATGGCAATACACCAAATTGCAATATGGAAGATACACGTTTGACATCTTTGGTCATCTCCTTAACACTGGAATGCTAAATGCATTCCTATCCAATCTGCCTTCTTTGGAAAGGCAAAAAATGCAATGCAGAGATTTGCTGGAACATAATGTAAGCTTGAAGATGTTCCCCCAACTTCTCCCAGAAAAAAGAAACAGCTATGAGCTCTTCTCTGACTCTGAGCTATTTACTTCAGTCAATATGATACAAGAGACCATCTTTAACAGCAACTGAAGCCAAATTAACTACCATTGACATTAATGACAGCTAACCACATGGACAAGTGCAGTAACATGTAAGTTGCGATGCTCTAAGAGATCCTGTAAAACAACCCCCTTGACACAATCTGAAAATGTAAAAAAATTATTTTAAAAAAGCAAACTGCAACAAAGGATACTTCCATTCTACTAGACTAATGCAGGCTCTTCGTATTGGATTGTTGAGGGATAAACAGAAAAGGGCACGGGGTGGCCGACTGTTGGATGTATTACCCTGTTTTTTGCTCTTGGCATATTGCTGGCGTTTTCTTTGGGACAGAGATCCTACAGGCTGGGCTGTGGTGGTACTCATGTTTTGGGCAGCCTTTGCTTGTCTAGCAGCATCGATTGCAGCTTGCCAAGATAGAACAGTTTGCTTGGATGGTGCTGAACTGTTTGACTGAATAGCTGGTCCGTCACCAGGCAGAGGAATCCTGGTGCTACTTGCATAGTTCACCTCTGTGGGACAAAAGAAAAAAAGTACTTGGTTAAAATTTTTTTACACTAAAATGGGTCCTAATCCAAAAAGACTGCTTTAAGACCTCTTGGCAGTGTGATGCTTCCATTACATATAGAGACATATATATTCATACACTTGCGCTGTGGTATATGCAATTGAACAGCAGCAAAAAATGCTCAGGAATCAGTTTTATAACTTCAAGTTTGATGTAAGCATTGAGACACAAACACTTCTGATTTTGATTCTTCCACTTACGACATCTTTTCCTAACTGGATGGAAGCCTTCCTGTCCTTGTGTTTATTCAGTAAAACATATCTACTCTTTGAGATCGAGTTTGCTGTACCACCTTAGCATTTACTATTCTGTCAATTTATTTTGGTCAAAAGAATAGTTGTTTGAAATTCTTATGCATTGTTCAATTAAGAATAAGCAGCAAGGTAGAGGGGGAAGTCCTGTAAGCAAGTTAAATCTTGTCCTGCTTTGCATTCTCAATGAAAAATGCGTGGATGCCTCCCACAAGCGAAGATCCAATGTTGTCTGCGATAAACATGTTCATAAAGCTCTGCTGTCTTTTGCACTAGAAACCACAACCATGAACCCATTGCAAAAGGATAAGCTTTAATTCTGTAAAAGGATGGTGTTCACTTTTGCTTTTTCACGAGAATTTAAAAAATAAACTGCACCTTCCAAATAATAATCAAGTCCTCTTTATGCAGATGACAGCAAAGAGGCAAAACACCACCTCCTCGCAAGGATCCTTCCTCGCAAGCTCTTTGACTAGCGCAACAGTCTACTCCTACATGCACCTGTAGGAAGGAGAGGCTCCTGAGTGCGATTCAAAACTTGATGCCTGGGTGGGAGAAAAATGGAGGAACGGCACAATATACGTGCTGGGAATTAGGGCTGGCAAGAGAGATGACTGTGAAACGGATCTACCCAGACAGGGGAGGAAAAATTGCTCCCCGTCAAGCAGCGGAAAGGCAGGGAAAGCACAGCCCTCCTGCTCCAGACGCGGGGGACAGACCGCGGGAGTGTCGCGAACGCGCGTGGATGCGGCCGAGGCCGGCGCCGGCCCCCGCGCCGGGGGCGCGGGAGCCCTAAGATGGCTCCCCGGGATGGCGGCGGGGAGT